>JAQHUG010000230.1:53758-66048 GCA_028555095.1 Dicrostonyx torquatus | reverse complement strand
ACCATGTTTCTTTTTCTTTCAATCTATTTATATGGTGGATTATAGTTATTGATTTTTGTATATTGAAGCATTCTAATATCTCTTGAATGAAGCCTACTTGATCAACATGGAGGATCTTTTTGATTTGTTCATGGATTCCATTTGCAATCATTTTATTGAGTACTTTTGCATTTATGTTCATAAGGAAATTTGATCTATAATTCTCTTTCTTTGTTAAGTTTTATGAGGTTTGGGTACCAGGATAACTGTGGGCTCATAAAATGAATTTGGTAATATTCCTTATGTTTCCATTTTATAGAATAATTAGAAGAATATTGGCATTAATTTTTCTTTGCAAGTCTTATAGAATTCTGTGCTAAAACCATCTGGTAATTTTTTTGTTTGGGAGATGTGTAATAACTGCTTCTATTTTACTAGGGGTTATAGGTCTATTTAAATTGTTTATTTGATCTTGATTTAACTTTGGTAGATAGTATATATCAAGAAATGTATCCATTTGTTTCAGGGTTTTCAATTTGGTAGAGTACCAAATTTTTATTTTTGCCTTTATGGTTCTATGGGTTTCTCAGTATCTGTTGTGATATTACTGTTTTCATGTCTAATTTTATTAATTTGGAAATTCTTACTCCATTTTTTAGTTAATTTGGCTGATGGTTTACCAATCTTATTGATTTCTCAAAAACCTGTTTCATTGATTCTTTGTAATTTTTTTGCTTGATTTCAGCCCTTAGCTATTGTTTCTTGTTGTCTACTCTTTTTAACTGTTATTTCTTATTTTTGTTGTAGGGCTTTCATGCTGTTAGGTTGGTAATATGAGATTGCTCAATTTCTTTTCACGCAGGCACCTAGAGCTATGGACTCGTTGCTCATGACTGTCTTCGTTGTGTCCCGTAGGTATGTTGTGCCCTTCCCTGCTTCTTCTGATTAGTTTCAGTTTGAAGTCTATTTTGTCAGATATTAAAATAACTACCACAGCTTGCTTATTAGATCCATTTGCTTGGAATATCTTTTGCCATCTTTTTACCCTGAAGTGATGTCTATCCTTGATGGGGAGGTGTGTTTCTTGGATGCAGCAGATGAAAGAGTCCTGTTTTCTAATCCAGTCTATGTCTTTTTTATTTCAGAATTGAGACCATTAATGTTGAAAATTATCCGAGATCAGTATTTATTGATTCATGTTATTCTGTTGTTATAGTTTAGGTCCCCCCATTTTGATTTACTGGTCTGGAATTATTTATTCTTTGCTCTTTCTTAGGTATGGACTGCATCTGTGGTCTCTTAGAGTCTGTATAGCCAGGCCCTTCTGGCTTTTAGAGTCTCCATTGAGAAATCAGATTTTATTTTAATGGTCTGCCTTTATATGTTAGTTGATCTTTTTCCCTTGCAGCTTTTAATATTTTTCTTTGTTCTATATCTTTAGTGATTATCATGTGTTGTGGGGAATTTCTTTTCTGGCCCTGTCTATATGGTGTTCCACAGACTTCTCATGTCTTGATAGGCACCTCCTTCTTTGGATTGGGGAAATCTTCCTCTATGATTTTGCTGAAAATCTTTTGTGTGTCTTTGATCTGGGTTTCCTGTCCTTCCCCTAACCCTACTATTTATAGATTTTTGTTTTTTTGTAGCTCCCAGATATCCTGGATGTTTTGTACCTGAATATTTTTAGGTTCAACATTTTATTGACTGAATTTCTCCCACCTCGTCTTCATTGCCTGGGTTTCTCTCTTCCGTGTTTAGTGGGGTTCACTTGTGAGGTTTGTGTGTGGCTTTCTAAAATTTTCATTTCCAGTTTTCTTTCAGTTGGGATTTTCTTTAGTGATTCTGTTTCTTTCTTCATGTCTCAAACTGTTTTCATTACTTCATTCCACTGTTCGTTTGTGTTTTCACAGACTTCATTGGGGCTTACTTGTGTCATTTTATAGTTTTTGAACATATTCATGATTATTTTTGAATGCTCCCCACAGGGCATGGGATTCCTGCTCTGCAAGAATTCTCCCTAGAAGCACATATCAGGGAGAAAATGGAGAAGTGTTTGCCAAAAATTAGTAGACCTGAGATGTTATCGTTTCCTTCTCCAAGGTGTTTGGTTCAGGGATGCTTGAGTTGCATTTGGTGTTGGTTTCTGGCTTATGTTTAACTATTGGGTGTGCTCAGCAAAAGCTTTCTGCTGTTCAGTTCACCCCCCTGCCAAAAAATCTGGTAATTTAAAGATATTGATGCTATTTTGGAACCATGAAACACAAAATGATAGAGATTTGTATAATTCAAGCAACTATTACAATAACTATTTCATTATGATTTTTGAAAATTATCATCCAGGAATATAATGCAATAGCAATGGCCTTGTGGGATGCTTACATTAGCCAAATTCAGTAAAATTTTGAAATATCCTTAGTGTCAATTGTTGTGGAATATTAGTTTAAGATGTGTTACAATCATTCATGCTGTTGAATATTTGTTTCGTGATACAAAGATGTATTGCATTCTTTGACTCTGTAAAGCTGTTACTTTGCCCCATCTACAGCACCTGATTGGTCTAACAGAGCTGAGCATCCAGTAGCTAGGCAGGAGAACAGGAGAGTTGGGACTGCTCGGCAGAGAGAATGAATAGGAGGAGAAATATGGGCTCAAGAAAGAAGGGAGAGGAGGGAGAAAAGGAGGAGAGGAGGAATCCAGGGGCCAGCCACCCAGCAACAGAGCCAGACATGGACTAAGAAGGAAAGAAAAGATACACAGAAATAAAACAAGATAAAAGACCAGAGGCAAAGGGTAGACAAGATAATTTAAGAAAAACTGGCAAGAAACAAGCCATGTTAAGGCCAGGAACTCATAAGTAAGAATAAGCCTCCGTGTATTTTTGGGGAGCTGAGTGACAGGCCCCCAAAGAGCAAAGAGCCAAATGAAACCAACTATAGTCAATTTTGTTGATATAAAAGGACTCATTTATAAAAAAAATCTCTAAACAGCTATCTTAGAATTGGGAGTTAAATAGTACTTCCTGGTGTCATAGCATCCGGAGCTTGTCCGGGTGATCTTGGGTTCTCACGCTGTCTGTTGAGCATGCTGGCCTGGCAGCTCAACCACGGTGCAGGTTTCTAATCTAGGGGTGCTTTGCTTTCCAGTGCTGCGTATGCTTTTGTAAGGGAGGAACGTCACAGTCGCCTCACAGGCTGGTCCCTAGCCTGAGGTCACTAGAAGTCAATGTGCTGAGGGGGGAAAATTAGCCCTGGCACAGGAAAGATGCCAGTCACAAGCTGATGCAAACCACCTGAAGAGAAATTTGTTGTCACACTCGTTCATTCATCATTCATTCATTCACACATCCATCCCTTCCTTCACTTCTTTGTCCGTGTGATGTTTACTGACATCCAGTGTATGTCAGCTATAGACTGTGAGCTTCGACCACTTTTCTGAAAGGCAAGAAGACGACGAAGGAAGAAGGAAAAGGAGAAGGAGGCCGGGGAGGAGTAGGATGTTGGGGGGATGGTAACACAAGCCGGGACACACAAAGCTTAGGGCCAGTTACTGCACAGCAAGGAGGAGGCCAGGCAGAGAGATACTCCACCAGTTCCGTGGTCTCACCGACCCCTGTATGTTCCTTGAAGTAAATACCATTGTTTATTCCCACTTTTCAGATGAGAAACTTGATGTCCACTCAGGGTGAATAATTGAAAGGCTGGTACGTGGCAGGCTTTGTTCTGCTGATAAATTTAAGAGGTGCTATTGTATTATGGTAAAGACCACGGTTTCTACGATGGCCAGAGCTCAGTCGGATGAGCTAGCATGTGTGATAGCCTCAGGGTTACACTCCGCTCACTGCATGACCCCTAAGGGAGCTTTATTCTTTCAGTCTTTGCCTACGTTCTCACCTTGCTGTCCTTATGGAGTCAAATCGAATCCAGACCTGGAGGCAATGCATTCCGACAGTGTATTTGGGCTCAAATGAGATGAGCAGATTGCTAAGGGGGCACACTGGTGAATCCCAAATCCAGACACAGAGGAAACAGGAGACTTAGGCAGGAAGACACACAGAAAGAGGAGGAGGGAGGAGGAGGAAGAGGAGGGGTGGTTGGGGATGTATGTTCAGGCCAGGCTATTTGTTTCTTAGAAACCGAAGCTAAAAATATTTAATCCAGGAAAATATCTCAAGTATTAACTAATGTTTCCTTGACTCCTGAAGCAGAAAACAGTAAACTTGATAATGTAGTAGAAACAACATTTGCAAATGTGTGCTCATTGAATTTAGAATGAATTTAAACCATCAAGAATTTTTAAGAGGAGCTTTGCTGCAGACGCATGATTTGACGTCCTTACTGAGTGGCTACCCTTCTGAAAGCTCAGAGAGACAGCGTTCTCCTGTGGCCTTCAATCCTTTTCTCCTACCTCTGGCCTCCGTGCTCCACCTGCCTGGCCCCCAGAGGTGGAATTCAGACCGGACTAAATGTCTGCTCTAAACCTCTTTGTGTTCTCAGTGTCTAGCTGCCTCGGTGCCGGCTCTCTGGGGAGACGGGGCTGCTGAAGGAAGGAAAGAAGGGGAGAGAAGGGACACTCTAGCTTTTCCCAAGCACATTCTACGGTCTGAAAGGCTTACTCCGCACTCTGCTGCAGTTTGCACGCCTCGTGCTGCGGCCTGCTTGAGCAATGTCTCCAACCTCAGAGTGACCGGTGTCCACCCGATACAATGTTAACGATGCAGACACCACCCCAAGGCTTCGCAAACTCCAGCCTGGTCCTAGAAACACAGCCCCAGGTGTGTGGCGCCCATGGCTCCCCTCTTAGCAAGACGGGTCACCTGGTGACTCAGTTGAATCCAGGGTGACCCACAGAAAGAGAAATAAGTTGCTGGAAGGAAGATGTGTCTCCAGTCTTCTCCCTTGCAGCAGCAGCAGCAGAGAGCCATAGGTAGTGGATGTTCCTGTAATAAAATCTGAAACTTACAGATACATTCTAACTTAAATATTATGATACTTTTTTCCTGCAAAAGATTAAAAAAAAAAACACTTTTGTCTTTAAAACCACCTCAAGGACAAGTGGCTAATTTTAAGTTTTCTTTTCTGATTCCAGTGGACTTCTGCTACTGTGGGTGATGTAAAAGCCAGAGGCAGCCGTGGGTTAAGCTTCACCCCAGCCCCTGGCATCCATATTTCCAAAGAGTCTGGAATGTTCCGGTGGAAGTTCCATCCCAAGCCCTCTGCCCTGGGAGTTGCCTCAGTCCAGACTCCACCCCCGAGGAAGCCCACCAAAAGATGACCCCTCCCCAGAGATCCTCAAGAACACTCCCAGAGGATATTTAAACTGCCCCCCAGAGAGCAAACACGTGTTTTTCTGGTCTTCCTTCCTCTCTGGGGGCCCGGAAAGCCATCTGGGAGCGTTGGTATCCATTAAACCTGGGCTTTTTCTAATTCGGTTTGATTTGGTCTGACTCAGATTATTGAGTCGGCGGAGGGGCTTATCGGGCTCAGGAGTTTCTTAGCAGCAATGACACATTCACAGCGCAGTGCCTGAGACCGTCAAACCGGGAAACCTTTTCAAAGTCCAAACTAGACTCCTGCTTCATCTCCTGGCCTCTTTTCTACCGTTGTCGGCTAGAAAACAACCACATCCCAGTGTCCTTTCCTCAGGCGGAACCTGGGAGAGAGCACTCTTTTGTGAGGTACATTTAAAATCTAGCTGCATCAAATTCTCTTCTCTAAGTGCACCTTGAAATGTCTCCCGATATAAATAAGCCAACGCTTCAGGCAGAATTGAAAATGAGAAACCCGAACGCTGCAAATTCTAAAAAGTCTGTAGGACATGAGGGCGAGAGTGGAAAATTCCGAATCTGACCTTGGGGGATGGAGGGTTCACTTTCCATGCAGGCACTAATGTGTATGAATGGGTTCAGACTGTGTTTAGACGTGGACTTCATACCCCAAATATCTCACCACATATACGTGGCCATTTCATAATCAAAGCACTCTGGAATTTATAACGCTCTTTGTCCTGGGTGTTTCAGACAGAGCACAGCTACTGAAGCCATTTGAGCCGGGTGTTCCCTTTTAATCATTGTGGGCTTAAATTATATGCATGCTATTTGCATCTTATAGGTTCATATAAAAATCCGGCAGTGAGACCAGCACCAGAACAAATGCTGGTAAATTACCATATTCTTGATCCTCCTCCCTCCCTCGCTCTGTGCGTGTGTGTGTGTGCGTGTGTGTGCGCGTGCGCGTGCAACAGTGCACATGTGAAGGTCAGAGAACAACCTCGAGCTTTAGCCCTTAACTTCCACCTTGGTGCCGATGGATTCTGTCATATTCTCCCCTCCGTGCCAGGCTCAGTGGCCTGTCAGCTTCCCAAGATTCCTGTTTCCCAGTGAAGGCACACTGGGATCACAGACACCTGTCATGTGGGATCTGAGAATCTGAACCCGGACCAGCAGTCTTGTGTCGGCAACTCGCTGGCCCCGAGGACTCTTCCATTTAGCATCAGGGTCTGTAGATTCCCGAGTAGCCAGTCAGGGTGACTGCAGGAGCACCGTGAGCGTGGCAGCAACGCGTGTTTGTGGAGAACAAAAAGTCATCATGCTTCATTCTGTTGTGTAATCAGCACTTGGATTGTAGAGAATGTGCTGATCTTGCTGGAAGGGGCCTCAGACGTCAGCTCTTGCTGGAGATGCCTGCTCTATAGCTGTGCGTGCTTCTCAACGGTTAAGAGTCTTTTCCACCATTTTGGCCCCCGATCCAACATAGACTTTTACAGGAAGGAACAGTGAACCATGGGTTTAGGACCTGTATTTCCGGGCTCAGGAGCCTCTTTTCGCTGTGACCATCGGGAGTGATCAGAGAGATGAGGTTTTTCAGATAAATGAGACGTTAGCTGTTTGACTATAGTATTTGAAATGGAAACTTGGGGTCCGAGAGGATTTCTGAATGTGAACTGTGTTTTCAATTAGGGTAATCTGGCTGCCTGTATCCCGGCATTCCAAGGTTGAAATGTATTCCAACTCCTCTTTGACATGGATTTGACCAACATCAAATGTCTTTGCTATGAAAACATAGCCCGTATATAGCTTTCATGTCACTCTGGGCCAGATGATCATTAACTTATTGCTACAATTGTTTACAGACCCACATTATAACAATGTGCCTATGGAAACAGACAGCTCTTCATTTTTCAACACGCATGAACCTGATTTTAGCTGAAAAGCAGAGCACACGTTTCCAGCTGGTGACACAACACTGCGGCGGAGACAAACACTTGGACCAGCACAGTGTGATTATGGCAAAACATTTCCAGGCCAAAGCGTTTGCTGAGCACATGCCTGGCAGTCTCCCAGACAGTGCTGAGACACAGCAGGAGGACAAGACGTCCAAGCGCTTGCACGTCCCAGCCCCACTCCGGCTGTGTCTGTGGCATAGAGACGCCAGGGGATGGAACGCTAGCCCGAGCTCACGTTTAGTCTCTATGCCTAATGTGAGTTTTGGAACTTTTGGTAGAAACAGACAGATCAAAATCTGTGTCGGATATTTCAGGGAAAATGAGGCGGGGTGTGTGGCTCTCACTGAAGGTTACACTTTCCATGGAGCCCTCTACCTTACCCTCCAGCCCAGTTGATCCTTTGGAAATAGAATTTGCTCTAAAGTAAGGATAATTTTGTATTTCAATACAGCGTGTGCCTAATTCATACAATATGGGAAATTCTCAACAGATTAGTGTCGATTGAATCTGTATCACAAAACAATGTGTAGAGTTAATACCGGAAGTTGATCAAAGTTGATTGAATCTGTATTGCAAAACAATGTGTAAAGGTAATACTGGAAGTTGATCATAATTTGAAGAAGGCAAATGTTTGTAATCTGACCATTTAACGTGAGGCATCCTGAAAATGTAGGGGCAGGGGCATCTCTCTCTGTTCTTACATATACAGAAACATGCACATTTAAACAATCGAATACATACTGTTTCATAATCTGTACTTAAATTATTGTGAAATACAAATCTTTCTCCCATGATCTTTCAGAGAGCCACAGAGTGCAGATGTCTGAGCCAGACTTAGGTTGACTCAATTTAATGATGTTTTTAAATTATCATTTAAAGACAGGGGCTGAAGCCATGGCTCAGCAGGTGAAATGGTGTTCTCTTAAAAGAAGGGCCCTCAACCCAAATCCCCAGCACCCACGTAAAAGCCAGACATGGTTGTGTGTGCCTGAAACTCTGGTGCTGCCCGGGTGAGACATCAGATCTAGGCGCTCACAGTCTTCGGTGGGAGTTTTGACCCCATCTCGGAACTTAAGGTGGGGAGTAACAGAGAAACCCATGTCCTCCTCTGCCCTCTGCATGCTGTACCCACTCACATATATGTGTGAGTGTATACTCCCCACCATGCACACACACACACACACACACACACACACACACACACACCTTAGGATGGTATCAAAGCAAACCCATGCAACACGTCTGGCTTTCACTTTTGGTACAGTGTAATAAATTAGATGACCTACTCAACACGTTCTTGGGAAAGGGACTTTGTCTTGGGTGATGTCATCGGTAGGTTGACGTAGGTGCGCGCATGTTTAGGGTGCACACAGCTAAGCTGTGATTTCGTCAGGTTGGGCGCAGTGACCGAGTCGCCAACTTTGAGATGCCATAGGACACAAGCCAATCTGAAGTCAAGGGCTATCCGTGCTAGCATGTGACCAGATTAGTTTGTTTAGCACATCTGTACCCGGGAGGTGAAGTGTGGTGTTGCATGTCTGTCATCCCAGCGGGCAGGGTGCTGAGTTCGAGACCATCCTGGGCTACAGAGTGAGATTCTGTCTCGAAAATGAGAGGATGTTTTCTAGAATTTGTCATTTTCACGAGGACACCCTGGTGCACATTGTTGTCCTTTGCAGGTCTGACTTCTCATCTTCCATGGAACTGAAAAAACTCCTCAAGCAGGGGAAAGACCTTGCGTGTGCCTGATGCAGCGAGTTCCCTTTGCTCTTGTCTCTGATCTGAGTGACGACGGTAATAAACCCTTCCCTGAGTGGGGAATATGTGTTTGTGTGTTCACCCCAAGAAAAGCGTCTGCTCCCCCATCACTGTTCCCCGAGAAACCTCTCTGTACGTGTGAATCCAGCTTCCTCTTGTGCATGCCATGATACTGATTGTGGGAAGAAGAAATGCACTCAGGTGACACAGTCCAGGCTCACAACGGCAGCTTCCAGTACTCTTCTCTCCCACCCAAACCCATAGCTTAAAATGATTATATTTAAATTAATTATGCTATTGTTGGTAGCTAGGCCTTTTCTCTAGTGAAGGAAGATTTCTTTTTTCGAGGACATCATGTTATGAAAAATAAATCAAGAATTTGTATTGCCTGGTTTTACTTGTTTTAAAAATATAGACCAACAACAATCTAAGGAAAATGTTTCTAGGATCGCCGAGCGTGTTTGAAGCTGGGAATGGAGGCTTTCCGCTACTGGCAGACATTGGCACAATTGTGCTGATTAGCTCAGAGCGGCACCGGGAAGGAAATGAATGTCAGAGATGAGTCTCAGACTGCTGCAGAAATGCAAGAATTACTCAGAGCTTCCGGGGAAACAGACACAAAATGAGCAAACGGGGTCCTTGCTGACCACGGAAGCGATCCAGCCGCCTCGGGTGAGTTCAGAATGACTGTGAGTAAGCACTATGTGTCCATGAGGGAACGTGGCAGGGAAGACACGAGAGACGCACTGCAGGGGGTTTCGAGGGGTCCACAAGCACGCAGACTGCATCATGGGAGTATTCGCGGGTGTAGCTAAATGGCTGTTGGTGATTCTTCTCTTCCCCGCGTCAGCAGGGATTTGTGTGGAGATCACTGCCCTCCCCGTCCTGCTCTGGGAAACGGAAGAAGTTCCTCGTTTGATGGCTTTATTTAGTACTGAATAGCAAACCTACAAGGATGCTAGATGAGTGCCCAGACCGTCCATCCCAACAAATGGCTGATTAGATTTCCAAGATCGCCCTCCTGCCCCAAACAATGAAACAGACGTTGCCTCCACAGGGAATAAAAGGATCCACAGAACCACAATGTGCTTGCCTGACCTGGGGGTTTCCAGGTCACCCCTGGGATTCATCCTTGTTATGGTTTTTTTTTTTTTTTATTCATTGCTTTGTTAATTCATCCTTTGGTCTTCAAGGGAATTTGTTGTTTGTTTGTTTGTTAGGTTTTTCTGTGTACCAACTCTGGCTGTCCTGAAACTCTCTCTGTAGATCTGACTGGCCTAGAACTCACAGAGATCAGCCTGCCTCCGCCTCTGCCTCCCAAGCGCTGGGCTGAAAGCTGTTCGCCACCAAGCCCAGCCAGGCAGGAGTTTCAAAGTGCTCAAAACATCCTTTTAAAATTCTGCAAAAATAGAAATATCACTTCCGTCTGCTAGGAGCTAACTCACTTCCTAGGGGTTCAGTGATCATGTACACAAAACTGAAACATGCCGCATCTAAAGTGAAGAGTGCTCCGTGACATTTTATTGCAGCACTGACGTGCATGGGGTGGACGGACACGGAAGATCTCTGATCTTTGTGGCCCACAACTCGGTTCTGCCGAAGAATCCTGGTTCTTCTCACCAAGCTGCACACAGCCCTGGACCAGGAAGTTATTCTCTGAAATTTTCTTGCAAAGACAAAAAGTAATGAAGTGTTCTTTTCTTGAAATAATTACAAAGAACTTTTATTTCTGTAATTACTATGTAAGAATTTTACATAACTATGTAAGAATTTTATTATTATTATAATTTGAAATAATTACAAAGAAAAGCTTGAGGTGCTGCATTTAGCCAAAAACGAGTTGGCTAATCATTTTCATGGAGATAGCTTCACCCCTGTGAATCCCTCTAGGGAACACCTCCGGTGTACACACATCGTGCCTGGTGCTCCTCAGTGCTGCCTCATCTGCCCGATGCACCCTGAGAGGCAGGCTGGAGGATGGGCCACCCCACATATAACAAGAGAAAAAGGAGAAGCATAGGGAGCGTGTGTCTCACCCGGTGTGTGGTAACTACGGAGGAGAGACTGAGGTTCATACTCCCCTCTCTATCCACCGTGATAGATAACACCGAACCCAGAACACCGCCCTGTGCCCAGCACAGCCTGGAAGGAAACTGCTGTAGGTCTCCGGAAAGTTCAAATCCCTGTGGGGATTCCTGAGGGTCCCCCCAAAGAAGAGGAAATTGAAGGCGGATTGATTTAATTGAAATCTTGGGGATCATTTTCTCTTCTCTGTAGTTCTTACAACCTTGCATCTTTGCATTGTCTGGGTTTGTATCTTTTCTCACTTCCCTTTCCACAGCTGGTTGACATCTCCAAGTGGAATTGAAAATAGCTTCAAGAAACTTTTTCTGGGTAAAAGTCGATTAAATTGATGAGGTAATAGTTGGAGAGTAAGTGTGTCCCCCAGGGGGCTCATATGTCAATGATTTATTCACCAGCATGCGGCACTGTTGAGAGATCTGAGTACTCAACTTACTAATGGGTTAATCAATCAAGACCCCACACCCTACTGGATTATTTAGAGATGGGGCCCAGCTGAAGGGGGAGAGATCACATGCTGTTGAGGACAGCATCCTGTCTCCTAGGCCTTCTCCTGCCACTCTCTCCCTTTCTCTCACATCCTCCTGAACACCTTGAGATGGTCATCACCGTCTACCATAACCCCACCATGACAACACAGAAGCCAGCTGACTTTGGACTACAAGCACTGAAGCCGTCAGCTAACATAACCCTTTCCTCTGTCAAGATGGTGGCTTCAGTTATACTGTGACATGCCAGGAAACTGACCACCCCAGGAGGGAATTAACCTGCCTTTATGTTCAGAAGGGGATGGCAAGTCACACTGGCTTCCTAAGACCAATGGGCTAGATTTCTGAGGACACACTGCGGTGTTAGAGGTTAACCCATAACATATAACCCATAACCCATTGGAGGGTGCTGTGGTTGACATCTGGTGTCTCACAACGGCCTGTGCAGTAAAGCCAGCAGATTGCAGCTACTCAGAGGGGCTGGAACTCGTAAGAGTTGGGGTCTCATGAGAGTTCTCAGGTCCCTGGAAATGTGCCCTTGGAGGCGATCATGGGATCCCAACCACTGTCTCTCTCTTTCTACATATCCGGCAATGAATGTGGTCATGTTTCTTCCATCTCATGTGACCTTCCACTATAATGTGCTGTACCCCAAAAGATCGAGAATGACCAACGAGAGGTGTTTATTCCTCTTTGTGTTTCAGACAAAGCGTCAGTCTGGCTGTAAGTTGAATTTATGTGCATGTTTGTGTGTGTGCATGT
>JAQHUG010000230.1:14025-25145 GCA_028555095.1 Dicrostonyx torquatus | reverse complement strand
GCCCGCCATCAACACTGTAGGTACAGGCTTACACCATAGCCCGCCATCAACACTGTAGGTACAGGCTTACACCATAGCCCGCCATCAACACTGTATGGACAGGCTTACACCGTAGCCCACCATCAACACTGTAGGTACAGGATTACACCGTAGCCCACCATCAACACTGTAGGTACAGGCTTACACCATAGCCTGCCATCAACACAGTAGGTACAGGCTTACACCGTACCCCATCATCAACACTGTAGGGACAGGCTTACACCGTACCCCATCATCAACACTGTAGATACAGGCTTACACTGTAGCCCACCATCAGCACTGTAGGTACAGGCTTACACCATAGCCCGCCATCAACACTGTAGGTCCAGGCTTACACCGTAGCCTGCCATCAACACTGTAAGTACAGGCTTACACCGTAGCCTGCCATCAACACTGTAAGGACAGGCTTACACCATAGCCCGCCATCAGCACCATAGGTACAGGCTTACACCGTAGCCCGCCATCAGCACCGTAGGTACAGGCTTACACGGTAGCCCACCATCAACACTGTAGGTACAGGCTTACACTGTAGCCCGCCATCAACACTGTAGGTACAGGATTACACCGTAGCCTGCCATCAACACTGTAGGGACAGGCTTACACTGTAGCCCAACAGCAGCACTGTAGGGACAGGCTTACACGGTAGCCCGCCATCAACACTGTAGGTACAGGATTACACCGTAGCCNACAGGCTTACACTGTAGCCCAACAGCAGCACTGTAGGGACAGGCTTACACGGTAGCCCGCCATCAACACTGTAGGTACAGGATTACACCGTAGCCCATCATCAACACTGTAGGTACAGGCTTACACCATAGCCCACCATCAGCACTGTAGGGACAGGCTTACACCATAGCACGCCATCAACACTGTAGGGACAGGCTTACACCATAGCACGCCATCAACACTGTAGGGACAGGCTTACATCATAGCACGCCATCAACACTGTAGGTACAGGCTTACACCATAGCCTGCCATCAACACTGT
Source organism: Dicrostonyx torquatus (assembly GCA_028555095.1). Taxonomy (NCBI): domain Eukaryota; kingdom Metazoa; phylum Chordata; class Mammalia; order Rodentia; family Cricetidae; genus Dicrostonyx; species Dicrostonyx torquatus. The sequence continues at coordinate 24,119 of JAQHUG010000230.1, read as the reverse complement.
AGGGACAGGCTTACACTATAACCTAGCTTTTTACATGGGTTGTGGGGATCCACACTTAGCCACTCATGCTCATGCAGCAGGCACTTTTCCGTGCAATGCTCTGCCCTGACTAGGTCCTTGTCCTGGTTCTTCTGTGTCTGAGGACTGGATTGTGCTGGTCTGTAGCTCTATGAGCCTCCTGCCTAAGGACTCCTCCTGGGGTGTGTTCTGAACTCATCCTTTCTCTTGGGGATGAGTGTCCTCCCCCTTTCTATAACTCCTGGGGTCCCCAGTGTCTGATTTATCATCTCAACATTTCCTTCAGTAATACACCGTCTTAGGGCTGGAGAGATAGCCCAGCGGTTAAGAGCACTGCCTGCTCTTCCAAAGGTCCTGAGTTCAATTCCCAGCAACCACATGGTGGCTCACAACCATCTGTAATGGGGTCTGGTGCCCTCTTCTGGCCTGCAGGCATACTCACAGACAGAATGTTGTATACATAATAAATAAATAAATATTAAAAAAAACCACCGTCGTAGCTTCTTTAGATGGCCCTGGAGCAGGCTTCACCCTGCTGTTCTCAATCACATTGCTGCCAAGAGACTAGCAACGCTCCCGGCCTTGGCTTTTCTGCCGTCTCCCATGAGCCCAGTCTATTAGAGAAAGTGCCTTTATTCACAAGTCCAGACCAGCCGGGTGTAAAGTCGTGAGGAAGAAGCTCCCAGTTTCTCAAAGCAGTGACTGTCTCCTTCATTACCTCATGTGTTTTACACTTCAAGTATTCTTCCACCCCTCAACACCCTAGGCCTACTCCTGACACTTCAAAAACATGAACTCTTTTCTATTCTGAAATAGCCCCTTTTCCGGAAATCCCTCAATTTGGGACCTAAGCACAGCCCACCAAATTCCCAGCTCTCTTTATGGTTTGAGACCGTGTCTGTACCCAGAGAACACTTCGGGGGATTATGGTGCTCACTAAACTTAGTCACGCTTCCGCCCGTAACGGCAGCGTGAAGATTGTCCCTTGGGAGCTGCTCCAGTCAGCGCGTTCTCCAGAAGTCTTCCAGGAGCAGCTGGGCCCACTGTCATGTTGGGAAGTCAGCTCCAAGATCCTCTGGGGGCCCGTAAGGCCGTCTCATCCGGGGCAAAGCTGCTTCCTCTGAGGACCTATCGATCGGTTCTGGCTGGGGAGCACGGAAAGCCTGACCCCGCGATGGATTCTAGAGGAAGTCACATGTGTGGGTTCACCAGAGGACTGCCTCAACCCAGGAGCTTAGGTGGGGATGGCAGCGAGCTTGTCCGTCCTCTGGCCCTCAGATCGGTTGCTCATCTTACTCTATAGCCAAGGACAAGATAAACGCAACAGCTCCTCTTCAGCTCAGATGGGCCCATGTGAACAAGATGGACCCCTCCTCCATCAATCTCTCCCAAGCTCCCTCTGGGGGAAGTGGTGCCACCCTCACCTGAAACCCCTCTAGTGACAGCTTAAAGAGAGCCGTCCACTCTCAGTCTTTAAATGTTGACGACAGGCGCTAATGGGAAGACTTTAGGATGTGGGGACCTTCCAAGTTCTAACTGTGGTCACCGAAAGCCTAGTTTTTGTGACTGTTCTTTCTGGAATGTCCTTCAAGTGCCGACCCCAGAAGACAATTGCTAAGCATGAACGGAATCTAGGGAGGGTGGCCGTCTAGATGAGTGGGGCACGTTTGCTCCCACATGCAAAACCCTGCCTAGCAATTGCGGCATTTGTATGAGGTTTGAGCCATTAGTTCATCCCACCAATCACATCTACCAGTCTCTGCTCCTATATGAAAAATTTAAGCAGGACAATGTAATTCCTGGGCTCAGTTCGTAGAGTGTTCATCTAGCATGCACAAAGGCCTGGAACTCTGCCTGAAGAACTGTGTAAGACTAGAAGGAGAGCTGCGCTCCAGTCGTCCCAGCACCTGGGTCAGAAGTTCACGTTCATCCTGGGCTACATCGTGAGTTCAAGGACAGCTTGGGAAGCATGACATCCTGCCTTAAAAAATGATAGCACTTCTGCTTTACTGGAACTCGCTCTGTAGACCAGGCAGGCCTTGAACTCACAGAGCTCTGCCTGGCTCTGCCTCCTGAGTGCTGGGATTAAGTGTGTGCCACCACTGCCCGGCTATTGTGGTTTTCTAAAACATAAGGGGTCCTAGAAAGTCTTAAGACAGTGGGGCCCATGGGCATCGTGGTTACAGAAGACAACGCTGCTCAAATGACACCCGTGGGACTGTGCACACGGCCAGTTAGACTGGCTTTGGAGAGGGGCTGCAGTGAAGTTTATACGGCAGAGGGAAGACAGCTGCAGTCTCGCTCTGTCCTCTCCGCTCACACATTCACGACTGTGCTTGGTTGCTCTCTGGTTCCTTTGGGGCTCTATCCTGAGTGCCTGTAGACAGAATGCTTCCTAAGCCATGGGACTCAAACTGGGCAAACCCAGGCCTCCGGCCTCAGGATTTATTGCATTCCCACAGGGGCCTGGCCCATTGCCTGGGTCTAGGGATGAGAATCTGGCCAACATGGGGTTACATTCCTGGGACCTCTGTCAGATCTCCACACTAAAATGATCTCTTCTTCTCTACATGGGAAGTGTAGACGGGGATGACGAGGCGCCACGTGTCAATCACAGAATCTGCTTGCTGCATCTCGAGGGTAGATGGAGAGGAGACTTCTACTAGCAAATGCTCACACGGTTTGAAGGCTTGTGTCTTGGTTCCTTTGCTGCCTTTTCTGTCACTGGGAGAAAACACCGACCAAGGCAACTTATTTTGGCTCAGGGTTCAAAGGTTGTACTCCTTCATGGGAGTGAAGTCAAGCAGTGGGAGCCTGAGACAGCTGATCACACTGTTTCCATGGTCAAGCAGAGAGCAATGAAGGAATGTTCTCGGCTCACTTTGCCTTTTATGTCTGCCAAGGTTGTAGCCCAGGGAATGGCGCCACTCACAGTGGGTGGGTTTTCCCACCTCAGTTAACCTGGTCATGATAACTCCCCACAGGCTCGCAGGCGTGCCCATCCCCTCAGTGATTTTAGGTTTCATCAAACTGGCTATTGAAATTCTCCGTCAGGGTGAGGTGGGTCTCATCCTTTCATTTTTGGATGGTTTCATGCACACGCACACTCTACTGTGGTTATATTCGCTCTCGATGCCCTCTGCTTCCCCCTTCCTGTTCTCCGAAGCCCATCTTCTCTGTCAGTCCACAATGAAGAGATGGCAGCCCCTCTGCAGAAGTTCCTACCAGGCTCTAGGACCTCAGGAAGAGGCAGGGCCTCCTGTGTACCCAGAACCATTTCCATGCTCACTACTTTCACGGGGGAAATGGCAGCTAGAGAGGTTAACTCATCCAAATGCACAGACCTAGAAAGAAATTTGGGTGGAATTCAGCTCAGACTGTCTGACACCAGGATCGAGGAACTTAATGACTCTGCATCACGACCTCATAATCATTCAGGATAATCCCTCAAACACTTAGGAACCTTCAGCGGAAGAAATGTGACGCCACATTATGTCCAGTGATATACTCAGTATATAGCAGTGATTACAGAATTTGCAATTATAGTGTTTTATCCTATTTCCTCTATTCTAGATTTATGGAAATAAGTGAGTTTGTATTTACAAACTGCTTTGAAAGTCTGGATGAAAGATGATTATTAAAAATCATGACAGCTTGTTTCCTAAAAACATGACAGATTTTTTATTTTTTTAATTTGATGACTTGGGTGTGTCTCTGCCTCTATCACTTGTAGGGATCAATGGTCACTTGAGATCTTCCTGGCTGGTTTTTTTTTTTTTTTTTAAATTCTCTAAAGTGACTGCCTTAAGATGATGAGCTTAATTCTTGGAAAAGAATTATGACACCTTCCACAGCAGCGCTTCGGAGAACTCGACATCCCTTTGTTCTGGATTCAGCTCAGCAGCTGATGGGACAAAGGGTGCACTTCCAGTTAGAGGAAAACCTGTTCCCTGCAGATTGCAAATCTAGTCCAAAGGTAACCGGTGGGTGGTGATTTACTGGCAGTTTTCTAAAGGCTTCTCTTGCATACTTTTCTTGCAGCTGTCTGTTATTTTTTTTCCTGGTCCTTCTTTCTTTCTTTCCTCCCTCCCTGCCTGTCTCCCTCCCTCCCTCATCCCTTCCCTCCCTTCCTTCCTTGACTAAGTCTTGCTCTCTAGCCCGGGCCAACCTCCAAGTCAAAATCCCCCTGCCTCAGCTTCCTGAATGTAGTGATTATAGATCTATGCCACTGTGCCATCCTCAGCTGGTTTTATCCTCTGCAGATAGGATGCAGCCTGGACACTTCCCTCTTCTTCAATAGCTTGCTTCTCTGGGTTCTGACAAGCAGAGCTGCGCTTGGTGGTGTTGGGTGGGGTTCTCCTGGGTGGAGTTTGTGGATGGAGTCATTGAATGGAAAACCCACCCTAAATAGTTTCCTGTCAGCGTACCGCGTCAGGGTTGAGAGGAATGCCGTCTGCTCATGTACAAAACTCACTTGCTCCTGATTCACCTATTAGACATTTGTAAGTGCGTGTCTGGAGGTCCTACCTGCCAGCCACTCTGGGTTTGAGATTACAGCTAGAGCAAAATGGGCTGTGACCGCCTTCTTTGCTGTAGTCTTCAGCAGAACATCACGCCCAGAGTCAGGAGTGTCCGCGTGGATTCTCTAGTTTAGGAACAGACCAGGTAAGAGCACCACAGGCTGGTGGCTCACAGGTGACAAGGCAATTGCCCTTGCCTACACCTGAGGGTTCATACTCCAGCAACTGTGAAGCTTTCCAGCATCACAAGCCTGTCTCCAAAGTCACTGACCCCACTGTGTGGCGTTATTCACAGAGATTGACCCTTTCTAGGCCTGAGGCCGCTCAGCGCCGCTGTCTATGATGTCTGAGTCCTCGTGCTCTTCGGAAATTCACTAGAAGGGCTGGTCTTTTGGTCTGATTTCATGGTAGCCACAATACTGAGGTTATTCTCTATTTACAGAGATAGAAATGGACACACCAGGCGGTGGTGGTGCTTGCCTTTAATCCCAGCACTTGGGAGGTGGAAGTAGGCACAACTCTGTGAATTTGAGGCCAGCCTGGTCTACAAGAGCAAGTCCCAGGACAGCTAGAGCTATTACACAGAGGAACCCTGTCTTGAAAAACCAAAACTAACCAATCAACCAACCAAACAAACAAACAAAAATAGTCTTCTTTGGAGTCACTGAGGTTGGGGTGTAAACTTAGTTTTCCCTGTACCAGATGCTCTGCTAATCCCAGAAGCCATCAGAGAATCCCAGCAAGTCTGGAGTGCCAGCAGTGTTAGTGGGGAGGTCTCTTCAGGGCCATGACCGTACCGTAGCCAAGTGAACTGAATGGCAAAGTGTAGAACGGGGCACACCACTCTGCAGTGTCTCATGAGACAGACAAGCCTCCCTTTCCTGTATTCTCCCACCCCCGCTCTGTTTCAGAAGATGACTGCTTTTCCCAGTGGACATTTAGTCTCTGGAGTACACTGAAACCTCACGGTGCTTGGGACTTGTTAAGTCCCCTCGAACCTCTTGTAGGTATTGCTAACAAGATCATCAGAGTTACAAGAATAACTTCTTAGATGTGTAGCTGTAGGGAAAAGGAAATGTTTCCCGAGCGCTATACACAAGGAAGGAGATAAATACCATTGTCCTGCATTATAGAAAAAAGAAATCATGTCACAAAGCACTTAGTAGAGAAGGGGAGCTCGCTCCTCCGTCTGCCCTGATCCAAGCCCACATTCTTTATCTTTTATTATTATATGTCACAACCAGGGTTACTGCTAACCAACAGGTAACTGATCTCTTGAGCTTTTAATGTAGTTAAGTAAGCCTTAACTTCTGATCCATCTAACGGCACCTCCAGAGTGCCAGGATCACAGGCATGTACACGTATGCTCAGGCGTGTGGTGCTAGCAACAGAGAGGGGCTGCCAAGCTCCTTTCCCCAACCCACTCCAGACATCTGCGTGGATCTTTAAGCTAAAGTTATGTCCAACGGCTGTTTAATTCCATCGCGGTCTTTCTCTCAGGATGGTTTACCACTCAGCTTCTGGACAGTCAGAGGGGACTTTCTTCTTCCCCAGGATTTACTCTTCTCTGAAGGAAGGTGGGGATCAGAGGCGTAAGGACAGCATCGTGTACACTCCGGGGTGTCAACCAAATGCCAAGGAGAGTCTAGGTTTGCCCAGCTTGGGCAAAAGAGTCAAGAAGATTTTCTATCTGAACTCAGGACAGTTTAAAGTTCTTCCAGGCTCATAAATTGCCTGTTTTTTTTTTTTTTTTCTTAAGCTTAGTCTCCATTGTTCTCTGTTCCTCACTTTGACTGTCTAGCAAGGCTGCCATCTGGAATCTTTTCCGGAACTTTGGTCCCCAGTCGACACTATAGTTCCTTTCTTCTAATGTCCCCAGCTGCCTGCATCTACTTGAGAATTAACCACCTGTCACTCATCTCTGAAGAGGATTCCTTAGAGGTTTGTTTAAGTTTATTTTTGTGTGTTTTGCCTTCTCCCCTGAGGAGCAGTGTGTGTGTGTGTGTGTGTGTGTGTGTGTGTGTGTGTGTGTGTGCGTGCGTGTGTCTGTACATATATGCAGAGGTCAGTGCCGGTCTCTTCAATTTCTCTCCACTTTGTTTGAGATGAAGCCTCTCACTGAACCTGGAGCTCATCAATTCAGTGAAGTTAACAGGCCGCTGAGTTCCTGGGATCTTCCTGTCTCTGTCTCCTCAGAATTTGAATTAAGTATGTGTGCCAGCACACCCGGCTTTTCACATGTAAAGTAGGAATACAAATTCAGCCTCACCTGCTTGTGTGGCCATCCCTTTACCTACTGCACCGCGTTCCCAGCCCTGGGAAGTAAGTCCTTGGAGGAGCTATTTCTCTCACAAGGCCTATGGCTGGCTGATGTTCCCTCCCCCACCCTGCCTGGGTCTATTAGCAGTGATTTATTTCCAATCAATAATGATTCAATTTCTTTGCAGCGGTCTCTTATGTGACTCGGTTATGTCCATCACATAAATAACTCGTTGTGACCCAGCTGACCGCCTCTCATGGTGATATAATCTGCTTAACCCAATTACCAGATTGATCATAGAGTCCAGCATGCCTAATGAAGAAAAATAGCTCCAATTTATCTTTAAAAACAAACGCTGAGGAAGCAATCGAAAAAGTCAGAGTGGTCTGGAAATTCTGTGTCCTTGTGAGAACATTCAGAAAACCAGTGTCTATGATTTGAGTAGTGCCCTGATAAATCTTTAAAAATGTTTAAGAGGAGCCTAAGATTCATTAGCCTAACCGAAGATGAAGGATTTACACAACACCTTTGCAGACACTTTGAGAAACCCTTGTTTGGGGCTGGGGAGTAGCTTAGATGGTAGAGTGCTGGCTGAGTGTCCATGGAACAGTGGGTTTGATCCCCAGCACCACATGCCTGGGCATACGTGTACATGCCTGTGATCCTGGCCCTCTGGAGGTGCCGTTAGATGGACTAGAAGTTAAGGCTCATGTAGCTACGTTAAAAGTTCAACAAAGTCAGCCTAGGATACATGTCTCAAAACCAAAAATAAACAAGTAACCCCCCCAAATTTGCTTTATTAAAGTATTTCTTCTCCATCTAAAGTTAATTGTGGATTCATTCTTCTCAATTTTTTTTTTTTTGTTGTTTCCAGAGGACTTGGAGGCACGGTGAGGTGATGTGAGCATCATTGCCGGGACCCTCTTGCCGCATTACAACTTGCTTGGTTTCCTGTAGATCAGGGTGGGAGGCCCTGTGGCTTCCAGCCCTGTTGCTGGGAGAGTTGGGGCTCCTCCTGCCCCTGCAGCTCGATTACCCAAGCAGCACTTCTGCCAGATAAGCAGGAGGGCCACAAGGGGCGCTTTTCTTTTTGTCCGCGTGAAGCTTTTGCATCAGTGTGCTGTTTTGTTGCATTTCCTGATAGGATTGGGTATGCTGGGTTATCTCCAGGCTTCAGAAACCTCAGAGTTGGGGCGCCCTGGTGTCCAGTGAGACTTGTTTCATCTCTCAGGAGAGGTTGTGAAAAGCCTCAGGAGTCTCCACATCTGCATTGTTTACCCCTGAGGACTGACCTGCAAGGAGATTTCTGGAAGGGGGGAGATAGACAGGCCAGGTGACTGGAGGAATCCAAAGGGGAGGAGCCAGCACTCATCAAGTGTGGATGGAATTGTAGGGCTGCTTCTATGGCTGCGCGAAAACACCATGACAAAAAGAAAGTTGGGGAGGAAAGGGTTTATTCAGCTCACACTTCCACATCACTGTTCATCACTGAAGGAAGTCAGGAAGAGAACTCAAGCAGGGCAGGATCCTGGAGGCAGGAGCTGATGCAGAGGCCGTGGAGGGCGCTGTTTACTGGCTTACTCAGCCTGATTTCTTGTAGAACCCAGGACCACCACCCAGGGATGGGACCACCCACAATGCATTGAGCCTGCCTTCTTTTCCGATAACTCTAGCTTGCGCCAAGTGGACATAAGACTAGCCGGCACAGATATGTTTAGCAGTGTAATAGACTTTTTGAAGATAGGCTTTTTGCTTTCCCACCAATCTTGGGAAGATATTTGTTCAGCCCCCTGAATTTCAAACTGGGAAATGAAAGCAATATAGGCAGTAAGCGGCAAATCTGTAATGCAGATCTTGACTCAGCCGTTCATTGAGAAAGTAGACTCTTGCTGCACTCGTAGTCACCGTAGCCTACTGCTCTCTGGGGCCCCTCAGGTCCACCTACAGACAGACACGCTAAACATCTAATAACGGTCTACTGACAGACCTACAACAGACCGAGTTAGTCTTCAACAAGTTCTAAGAGCAGATAAGGAGAGTCAACTACACACACATAAAGAAGTACTGAAAATACATGTAATTGATACTTCATTTACTATTTTTATGCTGGGGGTATTTAACCTTTAACATACTAAATAGGTGTATGAAAAGTTACATGAATAAACATAAATCAAGCCCTACTCACTTTATTATACTAAATCAAGAAGAATGCATTTTATATGTTAGGAAACCTGGCATGTAACACTTGAGAGCCTGGTCTCAGGCTGTAGACAGTCTGGTATGAGTTCCAGCCTTGCCCCATCCACGGGCAAACAGCTGTAGTCCAGATGTGACTTGGTACTTCTAACAGTGGTATGTATTTCATCTGCTGAAGCATCTGATGTGTGCTGTGTGTTGACATCTAGAACAGAACAGAACCTGGCACGCGCTTAGCTCCTTCCTTCCACATGGACAGAAGCGGGTCTATGAACTACATCTTGCTCAGGGCTCCACGCTCCGCTGGTGTCTGGCCGTGGTGACACCCATGTCTGCCGATTCTGGGCCCAGTGCCTGTCACGGGACACGCAAGCTTGCTCCTATTTGCCCTTACTCCAACAAGCAGAAACTGCTATTTCAGAGTAAACGCCGTTGTCCACTGCCCAGGGGACTTTATCTTCCCAAACGTCCTCACGTCTGCTTGCTCTACCGCCCTGCCAGCTGTCCCTGCCTTGTGCTGTCATCCCTAGCCAGTGATTCGCTGCAGTTCTGAGGATGTCAACATGCTAATGGATTCTGTTAGAACCCGGTATCAGCTGTATATTCTGAAGCCCAAAGACTCTCAAGCCCAGAAGTCTTCAGTCTTCAGCCAGACTCTGCCACGTCTTTTCATTCAGTCCTGGAGATCAGTCAGTATCAAGGCCAGGGTAGTGAGCATGGCAGGCAAGGGTCCCACTGTGTAGCTACATCAAAGCCCACAGATCATGGTGTATCTGATTGCTAAACCCTTTTTCTAGTGTGGAAATCATTCACAGACAAAACACCTGCACAGACAATTTTTTTAAAAATCTTTCCTTGTAAGCACAATTATACCACTACAGTTACATCAGCAGTTTTGCTTATGAAATACTTCCTTACTTCAGGGCCAGCTGATGTGTCCCTCAGTGTCTGGACAGAAGGAGATGGGACACATAGCTCAGATGATGAAGACAGCTTAGTAAAAGAAGGTCTGTCTATTAAATGTGTCAGGAGTAAAAGAAGAAAAATGGCAGGATTCAAGCATACTGAGCCATCATCCCCACACTGAGGTCTGCATACTG
>JAQHUG010000229.1:3424641-3436754 GCA_028555095.1 Dicrostonyx torquatus | reverse complement strand
GGGAGGCAGAGGCAGGCGGATCTTTGTGAGTTCGAGACCAGCCTGGTCTACAAGAGCTAGTTCCAGCACAGGGCTCCAAAGCCACAGAGAAACCCTGTCTCGAAAAACCAAAACAAAAAAAAAAAGACAAGATCTCCTGAGTAAACTGGGAGAATGGGGACCTTGTGGGAGGGCTGAAGGGGGGAAGGGGAGAGGCATTGAGGGGAGCAGAGAAAAATGTAGAGCTCAATAAATATCATGGAAAAAAAAGGAAAAAGAAAAAGCTGGGCAGTGGTGGCACATGTCTTTAATTTAATTACAGCACTTGGGAGGCAGAGGCAGACAGATCTCTGTGAGTTTGAGGCCAGCCTGGTCTACAACATTGAGTTCCAGGAAAGCTAGGGCTGTTACACAGAGAAACCCTGTCTTGAAAAAGAAAACAAAACAAACAAAAAAACAACAAAAGGCCCATTGCTTATCTAGGTCAGACAATTCCTTTGGTTCAGAACCTGTTCTTGATAGGTCCATACTAAATAAAATAGGGCACTTTCTATGAAAAAAATAACAACTGTCAGAGAACTTTGAAATTTAACAGATAAGATAAATGTGCATTTCTAAAGAATAAACATTCTGCAAAAAAAAAAAAAAAGAAAAAGAAAAAAGAAAAGGCCAGTAAATGTGTGGAACAACAACAAAAAAAAAACACTCAAAATATACTCAAAATTGTGTTTTCTAAACCAAAAGGAATTTTAGTTTAAGAGCATGAAATCTGCTCCTTCCTATTAAGATGGCTGTCCAATTTTCTTAATAAGTATCTCACTTATATTCATCAATGTAGCACACGTCATAGTGGCAGAGAGTGCTACTCAAAAGGAAAGGACAGAACATTAACAATAAGTAACCATGGAAACGGAGAGGTGAGGTGGTATTTATTTTCTGTTTTGTACTTTCCTGCAAAAACTGGTGGTGGGAGGGACACACACCACGCAGCTATGAAGAATCACCATTCCAAGCTTTGAGAAGAGATTGGTTTCTTTTCAGAGAAATCAAGCAGCAGCTCTGAGAGGCAAGGCCTCCTGACGGCTCAAGATGCTTCCCAGGCCACAATCTATCATCTTCCATGTGGAGGAGGGAGAGGTCTGCAACAGAGTCCACACGCTAAGGAATGGTGCTCCAAAGTGTAGATTCTCTTTCTAAGGTGCCTCCATTCCTTTAACCTGAACTGCTCAGTAGTAAAAGGCGGGGCAGAGAATGTGCCCTGATGGCTCTTCTGGGCAATGTGTTGATTCAGGCTTGGTTGAAGCTGCAGTGCTGTAGCCGTCTTGTACTAGCCTTGTACACATGCACAGGCCTACCCTGAGAGCATCTTTTGAAAGGCGGTTGTGTTTGCTCCAGCTCTAAGGAGCCAGGAGGATCCTTCAGGACCCAGTAGTGAGAGTGGTGTGGCACACATTCCACAGCCAGATGTTCAGGGTTCTCACCACCTTTAGTACAGTAAGACAAGTATGCCAAGGTTAAAAAGGAAAGTGATAACCCAAGAGAGGCAGCTCCAATCAATCCTAGCCAAGGTGAGAAGCACACAGATACAGAATTAAATATGAATTTTAATGAGCACCACATCCTACCTAACAAGTGCTAGGGAATACACTCATTCTTGCTTAAAGATGCCATTTCTCCTTCATGCCAAACAAATAGTAACTCATTAGAGCATTTAAACAGACACTGATAAAGAGAGTTTTTGATTAAGGCCATGAATCTGGACTGACAGGAAAGCAATCGTGTTTCAGGGCAAAAGCCTATTGAGGGAAGAATTAAACCTGGTGGAGGAAAAGCTGCTTTTAATGTGCTGCTGGTGGGTTTGCAACTTCCAAACCAACCAGGTATGAAAGGATCCTGAGCCCACACTACATGCACACCTTAAAAAAAAAAAAGAGAGACCAGCCTGGTCTACAAGAGCTAGTTCCAGCGCAGGCTCCAAAGCCAAAAAAAAAAGACATTTTCCTAGGATCTAGACCAATTTTCCTGTTAGTTGACAGCAACTAAGAACAAGATGCTGTCAGCTACCTCTCTTACTTCAAGAAGTGTATCTGACTCTGTGCTTCTAAGAGTTTATTTACACTTGAAAATGCTTTCAAACTCCTCTAGAACACCTGGAAGAAACCGATGCCAAGATAACCGTGATAATATCCCTTTCTTCTTTTCCCCGGCTAAATGTCAAGCTGTTGAGTTGGCAATGATCTACCTGAGAAAAATGTCAATCAAACAAACTGATTAAATAGATCTGCTAATGAATCATCACATTGATTCAGCAAAGGAAGAAAACACAAGGTCCAGACAGGAATAGTCAGTACTATTTTTCTATTTTCTGATTGTCCCCAAAGGGCATTTCTCAATCATCTAGCTGAACTGCACGTGCATGCAGAGAAACGTGAGTAGATGGAAACATCCCTGCTGTTATTCAACAGCCTCACATGCAACTCAGGAGACAGCAAGCTTGGCAGAGCACTGTCCCGGAGACACCTAAGAGGAGCTGATACAGATCACAGTCCGAAAGACTGTGGAAAGGGATGGGGAAAGGAAAGACGCCAGGAGTTTCATATTCTTAGAAAGATGACACCATGACCTTTTCTCAGTCCTCTCTAGAAACTATGGACTAAGTAGTTTGCTCCATTGCCAGGCATGCAAGAGAGCAGGAACCACGGAGCAGTCAGGTTGATCTTGTCCTGTCACTGTCACTTTGAGGCTGCTCTCTTCTTACAGTAAACTAACCTGGAAATATGTAGCTATGTTGGTTTGCCTCTGCCTTCTGCCTTGTTTTCTACAACTGAAAAAAACAACCAACTGGTCTACTGTCAGACACACTTGGAGCTGGCCAGTCCCAAATCTCCACTCTCTACACACGGCAGCAATAGTCAGTCCTGAAGTCTGGAAGTAAAGCTACTTCCAGAAAAGGTTAAAGCTATTTTGTAAAATTAAGGGCGTATGCCAGGCCAGTAATTGTTATATAATTTTTTTAACTCTTTTGGGTTCCCTTTGGTGGGGGGCTTGCCACCCAATTCCCAAATAAATCTCACACGGAGGCTTATTCTTAGTTATGAATGCCCGGCCTTAGCTTGGCTTGTTTCTTGCTAGCTTTTCTTAAATTAACCCATCTACCTTTTCCCTCTGGTATTCTGTATATCTTTCTTTCTTACTCAGCGGCTGCCTGGGAGACTGGGTGGCTGGCCCCTGATGTCCTCCTCGTTCTCTCTCCTACCAGATTTCTCCTTCTATATTTATACTCTCTGCCTGCCATCCTGGCCTGTCCTTGCTATTGGCTGTTCATCTCTTTATTAAACAAGCACAGTAACAGGGCTGGAGAGATGGCTCAGTGGTTAAGAGCGTTGCCTGCTCTTCCAAAGGTCCCAAGTTCAATTCCCAGCAACCACATGGTGGCTCACAACCATCTGTAATGAGGTCTGGTGCCCTCTTCTGGCCTGCGGACATACACACAGACAATATTGTATACATAATAAATAAATTAATATTAAAAAAAAAAAACAAGCACAGTAACACAGCTTCACAGAGTTAAACAAATGCTACGTAAATAAAGTCATACACCTGAAAATAATATTCCCCAACAGGTAATCACACTTCACAGACACACTTTTAAAAGTTTAAAATGTCTGGGCTGGAGAGATGGTTAGGACACTGGCTGCTCTTTCAGGTCCTGAGTTCAATTCCCAGAAACCACACAGTGGCTCACAACCATCTGTAATAAGAACTGGTGCCCTCTTCTGGGGTGCAGGCATACATGCAGGCAAAACACTGTATACATAAAAAAATAAATCTTAAAAAAAAAATTTAAAATGTCAATCACAGGCCAGGCAGTGGTAACACACACCGTTTACCCAGCCCTGGGGGGAGGGGGAGAGACAGAGGCAGGCAAATCTGTGAATTCGAGATCAGCCTGGCTACAGAGCAAGTTCCAGGACAGGCTTCAAAGCTACAGAGAGAAATATACTCACCATCCTCTCACTTTTCCAAAGACATCCAAAGATCTGAGCACTAGACACTTATGACACCCGTTGCAAACCCAAGGGGACCTATGGACGTTCTTGTTTCTTTCCATTTACTGACCCTGGTCACATATAGACTTTCTCCTCTACCCTGAAATCACTCAGATTTTTTGTTTTGTTTCGTTTTTCAAAACAGGGTTTCTGAGTAGCCCTGGCTGTCCTGGACCTCGCTCTGCAGATCAGGCTGTCCTCACAATCACAGAGATCCACTTGCCTCTGCCTGTCACCACCACCCGCTCTGCTACCCCTTATACCTTTTTACAATTGTTTTGTGGACAGGTCCCACGACATTGCTCAGGATGGTCTCAATCTCTTCACCTCAAGTGATCTCTCTTGTGTCAACACCCCAGACAGACAGACAGACACCACGCATATGTGACCATGTGCAACACCACTGAGTCTTTGAAGGCAGCCCTACCTTCATGCAAGGTCATGAGAGTCTCTGACCAGACTATATCACACCTGCGTCAAAGATACATTAGACTCAGAGCTGGAGAAATGGCTCAGCAGTTAAGAGCACTGACTGCTCTTCAAGAGGACCTGGGTTCAATTCCCAGCGACCATATGGCAGCTCAACAACTGTTAACTCCAGTTCCAATGGATCAGACACCTTCACACTAATGCATATAAAATATAGTTAAATATTAAAAAAGAAAAGAAAAAAGATACATTAGACTCACCATCTATCAAGTTTTTCTCTGGGCAGCTACACTGGTACAGCGAATGTGTAACTGTCCTTCCATGAGCCCACACTAGTAAATAAACCAACACCCACAAAGGAATGTGTTAACTGTCCTTCTGTGAGCCTACACTAGTAAATAAACCAACACCCACAAAGGAAGCAACACATCCTTGTAGTCACCAATCTGTTACAAAGTTTCATTCCAGTTTACTAGTGATCACAGAGCATGCAAAATGTAAGCCTGCTAGTGTACTGGGTTGGATATAGGGTGTTCCTTCAAAATTCCTGTCACTTACAAACTGAGAAGGAATTTTATTTGGAAATAGGGTCTTTGCAGATATAATCATGTTAAAATAAAGTAACACTAAAGTGGCATAAGTCCTAACCCAATGCCTGCCATCCTCCTAGTACGGAAATGTGAACACAGACACAGGAAGCAGAGGCAGAAACTAGAGACACACTACCACTAGAGCCATATGGTACCAGTGAGCCACCAGACATTACAGAAGTAAGGAGGGGAAGTGTTTCCCAAGAGCCTTCATAGGGGGAAGCATGCAGCTCTATTGAGAGTCTGGTTGAGACTGCTAGTCTCCAGCAGAAGTAAGAGGACAAAGTTCTGTTGTAAGCAGTGCAGCACTCAGAAATGAATGGAAGCACAGTAGCACACACCATTTAATCCCAGCACTTAGGAGGCAGAAACAGAAGGATCTCTGTGAGTTTAAGGCCAGTCTTGTCTACATAGTGAGTTCCAGGACAATCAGAAAATTACCTAAAAAAATAACAATAAGCCGGGCGGTGGTGGCGCACGCCTTTAATCCCAGCACTAGGGAGGCAGAGGCAGGCGGATCTTTGTGAGTTCGAGAGCAGCCTGGTCTACAAGAGCTAGTTCCAGGACAGGCTCCAAAGCCACAGAGAAACCCTGTCTCGAAAAAACCAAAAAAAAAAAAAAAAGAAAAAAAAATAACAATAAGTAAATGAAAGAGGAAAAAGGAAAAAAATAAATGAATAGAGCTGTCTATTTAATAGAGTACGTCTAATTGCCTGGCTATGAAGTGAATTCAGGCACTGTGAATGTTCACAACATTAACCTGCAGGCAAAGCAAAGTTTCTTTTAACCAAACCAACCGAATCTTTATGCTGAATAAACAGCAGTCAGAGTGATGCTCCACCACAGCTGGGTATTTCTAATTACAGCTGCAGGAACTAAGAAAACTCTATGTAACGACCAGAGTCAGACCAGGCAGCCGAACCCCACATCTACGCCCCAAAATTATTAATAGCTATTAAAACCACGGCACTCAATGTTACCACTTCTACCTGACTTAAGGCAGCGAGGATGTCACCTGTTGAAGGACCAGTAACAGAATTAAGGCACTTGTGGACACAACCATACACCCTTTTTTTAAATTTAAAACAGGTTTCCTTACTCTTAGTAGGAGAATGATAGCAGAATGGAAGTCTATTTCTGTCAAATTTCTAATTTTGCCCAAGGGGCAGTAAACTATAGTCTGCTCAATTCAAGCACTAAGGCTTCAAACCACCAGATGGCCAGTGGCCTCAGATCACAGCCCAGCATACCTTTTGCTGCATGATTGACAGAGGAGAGAGGTTCATCATCAGATGTAGAGCTGAGGTGCCGGGCAAATTCCCCAATTCGCTTCTGTTTCTTGAGGGGGGCAGTGCATTCTGGTTCAGTTCTCCTCTTCATTGTTACTACAACCACAAATCCCATCAGTCAGCTCTTGGGTTCTAACTACCGGGAACTAAGGATTCCCAAAGTATCAACAGCCATCAGTTAGATGCAACGGGGCCACTCCAAGCATATCTTAGGGCCTCATCCTCCAATTAAGGTCTGGCTTTCAGGAACAATGGTCAATTTTACCAAAAAACAAGGTGATTTCAGACTTAAAAACCCAGGGGCCACTGGTGTCGGATACCAAAAAGTTAGATTAATTCAACAAGGGAGGGAAAAAAGGCCTTTGAGGCCCGGCGGTGGTGGCGCACGTCTTTAATCCCAGCACTCCGGAGGCAGAGGCAGGCGGATCTTTGTGAGTTCGAGACCAGCCTGGTCTACAAGAGCTAGTTCCAAGGCAGGCTTGAAAGCTACAGAGAAACTCTGTCTCGAAAAAACAAACACACACACACACAAAAAAAAGGCCTTTGAGTACTTGTTACTCTATCCTTTTGAGGCAATAGTGGCTATTCATGACAATGTACACTAGAACAAAGTACAGAACCTCCTAAATAATAGCCACCAGTATTTGCAAGAACCACCACAGAATGATTTTTTTCAATCATTTTTGCCAGAAAAATTAAGATATTAGAAAACATGACAAAGATGCTGGAATTTAGTTTATTTCATGTCTGAAATATGAAAGTACTAGTGTAAGGCATGAAAGCATTGGCTGGTTAGACCAAGAGTAAGAAAGACCCTGGGACAACAGGGAGCTGTCAGAGATACAAAGACACTAATTTTTTTCCTTTTTAAAAATTTGATTTTTTTAGAGGCAGGCAGATCTCTGTGAGTTCGAGACCAGCCTGGTCTACAAGTGCTAGTTCCAGCGCAGGCTCCAAAGCTACAGAGAAACCCTGTCTCGAAAAACCAAAAAAAAAAAAAAAAAAACCAAAACTTTTTTTAATTTTTTTGACATTAATTTTAAGACTAGGACTACACCTCCCATGATAAAGAGCAGAGTGCTGGGTGTGGCTAGTGTATGCCTGTGTCTCAGCACTCCAAGAGGCTGAGTTTGAGAGAACTTGCAGCAAAACACCAAGGACCTGAGGATGTAGCTCACTGAGAGAGCCCTACCCTGCGTGTGCGAGGCTGTGGATTTCAGCCCAGCAATGCAAGGGTGAAAATAAAACAACACGAAGCTGCAAGCAGTCAGTGCCATGATGGCCATGAGCATGTGTACCCAAGAAGAAAGCACAAAGTTTAAAATAAAAGCAAACTGCTGAGGAGCTGGAGGCGTGGCTCCACAGGTCCTGAATTCAATTCCCGACACTCACTCTGGACAGCTCACCAAAGCGAGCAAGCAACTCTAGCTCCAGGGAAGCTGACTCCTCTGACCTCTGCAGGCAACCACATGCTCGCACAGGCCCACAACTTAAAACAGTAAAAATATTTTTTACAAAAATGGATGGAATGAAATGATCACGAGAGCCTCAGGAGTGTATCCACAGACAGGGCTCAGGGAGGAGAAAAAGACAGAGGTAAACCGACATCTTTGGGGAAAGGCGCCTGCGGCGTGTCGTCAGACACAAGGTGGTTTGAAAAGCATGTTTTCACTGTGCTACTCAGTAAAGTCGTAAGAGTCAGACCCAGTTCAACTTAGTTCAAAACATCTGGGGGGGGGGCAAAAAAAAAAAAGGAATGGGTTTCTAGCAACAGCAGCCGAAGCAAGAAAGTCATGAAACTGGAAGGGGATTAGTGATCCTCCCCTCTTCTCCCCGAAACCTAGCAAAACACTGGATCCCGTTTCCGTGCCCAAGGACGAACCGGTGGACCCAACACAGTCATCCTTATCCCGGGAGGGAGTTTTATAAGTGACCCGGGCAGCGCCTATCAGAGGAAAGCAGGAAGACCAGGAGACTCAACAAACAGAAAGCAAGGCCTCCTGGAGCCGCGTTTCACTTGACAGCTTAGGCCGCCCGAAAGGGCCCACAGGGAAGCCTTCAGGGAGCTCGGCAGAGCCTTCCTCGGGCCACAGCACGCAAAAGGTGGGGGGGAGCCTGGGCGCGCGGCGAGCTCGGTGTGGAAGGCAAGGCGGCAGATACGAACGTCTCAACCATCACAGCGGGGACCTCGCGGGACATCCAATTCAACCTCTCCTGCTCCCCGCCAGGGGAAGGCCACGGAGCTAGCGAGCCACCCACAAAGGCAGGCGCGCTCGAACCGGGCACTTCTGGGTGCACGGCACCGAGGCCTGCTTCCTCCCCGCCGCTGGGTTCGGACGCCCTCTGCAGCCTCCGCGCCCGGGGCCGGGGTTCGCACCGGGGCGGGAAGAGAACGCCATGGGGTAGGGGGGGGAGAGCTTCTCGTTTGGGAACGTCAGGTGTGAGACTGTGTGCGCGGCAACCAGCAGCAGCGGTAGCCCGGGCTCCGAGAGGTTGCTGGCGAGAGGGGGGCAGGAGCGGGGAGAAGCTACTAGAAGGCGGGCAGAGTCGCCGCCACAAGGGAAGGATGCTGCGCCCGCGCGCCCGCCCGCTCACTCCCCCCGGGCCGCGCGCCGGCACTCACGCTGAGGGGATAGGGCGAGCTGCAGGCGAGCGGAGACGAGGGGTCAGGCCGCCACTACCGCCGCCGAGCCTGGCCCTGCAACCTCCTCCTCCTCCCTCACTTTCGTTTCCTCACCCGGCCGGCCAGCTGCGCCGTCGCGCTAAGATCCCACCCTGCGGGCGGCGCCGCTTGATAACGTCACGAGCCCGCAAGCCCCGCCCCCTCCGGGTTCATACTTGGGCCCTGGGAAAAGCCCGGGTCAGGCGGCGCTGGGCGCACGAGGCGCCTGCGCGGAAGGGTGGACCCGGAAAGAGTCGGGGGGAGGGGGGAGACCTTGTTTAAGAAACCCAGGGTTGCCTGGCGTTGGTGGCGCATGCCTTTAATCCCAGCACTCAGGAGGCAGAGACAGGTGGATCTCTGTGAGTTCGAGGCCAGCCTGGTCTACCGAGCTAGTTCCAGGACAGGCTCCAAAGCTGCAGAGAAACCCTGTCTCGAAAAACCAAAAGTGATGCCTCCAGAAGTCCTTTTATTGTACAGGATTGTTTTGGCTATCCTGAGTTTTTTGCTTTATCAAATGAAGTTGAGTACCGTTCTTTTGAGGTCTTTGAAGAATTTTGCTGGGATCTTGATGGGCAAGGATTTTATTTTTATTTTATGTGTATGAGTTTCCTACAAGCATGTATGTGTGTATACCACATGCATGCAGTGTCTGTGTTGGCTAGAAAAGGGCGCCACATTCCCAGGAACTGGAAGTACAGATGGTTGTGGGTGCTGGAATTGAATCCAGGTCCACTGGAAGAGCAGTGAGCCATCTCTCCAGCCTTTTCCCGAAGTGACTGGCACTATTTGATCCACCCTGCTTATTCAAGCAGAGGTCTGATGAGTTTCCCTTTTCTTCCAAGGCCAGCAATGTGCTTGAGACTTGAGTTCATTGTCTGCTTGCCTGGTAAACATCTCCTGCCCTATCACACTCCCCTGTCACCACCCTCCTCCCGTCTCTTCCCTCCTCGTCTCTTCCGGCCCCCCATCCCTGAAACGCTTTTGCAGGAATCTCCAAATTGTTGTAGCACAACACCTGCTCTATACACTGCGTGCTGTGGTTCACAAGTTGGGCAAGGGGCTGGAGATTGAAACACACAGGCAGCCAAGAATGCCCCAAGAATGCTCCCTTAGTGTGTTCCAGGGCGGCTTATATGGGGTCTCCTTGACTAATGGGCAGGTCCTAACTCTCAGCTGCAAGCCCACCAGAAACCACTCCCTGGACATCAGGAACTCCTGAGGGTCTCGTGCTCAAAGCAGCTGCAAAACAAGTTGTTTGCTCAGAGCAGCTGCAAGCACAAGAAAACAAGCTGTTTACTCTGGCAGGCAGGGGTCAGAGGAAATTCAGGGTCTGGGGGTCCACAGCCCCCAACAAATTGTGATGTCTGTGTCCAGTCAAGACGTTTCTAGTTCATTCCTCTTGAAACTAAAGGTTTTATTGTTTTTTTGGTTGTTTTTTTTTTTTTTTGGTATAATTGTGTGATCCTATCGCAACCATCAGCGATTAAACTCTGACGTCCCACTGCTATTAGGGTGACACTAATGTTCCCTGGGTGGCCTGAAAGACCCCCAGCCTTGTTCTACTAGGTCCTGCCATTGCCATGGTCCTGTCTTTCTCAAATACAGTGTATCTCTAAGGGTTCCTCTCTCTGTCTGGACCATTCTTTCTCTCGGTGCTAATGTCCACTGACCCCTGGGATCTGGGCGTAGCCCTCTCCTCTCTGGAACCCTTTCCTGACATCACAGGAGTCATTAGCACCACCTCCACCTAGGAAAGCTAGCAGGCACTGGATGCTCCTTCCACCACATGGCTCTCAAAGGACTCTCAGGCTTGGCAGCAAGGCCAGAGCCATCAGAGCCATCACACAGACCCTGGAGAACCTTAGGATGAACAGTCACAATCAGCAGAGAAACAAGAGATAGAAAAGTGGGGGGGGAGGCTGGAGAGATGGCTCAGTGGTTAAGAGCATTGCTTGCTCTTCCAAAGGTTCTGAGTTCAATTCCAGGCAACTACATGGTGGCTCACAACCCTCTATAATCAGGTCTGGTGCCCTCTTCTGGCCTGCAGGCATACACACAGACAGAATATTGTATACATAATAAATAAATATTTTTTTAAAAAAAGAAAAGTAAGTAGGTTAAGAAATTAATCATTGGAAAACACAGTAAATGTTGGGGGAGGGTGGCGCACACGTTTAATCCCAGCGTTTGGGAGGCAGAGGCAAGCAGATCTGAGTTCTAGTCCAGCCTGATCTACAGAGTGAGTTCCAGGCCAATCAGTGAGAAGCTATCTCAAAAACAGAAGAAAAGAAAAAGAGAGAAAGGACTTCCACAAGATGGGCTCCCCACTCCAGGTGGTGGTGGTGTACACCTTTAATCCTAGCACTAGAGGCAACCAGATCTCTGTGAGTTTGAGGCCAGCCTGGTCTACAGAGTCCTAGGACAGCCTGGACTGTTACACAGAGAAACCCTGTCTCAAAAAAAAAAATAAAATAAAATAAACAAAAAAAATAAGAAATAGGGAGGGAGGGAGGGAGGGAGGGAGGGAGGGAGGAAGAAAGAAAAAGATCATAAAGCAAGATAGCATTCCAGGCTGAAGAGGGATCTGGAAGCCTCCACCAACAGCAGAAGCAGTTCTGAAAATGGAGAAATGACACACAAAATTATTCAGTCGGCAATTATTGAAATTCGCTTTACACAGGCTTGTTTCAAAGCCGTCAGCTGTGATTGGCTGAGGATTCAGCTGCTCTGACTTGCTGAATAATAATAAGGGCAATCTGAAACCCTCTAAGACAGCAACTGATGTGGGCCAATTCCTTAACAAGTTCAAACTGCTGGAATTTACCCACGGCAAAATAGAGAAACTGACTAGTCCTGTATCTGTTAAGAAAGTGCATTCCAGGCTGTTTCTTTTTAAGCACACTTTAAATCTTGAAATCCAAACGGTGCTTTAGTTTCCTCTCTGTTACTATGATAAAATATCCTGGCATGATGTAGGAGGTCCTTTGTACATGTGTTGCTTTTATTGACTAATGAATAAAGCTGCTTTGGCCTATGGCAGGGCAGAATATAGCCAGGCTGGAAGAGATCTAGAGAGAGTAGGTGAAGTCAGAGAGATGCCACATAGCTGCCAAAG
>JAQHUG010000229.1:3401872-3417856 GCA_028555095.1 Dicrostonyx torquatus | reverse complement strand
CAAGAGAACTGCTTATGTATAAACTTTAAAATGACAGGCTACAGGGGCTAGAGAGACGGCTCCACGGTTAAGAGCATTGCTGCTTTTCAGGGGACCATGGCTCAGTTCCCAGCACCCATATCACATGGCTCACAACTGCCTCTAACTCCAGCTCCAGGGGATCCACGGGCACATGTGGTGCACACATGGATAAGCAGCCACACACATACACATAAAAACTTAAAAAGGCAGACTATAGCCGGGCGGTAGTGGGGCAGGCCTTTAATCCCAGCACTCAGGAGGCAGGCGGATCTCTGAGTTCGAGGCCAGCCTGGTCTACAAGAGGTAGTTCCAGGACAGGCTCCAAAGCTACAGAGAAACCCTGCCTTGAAAAAAAACCAAAAAAAAAAAAAAAAGGCAGACTATATGCCAACACACACCCCCATGCAACCATGTAAGGCACATACCTGTGAGGAAACAGGAAGTCGTTACACAGGGATGATAATGTGACAGAAATCTTACGGTTCTTTTTCAAGTTCAACCTTTACTTATTGACTCTACCGGTCTGTTTCTTCCGGTGCTGCGTACTGAATCTAGGGCTTCACCAGGCACATCTACCAGTGATGGGTATCGAACCCAAGCAGGGCCTCACGCAGCACGTCTACTGGAGCTGGGTATTGAACCCAGGGCCTCACCCCGTACATCTACCACTGCTGTTCTTCTAAAAAGCTGCCCATACTTCCCAACTATTAACAGGGTCTACAAAACTAAAGAGATGGACTGAGAACAGGTGCCACGCAAGCATCAGGATCCAAGTCTGACTCCCAGAAATCATTTTCAAATCCAGGCACGGTGGTCATACCTATAATCCTGGCACCAGGAGGACCTCATTGGCTAGCCAAGCCTACTTGGCAAACTCCAGGCTAATAAGATCCTGTCTCAAAAAACAACGTGGAGGCCAGGTGTTCTGGTGAACACCTTGAATCCCAGTACTTGGGAGGCAGGGGCAGGGGGATCTCTGTGAGTTCACGGCCAGAATGGTCTACATAGTGAGCTCCAGGACAGCAGGGTTATGTAGAGATAACTTGTCTCAAAATAAATTTAAAAAACAAAAACCAAGGACAACTTAGGCTGACCTCTGGAATACACTCAACACACGTGCACTTTGTCTTCTTTCCTTTCCAAAGAATTTGAAAAGAACAGTTCTTTGGGCAGAAGGGAATCAAGTCTCTACAGGAGGGAACAGTTTTGCACTCCTACTATAGAACAGGGCTCCTCTTGTTCTCATCTCCGGTGGTACCTGTGACGCATCAACTGGCACACTTCTGTGACCCCAGCATCAGGAGGCAGAGGTAGGAGACAAAGGGCCAGGTCTCCCTCGGCCACACACAGGTTCAGGCCAGCCTGGACTGCATGAAACTGTCCCAAGGGGTTTTTAAAAATGTGTGGGAAAAGATGACAGGCAGAAACAAAAAAACCCACAGCTTTTGTTTTTTTGGTAGTGTTTTGTTTTTCGAGACAGGGTTTCTCTGTAGTTTTGGAGTCTGTCCTGGAACTAGCCCTTGTAGACCAGGCCTGCCTCTGCCTCCCAAGTGCTGGGATTAAAGGCATGTGCCACCACCACCAGGCTTAACCCCACAGCTTTTAAATGAAGGATGGGTCAAGTTCTCATGGAATCACTGCTTGTTCGCAACATCCAGAGAGAGAGCTGGAAACACCTCTGAAAGGTATCTGAGTGAAAGAACGCCTGAACAAGAAAAGCAGGGAAGCCCCCAGAATGGAAACAGAGTATCGACAGCTCACCAGGTCAGCCAGTCTATGAGCTGCCAGTGTTTACCTGGGAGACTGTCTGGGAGCCGGAAGCAAAGAAAGGCAAACACTCAAGCCCAGCTGAGCAACTGGCGGGTTTTACAATTTATTTCCGAGAAATGACATCTTGTTTTCACAAAGGTAAACCAGACTCAGGATGCAAGCTGCCTTCAGGGCAGCCGTCCATTACGCCCAACTGTCCGAGATGATGTCAGCAGGGGGGGCATGAGGTATCAAAACAAACAAGATTAAAAAACAACAGAACTCGATTTCTTTAATGTGTAGTGAGGCACTCAGTGTGGAGTCCCGGCAGCATGGCGTGAGGAGGGCCAGCACCGGCGGAAGGCCAGTGATAGACGCTTCTTAACTCAGTCTCTGCAGCACACAGCTTCCCAGATGAGGTCCAGAGCAGCCTAAGGGAATCCTCTAGGCCACTTCAAGATGCCAGCCCCCTAGAGTCTCTCACATGTCCTTGGAGCATGACCTTCATGACAGTCTCTTTCCTTTGGAGAGAAAGACAGATCCATGAATTAGGAGCCTGTGTTTCATCCTCCACACCCCCCTTCCACCTTTGCTACCTTCGCTTTGTCTCTGCATCACCAGAAAAAAGGGAGAAAGTAAGCCAGGCTTGGTCCTGGGGGAGCTGCGCTGTGGACTGATGGCCTTGCCCAAGCGGCCTCCAGCAGCAAGAGGATCCCACTCGGGACAGCAAGCGAGTCTTCACAGTCAAGACTCCTCTCCAGCACTAGACCACACGAGGTATATATTTAAATGTGAGGTGGACAGGCACTCAGGGTTAGCCAGGAACCCTACTTGAACACAGCCTGGTTCACTCAAACAACTAGCTGTGCACCAGGCTGTGATGGCCAGCGCTTGGGAAAGCTGTTCTCATCCTGGGTGTCACAGACAGCGTGGTTTCTGGTGACAAGGCAATGACAGCTCACTACAGAGTGCGGTGAACAGGCAGAGAACACCTTTAAACCTCCAAGCAGAAGGCAGCTTCTGCAATCACAAGGACCATAGACTCGGTAAGAAGTCAGGTGCTAGGACCCACCGGGTCACTACTTCATGCAGTCCAATTAACCCTAGAGCTGGCCACCTCTCTCCAACAGTTCCTGTGACGCCACTGTCACTTCTCTGTATGGAGGCACGCAGGGGAGCTCCACTGTGCATGTGAGGCCAGCCAACCTCAGGGCCCTTCCTCAGCTGTCCACCTGGTTCTCTGAGACAGTCTCTCATTATGCCCTGAGGCCCACCGAAGAAGCTCCCAGCCAGCCCCAAGAATGCACCTCTCCCCACTACCAACACTGGGATTTTAGATGCCACCAGACAAGCTTTTTTTTTTTTTTCAAAGCAGGGTTTCTCTGTATAGCTTTGGAGCCTGTCCTGGAACTAGCTCTTGTAGACCAGGCTGGCCTTGAACTCACAGAGATCCACCTGCCTCTGCCTCCCAAGTGCTGGGATTAAAGACATGTGCCACTACTGTCCAGCAGACCCAGCTTTTTAAGTAGTTCAGGAACCAAAGTCAGGTAGAACCTGCACTCACAAGCACTTTACTGACAGCCACCGCCCCACCTGTCTCATCACCTCAAACTGCACTCTGACTGATCAATTACAGCTGAAAAGGGAAACAGAGAAAACTCTTTTAATGACGAGGAAATGAACAGAAGAAGACAGAAAAGGAAAACAGGACGAGCAGTGACGAGAATATTGCTTCTAGTAATGACCACACATTACTATCCTGTGACAACCGCCGCTCCAGATCCAGATCCTAAATTCTTCTTTAAAAAATCCCCAAGCACTAAGGATTAAATGAGCTTTCGAAGGTACCCAAACATTTGAAGAGAGCTGGCATTTTAGTTTAGAGTTCTCTAAACCCCACCCTGCAGCCCAGCAGAGCTGCTGGTGGCTCTGGCACGTTTTTCCCAGACTCAAGACGCAGATCCTTCGGTCTGTCTAGAGAAAACCCCAGGGCTGCACTTGCTGTGGACACTGCAGACAGTGGAACTGGCTGCCAGAAGCACTGCTCGCAGTGTGTGCATCGTGGAGCTGTTTCCTGTGCAGTCGCTACCGTGGCCAGAGAGGCCCAGGCCAGCCCAGTCAGCCTCTGCGGAGAACGGGGGAGCAACCAGGGTGTTCACTCTACACAAGCACCTCACAGTAGAGGAGACAGGTGAACTTGGGACACGGGCTCTTCTAACATCAGCTAGGAGTGGCCTGATAAGAAGAACGTGGGCACGCACTGGGCAAACTAAACTCTCATGATCCCCACCCCGACAGATGACACATGCCAGCTCAAAGGTTCTGATCCTGATTGAATCTGGCTCCAAGCCATTGCTCCTCTCAGAAAGGGAAGCAAGATGATTCAGGCAAGCTTCTCGCCCACCAGCAGACCCCTCCCGGTCTTGCTGTTCTACAGGTTGCAGGCCATGTCTTCTGGTTGGAAAACGAGCATCCAGGAAGCCATGAAGCTTGGCCCAAACATCACTTCCCTTACAGGATCCTCTAAGCAGTCCTTCGTGTGAAGCCACACAGCACCCTTGCCTTTCCGTCCCTCCAGCAGACAAGTGGGTGCTGGGAACACTCAGGAGATGGCTACCGCTCTCCACCCCAGCACTCATGGAATGCTCCTATGGAGCAAGGCGGAAATGGAGAGCAATGGGGTTCTGCCAGCATCAAGGACAGAGGTAAAATTTGTGGGGACTCTACACTGGGCACTGTGTACTTGAGCAGGTATCAGGGAAGCAACAAAGAAACCCTTCCTTCTGAGCTTCAGGACATTCCTGGACAGCAACTGGCTAAGCCATGCTTCCTGCTCCGCATCCACACTGCCTGCCCAGTTTTACACCACGGCTGCCTATGAATCAGCCACAGATTCCTGTCCCTACTTGAAATAGTTGATACCTATAGTAGGACTAGGAGAGAACTAAACTACAAACAGAACACCCAATTCTTGTCAGTAGCATTAGCCCTTTTAGGCTGCCCAGCATCTCTGGACTTAGAAGTACAACCAAGTCACACGCACTGTGGCCAGCTGGTGCTGGTTAATTTTCAATTCCCAAAAGGTAGTGACGGAATATGACAGGCATATTTACTCTGCCTTTTGTAAAATGGATCTCCACTCAGTAATCAACACACCCCACCCAGCAGCCTCCTTGTTTGTTCTAAGAGTCTTCTGCACCACCACCAAGAAGCGGCTCTCTGCAGGCTTTAACATGCAAGCCCCAAGTGTAACAAGGTCACTTAAATCAGTGGTTCTCAACATGTGGGTCACGACCCCAAAACACTATTGGAAAATACAGATATTTACATTATGATTCATAACAGCAGCAAGACTGCAGTTACGAAGTAGCATCGAGAATAATTCTATCACTGGGGTCACCACAACAGGAAGAACTGTATTACAGGGTCACAGCAATAAGAAGGCTGAGAACCAGCGACGTAAATCCCAAGTCCTCTGACCAGGAGACAGAACAGATGTGTGCATGTAGAACAGTACCTCGCACACACCAGGCAAGCACTGCTGCGCTGCCCCCAGCTGTAAGCCACGCCTCTTACAAGCAGGGCTTGTGTGTTTTCCCCAGGTACTCTCCGAGTCCTGAATCAGACTTACACACATCTTGTTTATAACGTGTCAACTCAAGTGGCAGAACCAAGCTGTCTTCAGCAACAGCACCATCTGGTGTCCACATGGCAAACCATCTGACGTTTTCCAGTCACAGCTTTCTTTACTGCCCTCCAAGGACCAGGCAGGGTAGACCCAGGACTCCCGGATGCTCACACTCCCGAGGCTAATCCTAACTGAGTCCTTCCGCTGTGGTTCTCTGAACTCCCTTTACACTCCCATTTCTCCTGCCTGGCCTTAATTCAAAAACCACTTACCAAACTCTATTCCCTCAAGTTCTCCCCTAAAATACCTGATGCAGTTCAGAAGTAATGAAGTCCCCTGTTGAGGAGCAGTTCTCAAAACTCACTCACCTTTCCGTTCCCTAAGGAGGAGACTTCGCCGCTCTTTCACTTCTGAGCCCAGATTATCCACCATCTTATTAATGCAATTGTCCAGAACCAGGGAGTGGGTTTGGGACTCAATGTCCTTCCGACAAATGGGACACTCTGCTTTCCGTTTCATCCACTCACTGATACAGAAGGAGCAGAAACTGTGGGCGCAGTTCAGGGTGACAGCCTACAATGTGAATGGGAACACACAAATGACACTTGCCACTCTTACTTTCTCACAGCTGGAATAGGAACAAATCTCCAAGAACAAAAAGAAAGTTCACCAGTCCTGTCTTACAAAGATGCTCTGGGGTGCCGGGCGGTGGTGGCGCACACCTTTAATCCCAGCACTTGGGAGGCAGAGGCAGGCGGATGGATCTCTGTGTGTTCAAGGCCAGCCTGGTCTACAGAGCAAGTTCCAGGACAGCCAGGGATACACAGAGAAACCCTGTCTCGAAAAACAAACAAAAAGATTCTCACTCCCTACCCAATTCTTCTCTGTCCTGTTTTCCGCTAGCTTCCACAGTCCTGAGCAACGCTGACAATTTCCACAGCAAGGAACCCTCAGACCAGAAACTGCAGAAACCAATGACCTGTAGTCAGACACCGATCCTCCTGAGACACTCCTCAGAAGGCTAGCACATGCAACCTCCTAGAGGGCGCCTCAAACAGGAATCCCTCTGTACACACATTTTCCTTTCCAAATTATCTAAAAACCTGCCGTTGGACAGCATCACCTAACACTTTTAGGATAAAATGAACTGATTACAAATGCTAGAAACTGGGGCTGGAGAGGTGGCTCAGCAGTCAATAGCGCTGGATGCTCTCCTTGAGGACCTGAGTTCAGTTCCCAGCACCCACACAGCAGCTCACAACTGCCTGTAACTCCAGTTCCAGAGGCTCTGACACCCTCATATCGACATACATGCAGGCAAAACACCAATGCATATAAAATAATAATAATAATAAAGATTAAACTTTTATTTTTTGGTTTTTCAAGACAGGGTTTCTCTGTATAACAGCCCTAGCTGTCCTGGAACTCGCTTTGTTAGACCAGGCTGGGGCCTTGAACTCACTGAAATCCACCTGCCTCTGCCTCTCTAATGATTAAAAGCATGCGCCACACCACCTAGCCTAATACAGATCAAATTTAAAAAGTAGTTAAAAAAAAAAAACAAACAATGCTAGAAATGAAAACTAAGAGACAAAGCAGCAAACGGCAGCTTGGGTAGGGAGACCCTCACAACCCTGAAACATTCACTCTGGCCCCTGAGTACCATAGCAACCACACATAATGGCATTCACTGCCTCTTCAAAAAGGCACGCTACCAGCCCACACTGAGCACTGCGCCCGCCCAGAGTTTAGAAAGGACAGCATCAGTGGGCAGCCTTACTCCTCTACTCCAACACTCTAGGGCTGTGTGGCCCTGACAGGCTTGCACTGCAGTTAAAATGGTGAGGAACAAAAGCGCAGTGAAGACGTCGCCGGGAAATCAAACAGCTCTAGGTTTCTGAACCAAGTTCTCTTCGAGAGGTTCCCCACAGCAGAAGCAGCCTGGAAGGCTGGTGCACCGCGCGGAGTGGGGGTGGGGGCACTGCTCACACTCACCTCGATGAAGTACTCGGAGCAGATGATGCACTGGAGCTCGTTCTCCAGCACGTCGTTCACGTGGCTCAGAACCTCCTCCTTCTGGGCTTGCACCTTCTCCTTTTCTTCCTGCAAAGACACAACGTGGGTCTCCAAAAGGTGGCTCTTACCTCAGAACGCTAGCTCCGCCTTCCTCTCCCCATTCCTCATGTCACCTCCTGCTGAAAACTAGCCTGCAGCGTGATGACAGCAGAAGGGGGGAGCCCTTAGGTGGCTAGGGGAACGGAGGAACAGGACAAGTGGCCTAGGACAAAGCCTGGAGGAGCTGGCCCTGTTCTTGTCCCATGTGAAGACATAGTGAGCCGGTACCACCTGTGAACCAAAAGCATGGTCCTTGCCAGACTCCACACCGGCCAGCACCTCCTTGTTAGGATCGGAAACTGGGTCCTCCGGAAAGCAACAAGCATCCTTAACCACTGAGCACCTCGTCAGCCAACTTGGAGGACTTTTAAGCCCCGGGTTTTAAAATATGTGGTAAAGCAAAGTGAGAGCAAGTGGGATTGGAAACGGGAGGATCAAGAGATTGCGCGGAGGTGGGGCTCAATGGCGAACAGCACTGGCTGCTCTTCCAGAGGGCCCAGGTTCGATTCTTAGTAGCCACAAGGAAGTTTACAACTGTCTGTAACTCCAGTTCCAGGGGATCCAGCACCCTCTTCTGGCCTCTTCAGATGCACACGTATGTGGTGCAAAGACATGCAGGCAAATTACTTGTCTATATAAAATGATAAAAAAAATTAGTTTAAGAGAATAAATTCAAGGTCATTTTTGGCTACACAATAAGTTTTAGTTTGAGGACAGCCAGCATTATGAGACCAAAGTTAAGTAAGTAAAAACAGGTGTGTGACAGCAATCCTGCTAGGTAGAAGATTACTGGCCAGCCTGGGATACACAGTAAAGTCCTGTCTCAGAAAACACACTCAAAGTACTTAAAGAGGCTGCAGCTCAGGACAGAGCTGCCCAGAAAGCCTCGCACACCCGCCCTACCACCACCACCAAAAAAAGATTCTGATCTAAACAAAAGACAGGGACACCAAATCTGTTACGGAGCAAGTCTCTTCCTTTCTTTCCTCAGCTCCGGTTCTGAACCTGGAGTAGGGGAGGATACAGTCTGACCCACACACTCATTTCTGACCAGAAACTGACCTGCGGACTGGCCACAGGTCTGCTCATCTTGGCCTTTATGACATTTAAAAGCATACAAAATCTGAACTTGTACAGAGATTGAAACATCAAGTGATTACTTACTCATAAATATACAATGATTATGATTACACAAGCTTAAAAAAACTTGACAATATTTGAAAATGGGTTATTTCATCACTTAAACATCTGGATTTCTGCTTACTATGCAGAAGTCAGCTCTGACAAGCCCGGGCTTGCATTTCTGGGTTGTGACTGACTGGGTGGAAAAGCACTGCCTTCTGGGAGGGGTCAGGAGGCAGCATGGCCTCACAGCTCCGCCAGTTCTCACATGCAGGCCTCTTCACTCTTATGGTCTGGCCCCGGTAGGCATTTGCTTGTAATTTGTAATTTAAAAGTTCTGCTGGGCAGTGGTGGTGCATGCCTTTAATCCTCACGTTTAGGAGGCAGAGACAGGCGTCTACAGAGAGTCATTAAGGCAACAGTCTTGAAAACAAAACAAAACAATAACAAAAAGTTCTATGGATTTGACGGGGGAAGACACATCCTGAAAGAGAGCACCACAGAGGGCAGGATACAGGGTGCAGGCCTCCTCCCGGCACGTAGCTTGTGACACGGAAGGAAGCAGGTTAGCCAGTGCTGCCATATGGACCGAGAACTTTACAGGTCCTCTCCCCAGGTAAGAACAGCCACCTGTTCCCTCGGGATGCCCAGCTGCATGTGCCAATGCTAAGCTGCCCTCATCCGTCCAGTACCTTGGTCTGCTCCAATTCTTTGTTCTTGGCTTGAATGATTTTCTCAAAGTCCTTCTTGCTGCGGTTTAGCTCTTCCATTAGAGCCCGATGCTGCAGAAACAGCAGGTAAGCCGTCAGGACAAGCGGGGTAACACCCTCTCGTTAGCCACACATCTGTGCGTCCTCCCTCTGTCACCAGAGATGACAACTTCAAAAGCAGCTTGCTTTCCTTCAGGACGGATGGATCAGGATGGGAGCGGGGAGGACAGCAAGTGTGTTAGTCCTTTGGAACTAACCCGGCCAAGGTCTGGCATGCCCAATGCCAACAGCTGACACACTGTAACTAACTCCTTACACCAAATGTCAACAGGTTCTGCGGCTATGAAATGTAATTTACAGGCTGGAATGTGACCCAGTCAAAAGGCACAAACTAGCATGCATGAAGGCCTAGGCTTGACACTGAGCAAGCAAAGGAAGGGATACAGGAAGGAAGGAGGAAGAGGGGAGAAGAAGGAGAAAGAAAGCTGAGTCCCTCCATGCATAAGTACAGCGTACACTTAAGACTCTCACCTTGAATACTCTTTAAAAGCAGGTAGAATAGAGGTGGCTCTCTGCAGATAATTTCAAGAAACAAATCCCAGGGCTGAAGAGGCAGCTAGCAGTTACTTAAATGCAGCATGCTGCTAAAACCGTGGGCCCGAGTCTGGTCCCCAGCACCCGCGTCGGGCAGCTCACAATCTCCCGTAGCTCTAGCTTCAGGAAACTGTATGCCCATGGTCTCCAAGGGCACTAAACTCATATGCCATACCTCCACATACAAACGCATGAAAAAAATCAAAACAAGCCGGGCGGTGGTGGCGCACACCTTTAATCCCAGCACTCGGGAGGCAGAGGCAGGCGGATCTTTGTGAGTTTGAGGCCAGCCTGGTCTACAAGAGCTAGTTCCAGGACAGGCTCCAAAGCTACACAGAGAAACCCTGTCTTGAAAAAACAAAAAAATAAAATAAAATAAAATAAAAATCTTTTTTTAAGAAACTGAAGAAAGAAACACACATGTCAGTGTGTGGTTCCCTAAAGGCCACGGTCTGCATCTTAACCACTAATTACGTCTGTTCCAGAACTGTCTCATCTACAAAACGGGAAAACGAGCGACCCTCCAACCAGAGTTGGCAAGAAAATAACAACCATGAAAAGCATTCAGAAAAGGGTTTTTTTAAAGCCTGTGAAAATGTAAGTTCCCCCACCAATCTGGAAAGGAGAGCGTCTCAGAGTGACATGTCCCTCAAGCACCTGTCAGATTGGCCAGGCACCTCATGACACACGCGTTCTCCCGTGTTAGAGCAGGAGAGGTGCTGGGCCACAGGGAGCTCTGTGACTGACACAGACCTTCTGCAGGGCAGAACCTGACTCTTTTAGCTGGTTTCAGACATCTAAGTGCTAGTTTAAAACCTCTCCAGGAGACCGGGAGGCAGCTCAGCAGCTAATGGCATCTGCAGTGCAAGCCTGCCAACTGAGCATGATTCCCGGAACTCACATGGAGGAGGGACCAACTCCCGAAAGCTGTCCACACATTCACACACACACAAATTTTTTTTAAATGTGCTGATTTATTTCTAAAGATCTGTCTTTATTTTTATTTAGTGTGTTTGTATGAGTTTAAGTCACATATGTAAGGTACCGTGGAAGGCCAAAAGAGACCTCCAGTCTCTGGAGCTAGAGTTACAAGGTGTTGAGAGATCTCTAATGTGCGTGCTGGTGACCAAACTCAGGTCATGTCTTCAGCCCCACAGGTGAGTGCTTAAACCCTCACAAAAAACACAAACAAAATTTAAATACTCAAATGGGAACAATGCTTGCCCTTTCACCCTATACAATAGATAAGCTCAAAAAATAAAATTCCAAAGACATAATTTTCACCTAATTATTTCCAAAGCTATTTGTGCACCTCCCACAAGGGAACCAAGGCGGCCTCCTCTCACTGACTGCTAGCAGCACAAGGCCGAGGCACAGGTCTGCAGTAGCAGACACGAAGATGACCCCTGAGCAAGTCCGTATGCACAGCTGCTGCTCGCCGTGCCGAGGAGGGCACCAACTTATTAACTTTTTAACTAAGCTTGCCCAAGCCTTAGCTAACATCTCCCCTCTGTTGCCCTCACTATTCCAGAGAGCTTCTGAATTTCTACAGGCTGTTCGTTCCATCATCAGCAGAGCAGCTTCTGCTGGATGAAGACCTACGTTTCCATGCTGAGATCTGGTGTGTATCTGTGAGGCTGCAAATCTCCAGCTTGCTGGGTGAGCATCTGCCACCTGCGCTGTGTGTAGACTGGAGACCACAGAGCAGTGAGCAAAGAGGCAGAGGCAGCTAGTGGCTGCGTGGTGCCTGGCTGCTCCCCACTCACCAACCACCACAGTCTCTGGAAGCGGGGAGTAGGTTACCTCCTGCAGAGCCTGGACCAGCTGCTGCTTCAGGCGCTCTTCTCCTGGCTCTTTCTCCAAACCCTGAAAAGACAAAATGGAAGGTCTCCCTGCGGTCAAGCGGCAAAGGGAACAAAACCCCGCAACAAGCAGATGTGACGAGGAACATCATGGGGCAGGGAGCAGGCGGAAAACCCCAATTTACAGCAAGTTGTTGTCAGCAAAGGATTTCAACGGTGTTACTTGCTCAACCACTGCATACCTTGGACTGTCAGCTGCAAGCCACCAGCTGAGTGACTCTGAAACAACAGGGTGACAGACTGAGCTTCTTCTATTATCTAATACCATGATACCCAAATGGCTAAAACTGAGAAATGAGCCACAAATACAACCCTCGCCCAGGCCAGCATCCACAGTGCTTCCATGGTTTGTTCCTCCACAGTGACCACCCTCTACAAGCCACCTTCTGCCCTTGCCTGAGCCTCTGTTGCCTTTCCTACGCCAGCCATTCAAACTGCCCCTCATCTGTGGCGGCTTCTCCCACACAGCCTCTGTGAGCTTGCTACCTTAGGAATTACCTAAAGGGTGGGCATTTTGAATCATTCATAATTTAATGCATCACCCTGAAAATTATTCTTTCAATGTTTATGGGTAAGCGTTTCTCGTCACAACAAGATAAAGTACTCAGTGATTACAAACAACATTCACCATTTTTATGCCAAGCAGAATCCCAAAGACAGCGGCAGGCAATGAGGTGCTCCAAGCACGGAGCAGGGGCAACAGCTTCTGGAGAGGTGGCAGGCCAGACTACACCAAGGGCAGAGGGAGAGGTGGCAGGCCAGACTACACCAAGGGCAGAGGGAGAGGTGGCAGGCCAGACTACACCAAGGGCAGAGGGAGAGGTGGCAGGCCAGACTACACCAAGGGCAGAGGGAGAGGTGGCAGGCCAGACTACACCAAGGGCAGAGGGAGAGGTGGCAGGCCAGACTACACCAAGGGCAGAGGGAGATGTGGCTAACCCAAACAACTAGATATGCTTCTCGAAGTCATGCAAACATGACCTGAAGAAATTGCTAACCTAGCCTCTTCCGTCTTTAACCTTCTGCCCCAGAGAAAAGACTTTGCAGCTGCATCTTTAGCACACAGCACGGCCACAAATGCTAGTGCCAGGCGCGATGGTCTCTGAAGACGCTATCCCTCAGAGAACTCTGCTCAGTGAAGGTGTGACACGCCGAGCAGCAGACTCCCACCCTCTGGTAACGGACAGCTGTCTGGGCTGGACAGGGGAGCAGAAGGTATGCCCACCCACCATGCATGTCCTGAAGGCACCTGCGTAATCCACGGCTTTTGCTAATCCTACCAGCTCAAGGAGACAGCAGAGATCAGAATGAAACCTATAAATTCTTCAGAAACGAGCCAACACTACTACAGGCTGTTCCTTGCCCATAAAGGCTCAAGCAAGATAAAAACACCTTTCACTTCAGCTGTGACGGTCCTTCTTGGTTCCAAGCCAACCACAGGGAATTCTTGACATTCACCATCACCTGGACAGCGGGGGTGGGAACGACAAGGGTCCTGCCATGTGGGAACTGCCATTTTAAGCAGGAACAGGATCAGCTCCAGCCAGAAGCTTTATGCGCAAGCCTGTCATCTAAGTAAACCATTTGGAGATGAGACAATACTTGGTCCCACCTCCGTACCACTCAGACACTTTTACCTTCTAGTAAAGGACGGTGACTTATCGTCCAGCCAGTTGTGTGCCTTTCCACGGAGAAACAAAACCACCCACCCCCGTGGCTGGAGCCGACCTCACAGCCGACAAGCTGTCATGTACAAGGACAGTTAACGAGCTGGTCTGCACTTGCTCTGGGCTCTGACTTGGTTTTGTCTACACAGAGAACAAAGAAAGGAGTCCTAAGGACATTACAGTTTTGTGGTACCCTGATCTTTATCCAGCTTCTCCCTAAGTTTATTTTGGATCTGAAACACCTCATCAGTTATATCCCAGCTGGCTTTTGTGTTACCTTGCTCATCTTGGTACCCTGACTGGCTCCTGATCATCAGCGTGCTGAAATCTTAATCTTTCCAAAATTTCATCTTGGTTTTCTGCTCCCATTCTGTCTCCAAGGCTTAGCATCTGGTGTCTGCTTCAAAGACAACTCTAGCCAGAAGTTCACAAAATGCCTGCCCAGTTGAAGGTACCTCTGCCTGCTATAGTGGTATATTATTTGTATTTTAATAAATAAATCTTGCCTGAAGACCAGAGGCAAAGCTAAAGCCACTAGAGATCAAGTAATGGTGACGTACACCTAAAATCCCAGGATTTGGGAGACAGAGTCAGATGGAGCTCTGTGAGTTCAAAGCCACCCTGGGCTATACAAGATCAATGTAGAAAGAGATCCAGGTGGTGGTGGCTCACACCTTTAATCCCAGCCCTAGGGAGTCACACACCTTTAATCCCAGCACTAGAGGGAATATAAAATGGGAGGAGAGGCTCTGGTTGCTTAGCCTGCGGTTGCCCAGCCTTGGTAGAGGTTAAGACTTCCTAGTGGCTTGGCTGCTTTGCTTTTCTGGTTTTCGGGTTGAGCCCCAATTTCTGTCTCTGGGTTTCTATTACTCGTGCGACAGCCTGCTAGCCCTGTGGTACCTGGAGGTGATGCTCTTCTTCCTGGAAAGTCTTCTCCAGCTGCTCCACTCTTGCTTGCTGCTGAGCCTGCTCTGCATACAGCTGAGACTGTAAATCTTGCAGTTCCTTCTCCATCCTGACGATCTTCTTGGAGCTCCCCTTTCGTGTCTGCCTCTTCACATTCAGGACGGCTATCTGTTTCTCGTGCATCTGTGTTTTCAGCCTCAGAATCCTGGACATGGTCACCTTAAACAGCTCTAAGCCGCTCTGAGATGCCAAAGGGCTGGAGGCCTTCTGCTTCTTCGGATAAAGTTCAATGACTTTTGAGAGAGTAGGGCAAGCGTGAGTCCCAGTGGTCTTGTCACTTGCCCCAAGAGAAGTCAACTTAGGACACAAATATCCCAAGGGCTGACTTGCTGCTTCACCTTTTCCATGTAAGGTCACTGGCTCAACAGTTTTACAAGAGACTGCAGGTACTTTGCATCTGAGAGCTGAGGGGCCTTCAGCTGCAGGACCCTCCAATCCATCCAAACTGAATTTCCTTTTAGTTCTCAAGTCTTCACTTTTCCCCCCTGCCTGGGCATTCTTCGGGGCGAGGCAGGGAGACAGCGCCCCCCAGTCTTCTTCAATGACTTCGTATTCATACTCTGCGCTCCCCTTATTGTCCAGCGGCACTCCAAGCTGGATGTGGTCTCCCTTCTGGATGCAATAAACCTGTAATGGCGCCAGACGCTCCCGGTTCAGCCAAACACCATTCAGACTCTGGGGGAAATGAAAGAAAAACAAAATAAGCTCATGCTTTTCCTCCTTTTAACGGAATTTCTCTCTTGCTGCTACGAGACCTGCCTTTTCAGAAGGAAAACCCTGGAGAACAAACGGAAACGAAAGGTTCATAAACCACCATCCTTGGAAAGAGCTCTGTGCGCACAGTGCTTTGGCTTTCTGCCTATATTTCACATTCACACCTCCGCAGAGAATCACCTTACTCAAAACACGCAAGGCACTAAAGAACACTGAAACTCAATCACTCCTATTGACCTAAACTCCAGGCAATGATTCAAGAACGGAAAGAATGCCAACCACAAGGCAGGAGTCATCCATGTTACAAGCACAGCACTTCCCAGTATACAAAACCAGTACTTTGTACTGGGGGAGTCACACCAGCAGCAGCTGTCCACCCGTGTCACAGTGTAGCAAAGGAGCTGGAGCTCTGCACTTGAGCTTGGCCGCCAGATTCAACACCTTGGGCTTAGTGGTTACATGCCTTTAGCAATCCTATTCACTTCTGTGTCTCAGCCTTGTCTATAAAATGGGGAAGTCTTGTATCTATCCTGTGGCGATATTTTATTTGTGATCTAACAAATAAAGCTTGCCTGAAGATCAGAGCGCAGAGCTAAGTCACTGGTTAGCATAGAGGCCAGGCACTGGTGGCACACACCTTTAGTCCCAGCACTTGGGAGACATGCAGATTTCTGTGAGTTCAAGGGTCATCCTGGGCCACACAAGTTTGAATCTGTCTAAAAGAGAAACAGCTCATGCAAAGGTGATCCCAGCATTTGGAATCTCATGCCTTTAATCCCAGCACTAGGGAGGTGGAGACAGGAGTGATATGGTTGGGTAGAAAGAGGAATATAAAG
>JAQHUG010000229.1:3343413-3354938 GCA_028555095.1 Dicrostonyx torquatus | reverse complement strand
TAGACTCTCCCTAAAAATCACTAAAAGAAGCTTTTCTCACTTTGTCAACTAACGATATATGACCTTCTGAGTTTGTTTGAATACTATATAATGAAAATGAAGATTCAGTAAAGTTGCAGCAGATTCAAACCACTCTCTTGTGTGCTGTGTCTGTCACTCGCCTAACTCGTGCCTTCCTGGAACCAAGACCCTGATTCCCCGTGGTCTGAGGAGCTTCTCTGAACCAGTCCATGGCAATTTCTGAAGCTCACAGCCAGCCAGCCTAGTTGAACTGATGAACTCTGGGTCTGGTGAGAGACCCTGTCTCAAAACCAAAACACTCCAACCCACAAAGACCCGGAAGCAGTTGCAGTCAATCATTGTGAGCCTTTGGCTTCTTTACACGTGAGCCCACACCTGCACACACTCACTCCTACACAAACTAAGAAAAAGTAAATGGCCATATATTTGAAGGAATAAGAAAGCACAGTTTTGTTTTGTTTTGAGAAGGAGTCTCACTATGTCGCCCAGGTTGGCCTCGACCTCCTAAAGTCAAGTAACCACCAGCCTCAACCCTCTGATTAATCAAGAACTATGCTACCTTCCTGTGTATAGCTTCAGGTGGTTGGAGGGTCACATAAACACGGCTGGTGTTAGTCACCTGAGATTCTCATGCCAGGAATTGATGACAATAGACAAGACCATGAGAACATAATCCTCCAGAGGGAATAGAAAAGGTGCAGGAAGCCAGAGCTTGTGAGGATTCAGGCTCTCTCAAAGGCATGCGGAGAAAAGCCAGCCTCAGGCTCCACAAGGCCCACATCTCTGCTTGTCATAGAAACATGTCATTTTGGAGGTACAGAGAAGCTGCTGGCCACAGAGGCACCATCACACGGGGTCTGTCAATCAGAGCATTGACACTTAGTTCAGAATGACACATAAGGTCTGGCTACAGTGTGGGATAGCTGAGGCAGACAGATATAACACTACCCTGGTTAAAATTAATTTTAAAAACCAGTATGTGGGCTAGAGAGGTGGCTCAGTGGTTAAGAGCACCTGCAGATCTTGCAGAGGAACTGAGTTTGGTTCCCAACACCCACATGGAATGGCTCACAACTGCCTGCAATCCTAGCTCCAGGGGATCCAAAACCATTCTCTGGCCTCCATGGGGACCCGTATGCACATGGCACACACACACACACACAAATAAAAAACAATAGTGTGGTACTAGAGGGATGCCTCAGTGGCTAAAGATGCATGCTGTTCCAAGATGCAGAAGACATGAGTGTGGTACCCAGTATGCACATCAGATGCCTCACAACCACCTGTAACTCCAGCTCTAGGGAATCGACTCTTCCAGGATCCACAGGTACCTGCACTCATGCGCACACCACACAGAGAGAAACACACACACACATTAAAAATAAAGCTTTAAAAATTTGCATGCCTCCCGCCAGGCCTTCTCTACTGTCCTGAGGTCCGGTCGCCTCCTCTATTTAGCAAAGATCAGGAGCTGCTATTGGGGCAGCCTTGGGCACTAGATGGAGGACCCTTGATCACATGAACCTAACACGGGGATTCAGAGTTAAGGCCAAAGAGGTAAGAGCAAAGACCAGTATACACATAACCTGCTATGGCCTTCTAAAGACTGGCAGGGATGGCGTTCACTGCTTGAAGAGGAAGGTCTGATACATCCTGACTTGACAAGTGACACCTGCCTGTCACCCTCAGTGATGTGAAACCCAGCAGTGGACTCCCCCAGGGAGCACTCACCCACTCAGGGACAAGAAACCCAGCAGTGGACTCCTCAGGGAGCACTCACCCACTCAGAGACAAGAAACCCAGCAGTGGACTCTCTAGAGAGCACTCACCCACTCAGGGACAAGAAACCCAGCAGTGGACTCTCTAGGGNCTCAGGGAGCACTCACCCACTCAGGGACAAGAAACCCAGCAGTGGACTCTCTAGGGAGCACTCACCCACTCAGAGACAAGAAACCCAGCAGTGGACTCCTCAGGGAGCACTCACCCACTCAGGGACAAGAAACCCAGCAGTGGACTCTCTAGGGAGCACTCACCCACTCAGAGACAAGAAATGCAGCAGTGGACTCCTCAGGGAGCACTCACCCACTCAGGGACAAGAAACCCAGCAGTGGACTCTCTAGGGAGCACTCACCTACTCAGGGACAAGAAACCCAGCAGTGGACTCCTCAGGGAGCACTCACCCACTCAGAGACAAGAAACCCAGCAGTGGACTCTCTAGGGAGC
This sequence comes from Dicrostonyx torquatus, assembly GCA_028555095.1. Lineage (NCBI taxonomy): Eukaryota > Metazoa > Chordata > Mammalia > Rodentia > Cricetidae > Dicrostonyx > Dicrostonyx torquatus. The sequence continues at coordinate 3,352,694 of JAQHUG010000229.1, read as the reverse complement.
ACTCGCACTCCAGCTGTCTTTAAATGGCTGCCGCTGGGAGGACTTCACACACTCCCTGCCTGCCTTTTATACCAGAAGCTGCTTCTTCCAGGGAGCAGCTTAAAAAAGAGCTGGGGTCCCAAGCAGGACACATGTCCAGAGAGTCCATGTCAGTTCCACTCCTCATGCCACAGACTACTGGAATCAGAGCTCTTCACTGTGTGATTAGCAACGGGCAGGGAACCCAGGTGTTAGCAGTTAGTGTGGAGAAGGGCCGAGGGGGCTCTCTGTCTTGCTTCAATAAAATTTGGACAAAACAGACCTACAAATTCCTCTTTGTTTGCTTCCAACTGCCTCACTATCTCTCCAGCCACAACCTCCCAGAATTACCCCACCACAGTGGAAGCCGCCCAAGCCGCAGTGACCCACCTGGTCCACCTGCACCTACAGGTATACCTACACCTACCTCTCTCTGGGCTACTGTTTTGAAGGGGATGATGTGGCTCAGAAGGGTGTGGCCACTTCTCCCAAAAAATGGCCAAGAAGCCAGAGGGCATTTTGTCATCACATTGCAAAACAGCTAAGCTGACACATCACAAAATCTAGCAGTCCTTCCTGCCCTTTTCAGCTCCGCATCTGCGCTCCCAACCATATATATAAATATGTGTTATTCTTTCTTTCACTCTAGGACAGTGGTTCTCAACCTTCCAAGTGCTGTGACCCTTTAACACAGTTTCTCATGTTGTGGTGAACCCCCAACCATACAATTATTTTGTTGCTAAGGTATAATTTTGCTGCTGTTACAAACTGTAAACATTATGGGAGACAGAGGACTGTCAAAGGGTTACAACCCACAGGCTGAGAGCTCTGAGAGCTGCTGCTCCAGGACAATTTTATTAGCATTTAAGAGAAAAGCAAGAGGGGCAAACTGCAAATTCCAGCAGCTTCCAGGAGAAAGGAAATGGAGAACGGGGAGAGAGCAACTCTGTCAGCAATGGAGCCTGACAAGCAGTCACGGCAAAGGAAAGGAGCCTCAGACAGAGACTGACGCTGGGAGGGAGGGCTTTCTGAAGGTGTAATGTCCACACAGCGAGCTTCACAAACCACACAGATGCACAGTTCTCTTCTGTCCCTACAACTGTGGTTAACAATAGCAAAATGAGGGGATGGGGGCTCATGACGTAAGAGTTTCCTCCTCAGCCACGCCTGGTGGACCCCACGAAAGTGCCCTGGGTCCTGAGCTCCAGCGCTGTAGACTCTTGGGCTCCGGATAAATGTAACCACACAACCACGCTTTCCCAGCTGCATGCACCAGCAGCATGCTCCTTCCGCAGCGGAGCACCACCCCACAGTAGGAACAGCTATGGATGGCTGGTGCTGTCATTCCCAGTTTCTCCAGTCTGTGAATATCCTTGTTCTGTCTTGTGGGAGTTTTCATTCTCTTTGAACAAATATCTAAGAGTGGGAGGCAGGATGCTTTGTTTGCTTATGATCCACATCCCAAGTCCCTAAGTGTCCACCTCCATGATATGGGAGACCGCCCTGACACTCACTGGGTACAGCCCACGAGTGTGACATACTGCCCCCCAGTGGCCACATCTGACACAGTTTCACTAGCTTTCATTCTGTGCCTAAACCATGGGATATGGGTCTCACAGTCTATGTATGTGTGAAGCCACGACGAAGGCATGAGAGGAGGGGAGGCCTTCAGAGTCTCTGGCCTCCAAGCGTGAGAAGGGAGAAGGAAATGGCAGCATATGAAGTGCTACTGGAGAAAATAGCTCAGCTATGCGGTACTACTAAGTTCCAGGAGGACATGATGGGACAGTACGCCTTGGGGTCTTAGGGAGGATGACTTCTCAGGAAGTCACTCAGGGGATAAGGAGGTTTCAGGTTTAAAATGTCGATTCTAGAAGTCTGTAAGATGGCCTAGCAGGCAAGGTGCTTGCCACCAAGCCTGAAGATCTGAATTTGATCTTGGAACTCACATGGTGCAGCAATCTGACTCCTGCAAGTTGTCCTCTACCGACACACATACACCCCATATAGACACCACACACACACACACACACACACACACACACACACACACACGCACACACACACATTAAAAAAAACTGAAACTAGTTTGGGTGTTGACGGCACACACCTTAAATCCCAGCACTCAGGAGGCAGAGGCAGACAGATCTTTGTGAGTTTGAGGCCAGCCTGGTCTACACAATGGGTTCCAGGAGGGCCAGAGCTAGAGTTCCTGAGACAGAGTTCCTGTCTCAAGGTAAAAATTAAAATTAAAAATGCTGAGCTGAGGGAATGAGGCAAAGAACAGAACTCACAGAGCCCACGTCAAGCTGGAGAAGCTACAGAAAGGATCTCAGGACAGGAACCGCATGGCCAAGCCCCTGTGAGTGGCTGGAATGGAAGCCGGGGAGCAGATAAAGTGAGCTGAGAAGCCAGTTCTGCCGGTGCCGCACTCCAGGCCTACCGAAGTCAGTCAGGGGACAGCAGGGGAGAATGAAGCTCAAGAAGCAGATATGGGGCTGCAGATGGGGCTCAGGGGCAGACTGCTCAGCATGTGCACGGCCCTAGACACATCAGAGCCTAGTAGCTGTCTGGACACACCGAAGTGACAAAAGGTGAGTTCTGAACCATTAGCACTTCTGACTTCAATGACAGGCATTGTTGTCAACTCAGTTACAACATGGCCGGGTTAAGGAAGGGGAGGCCAGTTACTCCAACACTCAGTCTGAGGAGTCTAAGTGGATGACTGACAATTGCCTGCAGGAAACTATTCCCTTTTTTCCACCAGGCAAAAGGAACTCGAGGAATGTAAACTCGGAATAGGCTTTCCAGGATTATTACTAGGTGTGTCCATAAAACCAGGTTCAGACAGGAGACCTAGTTTGTTTGTTTGTTTATTTATTTATTTATTTTGGTTTTTCAAGACAGGGCTTCTCTGTGGTTTTGGAGCCTGTCCTGGAACTAGCTCTTGTAGACCAGGCTGGTCTCGAACTCACAGAGATCCACCTGCCTCTGCCTCCCGAGTGCTGGGATTAAAGGCGTGCGCCACCACTGCCCGGCTTTTTTTTTTGTTTTTTTGGTTAGGAGACCTAGTTTAAAAACCATACACAGTTGTGGGATGGCGTTAAACGGAAACAGTGTGCAGGGCTGGGCTTAAGAGCTCACTTCACAGCACGGGGATCAGAGCTTGGATCCCCAAAAGCCATGGAGCTGGCTGGGGGCAGCAGTTCACCTGTGGTGCCAGCCTCAGAAGATGGAGACAGAATCCCGGAGCAAGCTGCCTAGGGAGACCAGCCATATCAGTGAGCTCCGGGTTTGATGTACAGACTGCCTTTTGAGTAGGGTGGAAGAGCGACCAAGGTGCTTCTCAATGCCAACTTCAGGTCTCCGTATGCAAGTACATGTGCACACACAAGTACACCCACTTGCGTATAAACATGTTCATACACACATACCCAGACATACAAACACAGATAAATGCACACACGCACACGAAAATGGATGAGAAAAGAAGTCCCATGCCCTTCTACCCTTCTTCCTCCGCGCTGGATGGAATGTAGATGTAATGAGTATGTACTCTGGATCGTGAGTGAGAAGCTACATGCTGAGGGTAAGACAAGAGAGATAGGTGTGGTCCTTTGTTCCCCAGGCTCTGCTGTCTTACTTAAAGCACTGTCGCATGGAACAAGTTAATCCTGATCCTCTCTGACATACGCAGGGAGAGATAGTCCCACGGAAAGGGGCAGGAGTCAGAGGTCTGGGAGGGACTTCCCTCTGGGAGTTGTAGTACTATCTGATCATGCTTCTAAGCAAAATCTCCAAAGGATTCACACAGAGAAAGAGAACGAAGCGACTGGACCATTGCTTATTTTGCTGGAAAAAAACCGGCTTCTTATGGTAGGTCATGTTGGGATGGCAAGATAGCTCAGTGGGTAAGAGTTCTTGCTGCTGGGCCTGACAACCTGAGTTCGGTCCCTAGAACCTATATGGTATAAAGAGAGAACCAACTCCCATAAGCTGTCCTCTGGCCTCTACACACCGTGGCATGCACGCACAGGCACACAAAACAAATAATTCAATGTTTTAAAAATAATAAAGTGGATGTGTCCCTAACCTGTTCTTCATATGATATCCTCATCACTCCCACACGTCCACAAGCCTTTCTCTACACACACCTGCGCACGGGAGCTGATGCTCACTTAGTCAGTTCAGAGCTAGACTGACAGTGCTGTGCAGGACACCGATGCTTCTGGTTACGAACCTTATAGGACACCACGGTCTCGGAGTAACCCTCCAGGACTCTACGCTGGGCCTGGCACAACTGGCTTTCTGCAGAGGACCTGGTTTTACAGAAGCTTCCGTGGTAGACACTGCTTGGGGCCAAGCTAGCTCTGGACAATTTCTCCACCAACTCCAAATGGATCCAGTACTAAGTTTGCTGCTTTCAACTCTTGTGAACAAATATGACAGAGTACAACGCAAGCTAGGGCACTAACTGGCTAATTTGTAAAAGCCAGAGAGGGCCAGTAAGATGGCTCAGTGGGTAAAAGTGATGGCCACCAAGCCTGATGACCTGAGTTCAAGGTACCACTAGTGTCCCAGGACCCCCACAGGTGGCAAATGCATGCACACACACACACACACACACATACACACACACACACACACACACACACACGCCTGCACACACAAACTAAAGATTCTTTTAAAAAGAGTAGAGTAAGATAAAGAAAAGGCATGTAGTTTATATATAATGTTGAAACAATCTGCATTTAGCTAAAGTAATTTTAAATCCCAATTCCTGGCATACAGGAAAATGAAGTATTAATAAGAGCAAGAGAGTGAGTGTGTGTCTTTGTGTGTGTTCTTCCAGAGAAGCCAGGTTTGATCTTCAGCACCGACATGGTGGCTTACAGCCATCTGTAACTCCAGTTCTAGGAGAGCCAGCCCCTCCACTGGGCTGCACAGGCAGCAGGGACACACATGTTGCACTGATACACATGCAGACAAGGCAAACACTTAGATATATGAAGTCATAAAAGAATTTTCTTTTTAAAAAAGAGAGGCATACACTGGGTAGAGAGCTGGCTTTGTAGCTAAAAGCACTTCCTGCTCGTGCAGTGGACGATTCTCAACACCTACATTAGGCAGCTGTCAAGCCCCTGTAACTCCAGCGCTAAGGGATCTGCTGCCCTCTTCTGGCCATTGAGAGCACCTGCACTCACATGGCAAACAGATAAGCAGCCCATGCACATACACACAAATTGACACAATAGTCAATTTGAAATGTTTTAGAGAATCATCAAGGACCACGGAACTATGATGCCTACTTTGACATGGGGGGCTGTGCAGGTGGCGCCATTAGGCACCAAGGGTAAGGCTCTAAATTCAGCCATGATCGTGTCATAAGAAGAACAAAGGCACTAAAGTCAGAGGATCTGCCTTAGAGCTCGTAAAACTCAGTAAGCCACTCATGCTTGGATCTTCGGAGCTGTGTCACAGGTTGAGACATCTGCCTTACAGAGCCGCTGGGCCCACTGAGATAAGCGCGGCACAGCACTGTGCAATTGGTCTTAGCTCGGGAGTGGTGCGTTTCTGGGGTTCCTTCCAGTGTTTTTTTGTCAGTTAGGAGCTCTTGCTTGCTTCCTTATTTGATCTTTTAAGACAGGGCCTCATTGCGCAGTCCGGGCTAGAACTTGGAATGCCCAGCCTTATACTGAGGTTATAACTGTGTGCCATCTCATTGTTCCTTCACATATTTGGATCCCAGCAGCCTTTCTCTGTTCCCTGGGCACAGAGAACAGCACTGGGCACCCATGGGTTTTCTTGTGACCCCTAAGCATAGCAACTGAGGAAAACCAGACTCCTTGGCTCCTTTAAGAGTCTGCTTGAGGGCTGGAGGAAGAGTCTGTGGCTGTGGAGAAGCCTCAGCATGATCTCCACAATGCCAAGAAGACAGAAGAGTATGGGGACAGCAGGATCCCAGGGCACCTTCTGGCCAACTCCACCCTCCTGCATCCTCTGCATGCCCACATCCTACTCCTGAGATCCAGCATGGATGCTGGTACTTAACCTCAAATGTCCACATGGGCACTGGGTCTGAGACACATCTGGAGAACCCTAAAAATAACCTGATTAAACCATCAAGCCCTGTTCCTGAGAAGAGAAGGGTGCCTGCTCGACTGCTGTCGTGGGGAAACCAGTCTTTGTAAGTGAGACTGGTGATCATCTCACGAGATAAGCTCCAGGCAAGACACCACCACCAGGGGCACACTTGGGAAGACAACAAGCAGATGGCAGATAGCAAATGACAGCACACTCAGTATGGTGGCAGTGCTGCTTACCCACATACTCCGAGAGGAAGACGACAAAGAACGGAGTGACCAGGTCATTGATCCCCTGGACATAGCCACTGGCGGGGTGTCGGATGGCCCAGATAAAGAGAATTCTTTCAAAGATCTAGGAAGACGAGAAGGAAAGGGGACGTGTTAATCTCTGGACACACTTCTTCCTCCGCTTACCCACGTCACCATCTATCAGCGAAACATTTTAGGGAAATTTAAGATGCTGTGGAACAAAGGAAGGGAAACATGAAGAACTGGCACACGTGCGCTGCTCTGCTCCAAGCTCCTCGCCCTCTGTCTTTCCAGCACCCGGGGGCCACAACATAAAACTGGAAACAGCGGTGCTGGAGATTACAAACTCAGCACTTCTCCACTTCCGGGAGCGAGGTATCGCACAGGTCAGCTCTGGTGTCTTTTTCTAAATCTTCCCTATCACTAAGGAATTAGAGGGAGCGGCACCCTCCACCACTCTCTCAGTGGGGAAAAGATGTCAAGATTCAGTTCCTTTTTTTTTTTTTAAGATTTATTTATTTATTTCTTATGTATACAACATTCTGCCAGAAGAGGGTGCCAGATCTCATTACAGATGGTTGTGAGCCACCATGTGGTTGCTGGGAATTGAACTCAGGACCTCTGGAAGAGCAGCCGGTGCTCTTAACCACTGAGTCATCGCTCCAGCCCCAAGATTCAGTTCTGTATGAGGCCCTGGGTTTGATCCCCAGTGTCACAAAAAACCAAACAACTGTCTCCACGGCAGCCCTTTCCAAAGGACTTACAGGGGCACCTGCCACTCCAAAGTCTCAGCCTCGGTGACTGGCTTTTACAGGGCCAATTATACAAAGCTGGCTGCTCAAGTCAGGAGAGTGGCAGTGCCTCTTCAGGAGAATGAGTGATGGAGACGCACACATCAGAGTCAAAAGGTACCAGACAGATGCAAATGAAGACAGGAAGCCCGGCTGCCTGGGAGAACACAGGCTCTACACTGCAGGAGAGTCTGCAGTAACTGCCCCTCAGGGAGAGGAGGATGATTCTGAAGGGTTTCCCACACCTCTCCCCCACTCCTGGGGTAAGTCGGACTCACTACACATGATGCTCGAGCATCTTTCAGCACCGGGGCTGGGGTTAGTGCTCGGCCTCTGCGTGCTAACAATGACCACACCCTGTACACAAGGGTGATGCGAGCGTGACTTCCGTCTTTGCATCCAAGCTCCACTAGTGGAGACTCCTGTTAGTCACTGTCCATGTCTCTAAAAGAGAGCTGGCATGCAGGGGTGAGAGGCAAGAATCTGAACATCACAAGGTGGAAGGGAGAAAGCAGGGCTGAGCCTCAGAGACTGAAGGGAGGAAAGAAATGCATTTCAACTTCCTTTGTGCTGCATCTCACAGGCGCAATGACGGTGTCACCCCACAATCTTCCCTTTGGTGTTGAAAGTTATGACAGATCCCAGCAGGAGAGACATCTATACTTAAATGGAACTATGAACATTATCCAAAGCCACAGATGATCCTTTCCATCGTCCCTCTCTATTAGAAGAGAGCGCAAAGCTCCCTTCAAAAGCCCTGACACTCCATGTCCTGACTGCAGGAGAACCGCAGAGGAAGCCGCTGACCTCATGAGGTGATCATCCCTGTTGGAGACGAGTTAAAGGTCCCACTGAACCCTTCCGTGTGCTCCGTTACCTTGAGGTCTTAAGCATCACTACTAATGCCACTTCTGTATTTAATTCCAAGGGAATTTAAACCAGGGTCTACAACATATTTGCATACCCATCAACACAGCATTAATCACCACAGCTGAATGGGATAAGCAACCCACGTGTCCATAATATGTGCTACATCTGTGTGATGGAATATTAGCAATGACGGTGGAATATTTAAAGTCGAGGGACAGGTGGAGAGATGGCTCAGTGGATAACGGGACACCTGTTGACAAGACTGATGACCAGGACCCACAGAGTGCAAGGAGAAAACCAACCTTTGTCAGTGGTCCCCTGCGCCCACCCCCCACACCATGGCATGCTCTCCACAGCACAAATAAATGCAATGCAAATTTTCAATGAAGGGAGTTCTGACACTGTGAATTCAGCCAGACAAATAATATGACAATTGCTATACATTCTACTGGAGGTCTGCAGTGCTTACATCATACACAATAAACAGTGCTTCTGTGTATGGTGGCAGCAGAAGAAAGAGGATTATTATTTAATGGGTACTAAATTTAAGTTAGGAAAATGGAAAATTATCTGGAAATGCATGTAATGTCTTGAGTTGGTACTATTAATTACCCACTTTACACAAAAAGGAGCAGTGTGGCAAATTGATGCTATATACATTTTATCACCAAAAAATAAATAAATAAAACTACCATTTCAGCTTTAGAAAGTAGAACAAGCCTGGAAACAAGAACTTTAAGGTAGGACGCTGACTGCCTCCAGCCTCAGGCCAAGAACTACTTGGTACCCAGGCCTGGCATGAAGGGCAGATGAGAATATGTGAGACCTTGGACATGAGGCACCAAACAGGAGCCACTGGGCCCAGGCAGGAGAACCAGACAGTAGGGATCCACTGACCTCCTGGACGAGCGGCTGCTGGAACAACGGGATGAGAGGATTTGTCCTTGGAATGTCAATGTGAATCTGAAAAACAGAAGCCAACGTCCAAACATAGGGTCAGAGTGTCTATGGTGGACAGGACCTTTTTACCAGACATGACTAACTGTGTACCCCTCTTTCAGGATCTTACTCATTCACAGTTCCTAAGAGTCTAGTGTGGGTAGTGCATGCCTGTATTCCCAGCACTCAGGAGGCTGAGCTCTGAGGCCAGCCTGGACTACAAGGCCAGTCTAGGCAACACAGTGAAACCCTGCCTACAAAACCAGCTGGGTGTGTGTGCAATAGTAATTACAGCCTTCCTGTAATTGCAGTACTTGAGACAGAAGCA
>JAQHUG010000229.1:3223677-3238891 GCA_028555095.1 Dicrostonyx torquatus | reverse complement strand
AGGACCTTCCACCTTCTCAAGGAGCTCTTAATCTCAGCTGGACACACCTGTAATCCCACGGTTCAAGTCTAGCCTGGAATGCATGAGATGCTGTTTCAAAAAAAAAAAAAAAAGTAGGACATGGTGACGCATATCTTTAAACTTAGCCCTCCAGGAGGCAGAGGCAGGTGGATCTCAGTGAGTTTGAGACCAGCCACCTTGATTTACATAAAGAGGTCCAGGCCAGCCGAGGCTACAGAGTAAAGCCTTGTCTCTAAATAAATAAATAAATAAATAAATAAATAAATAAATAAATAAAGTAAATAAAAAGGGAGAAAACCAAACCATCTACCATCTCCTGATCTCTGACCTCTTCCACCCTAAGAGCGCCTTGCCTTTCCTCAGACACTGTCTTTCCCCCAGCAATCTCAACAGCTGAACAAAAGGCCCCCAGCTCTTTTCAAGGGCAAAAAGGGCAAAGCTCTGGCGGATTTCCTTAGAAATTTCCAGCAACTTTTATTTGTTCACTTGCAACGTTGCTGGAAAGGATGCAACCCATGCCTAGACTCCTGGTGCTGCCCGGCAGTGTGTGTACAGGAAGGAGGAGGGGACGGAGGGGTAGGAAAAAGGGGAACCCCAGAAGAACTGAGAAATACTTCCTTCCTTTCTGCAGCCGCATGGAGGCTGTGCTGGGGTTTGGGACCTAGTCCAAGATGAACTGGCAGAGGGCATCTCAATGCAAGGAAGGGCACTGTGGCCTGCATTCTCCACTACACACAAGTGCATGGGGCCAACTTCCCAAAAGGTTATGAATACACAGAGAATGGTCAAGATGACCCCCCCAGTGAGGTATGAAGGTTGGAACTGTTACCAATGAGCATAAAGAAACAAGAAAGCAATGCTTACACCTGGGTGTGGGGATGGCAACCACATCACTCTAGTTGCAGGGAGATCAGGAGTTCAGGGCTATCCTGGGCTATTTAGGCAATTTGAGGTCAACCTAGGCTACGTGAGACCTTGTCTCAAAAAAAGAAAACATTTATTCGTTACATGAATCAGAAGTGGTTCAAATATTAGAACACACTCAGACCACACATGTGAGGCAAATTGAGGTCCCAACCCCCAGTATAATCTAACACACAAAACAGACACTGACCTCTGAAACCAAGGACTGAAAATGTTTGGGGTAACATTTCACTCAGTCCCAACAAAAACTGTCAAGTAGGCTGCAGAGAAAACCCCACAGCAAGCCCAGTAATAGCAAGTCCCATAGTCAGTGTCCAGCCCATTGATGAAGGGACCCAAACCAAGCCCTAATCCAGCACTGTGGCCCAAATTTGTGATTCTAATACTCAGGAAGGAGGTGGCTGTGAGTTCAAGGCCTTTCTGGACTACAACGTCAGATACTAGAGCAAAGGCTTCACTGTTTGTTTTTTGTTTGTTTGTTTGTATGTTTTTGCTTTTCAAGACAGGGTTTCACTGTTTAGCTCTAGCTGTCCTGGAACTCACTTTGTAGACCAGGCTGTCCTAGAACTCACAGAGATCCACCTGCCTCTGCCTCCCAGGTGCTGGGATTAAAGGCGTGTGCCACCACTGCCCGGCTCTTCGCGTTTTTAAAGGTGTATTTTGTCTTTTGTGTACGAGGGCTGGTCTACATGCATGTCTGCACACGCACTCTGTGCCTGTGTCAGGTTCCCTGGAATAGGAATTATAGACAGCTGTGAGGTCAGATGGGTGCTGGGAATCAACCCTAGGTCCTCTGCAAGTGTTTTCTTTTTATAGGGTGTTCCGTCTGTATGTTTTTGTGTCCATACTTATGTGCATGCTTAGTGCCCCTAGAGGCCAGAAGAGGGCGCTGGATCCTCTGGAACTGGAGTAACAGATGGTTGTGAGCCACCGTGTGGGTGCTCCAAGTTGATCCCAGGTTGAGCCATTTCTCTCCATCTCCACCACGTCCTTACCGCCTTTTGAGAAAGGACCTATGTAGTCCTGGAACTCTGTAGCCCAGGCTGGCCTTGCACTCAGAGCCATTTGGTCCTGTCCAGCAGGGTGCTTGTCCTCTTTCTGACTAGACAAGGTCTCCTGCATCCCAGGCTGACCTTGAACTCCGATTCCGATTCTCAAGCTTTCCATTTCCAAATGCTGGGGTTATAGGTTACACCAGCATGCCTGCTATTTGGCACATTTTGAGATCTTTCCAATGCTAATCTTCAACTTCTGGACTAAGTGATTCTGCTAGGCAGGTGGTTACCACCTGACTTCAAAATCTATTCCTGTGTAGCCAGGCAAGGTTACACACACCTTTAATCCCAACACTTGGGAAGGCACAGGCAGAATCTAGGAGTTTGTTACCCACAGGTGCTGCCTGTAATCCCAGCACTTGATAGCAGTGGCAAGAGAATGCTCAATGCTGGTTCCTTACTTGACACCGTGTTGGGGAAAATTAGTCCCAACTGAGTCTTGTCCAACATCTACAATTTGGTTACACCTGCTTTATAAGGGTGATGATCCCCAAACTTCAGGGCCTTGTTTTGGGGCATATTTCCTTAGTGGAGAGGTTGCCTCACAGGCAGGGAAGGCCTGCATTCCATTGCAGGCTGAGCTGTCCAGAAAGTCCTGCACTTCTGTGTCCCACCAAAAAATCTTTTCTACCTGGCTTTGTACCAAGTATACATCTTTGTATGAATGAACGGAAAACACAAGTTAAGACAAAAGGTTTTTATTCAAAAAATGCCAAGTATAAAAAAAAATATCTTTTTTCTTCCCCTGTACAGTATTTCACTCAGATAAAACCAGCAGGCTACACGCTGCTCAAACAGGATCCGGGAGGCATTATCATGCCAGCCGGAACTGCTTTCTGTCTATGTACAGTCAGCAATACCCCCTTCCCAGACAGAGCCCAGACCCACTCCAGTAAGCAGGCAAGGGGCCCCCCAAAAGGGACGACAGCAGCTGTCCCACCGGAGTCCCTTCACCCCAGCAAGCATTGCAGCCCTCCCCAAAAGGTCCCCAAGAGGGAAAAAAAAAAAAGAAAAGAAAAACAGAACATGACAATAAAACCCTAGGCAACAGCCAGTGGAAGCTTGGAACAGGAAGGGAACCAAATAAATAAATAAATAAATACATTAACATTGACTTCCAGGCCAGAACATGCCATCTTTCAGAAACAAAACAAAAAACCCCAACACATAAAATATAACTTAAAGGCATTTTTTTCTTTAAATTGCATCAACTACAATCCTTTCGCAGGCTACCATGCCGACTGTACAGACATTTACAGCTTGTCTGGTTTTTGCATTGGTTGTGCATTCTGTGTGAGGTCTTGGCTTTGAAACAGTTAAGTAGAAACCAAAAAGGAAGACCAGTTCACTTGGGAGTTTTACTAAAGGAGGCAGAAAAAGGGCAGGTGGCTCAGCAATTGGCCCTGTAGCCTCTTCCATGGCACCTTTCATAGGAAGTGGGGGGAGGGAACAGGGGAAAGAGTAGGGAACCAAACCCAGGCAGATTCTTGGAGAAGCAGCAGGTTAAGAGGCAAGTTCAAGTATTTCTCCCAGCACAGCCGGAGTCCCCACAGAAGGCACTCAGAGGAGTTGGAAGAGGTGACAGGGACTTAAATATATGGTGCTAGTTTTTGTTGTTTTTTCTTTTTCCAAATCCCACCCCCAACATGTTTTTCCCCTACCCTAATCCATCCTGGTGACCCGAAGACTCCTGGTCACTAAAGGTCTATGGCAGGGTTCTGACCCACTCCCACCCCCCACCCTAGGATTCTGCAGAGCATCTATGGGGGGGGGGCATAGGGGCCTGGGAAATGAAGTAGCATCTCTTTCCCCTGTGGGAGGCTGCTCCAGGAACCTAGAGTCTGGAATGAGTTGTCACTGCTGTTCCTGCATGAAGCAGGGTCCTGGAAGCCAGAGACAGCTGTCCCGCCCGGGAATGTCTGACAGAAAGGCTGCTATTTGCTGGGCGCCGGCGACAGGCTGCGCAGGTGAATCTCGGCGGTTGCCTGGGGTAGGAGGACATCCTGCATCCATGGATGGTTCTGAATTTCTTCGAAGGATGGCCGATCGGAAGGTCTCAGGGCCAGACACCATCTAATGAGATGCTGACATTCTGCAGGAGGCAGGACAGATGGAGGTTAAGGACGACTCAGTCGACTTGGTTTTGAGAAGCAAAGGTCTTCCCAAAGCCCTCAAGTCTGGGTTTTTAAAGAGGCATGGACTGTGTTCAGAACACTGCTGGGTCCTCTCAGCAGGAAAGGACCAATGCTGAAAGCCTGCGTCTGCCTTCAGTTAAAAAAAGTGGCTCCCCTCTTAAACCTGTGGTTTCAAACTTCAAATAGCTGGGGCCTTTCCCACGACACCCACTCACCAGAAATAGGAAGGATGACAAGGGTTTGATGAGCCACCACCGAGCAAGATGAAGTGATTCAACTCACCTACCAACTTACAAACACTGACACTACTCAGGATGAGGTCATGGGGACCACAGTATTTAGAAAGCTATTGCCTTAAGGGGAGGTGGCTTAAACAGCTCTTGACTTTTTTTTTTCTAAACTTTGTTAAGAGATCAGGTCCACGCTGGCAGTTAAACTTTACAGGGTCTGCTGGTTGGGTGGGGTGTATATAAAGCCTGTTACAGTTCCATCATGACCAAAAAAAAAGAAGAGCTGAGACAGGATTCCAAGACCAACCAGAACTCTAATGAGTTAAATCCTGTCTCCTAAATCAAAGAGGCAGGCCAGGGCCCTCCTTAGTGGCCCCATCTCCTCGAAAGAAGATGAATAAATGAGTAAAAATGACGGCTAGGACATAACCCCCCCATACTTTCTTCCACAAAGTACCAGGTTTAGTGGTTCACTCTTGTAATCCCAGCACTGGGGGAGAGGCAGGAGGATCTAAGTTTGAGACCAACCTGGTCTACAAGAGCTAGTTCCAGGACAGGCTTCAAAGCTACAGAGAAACCCTGTCTCAAAAAGACTCAAGAGTGGGAAGCCTTCTCAAAACCAGCCTTCCAAAATATAATAACCCCAAGTGAGTGTCCCAACCACCAAAGGGCTTCGTGGAAGTTACCTGAAGAGACCCTTTGCCTAAAGAACACTTGACCCTTGATGATCTCTTCGTCATGCTCAAAGGGAATATCTCCGCAGACCATATCATAGAGCAGAATCCCCAGGGACCAGACGGCTGCCGACCTGCCATGGTAGCGATGATAGCGAATCCACTCTGGAGGACTGTACACTCGGGTTCCTGCAAGCCAAGGGAATTGAAAGAAAACAGCCTTAGCAAAAATAAACAAAGCAAACTAGTCCAAGTAGCTTCTCGGAAAAAAAAAAAATTTTTTTTTTGAAACAAGGTTTCTCTGTGTCTGTAGCTGTGCTGGATGGAACTCCCTCAGCACGCTGACCTTGAAGATCTGCCTGCCCCTGCCTAGAGAGCTAGGATTAAAGGCAAGTGCCACCACCACCAGGCTTTAAAATACATTTTTTCCTAACCCTAAACTGAAACTTTTTAAATCTAACTCCCTCTCCAACACACAGTCACTCAAAAGCTAAAGTGTGGGGCCCTGCTGGGCAGTAGTAAAACTCACTCACAGTGGGACAGCCTTGAACTGCACAGACCAGATTCTCATCTAGATCGACCGGGAGGGGATCCTTATACACACTCTAGAAGTTTCCTCAGGGGTTCTGCGCAAGCAAAGCAGAACACCTACACTCTTTCCTCCCCAGACGGGAAAGGCAGAGTTGCTGGGCTGGTTTCAGACCACGTGATTCCTGTTTACAAACTTTGGATAGTAAAAAAAAAAAAAAAGAAAAAAAAAGTGCTAGCCTCATGGTGCTCAACAGGGGGCAGCAAAGACTTGCCCAGGGGGAGGGAAGAAAAAAAAAAACACAAGGGAGGACACGACTCAGCCAGCCATTAACTGTTAAATACAAAAAATGCAGCCCAACCCAGCGTCCTCCACAGGCACAGAAATCCAAACCACAAGCCAGAGTCACAGTTTTGAAAGGCTGTCGTTTGTTAGGGTGAGCCACTCAGACCACGACCCACCCTTTTGCTTTGATCTCATATCCCTCCATTCCTTTTCTGAAAGAACGCGATCCAAGCCCCTCCCTATGATAGGTTTTTCAGTCTCCCTGCGGGAGACACCCAACTAATTTTCAAACCAGCAACAGATCTAATTTCACAACACTCATTCCAGGCTTCGTCACCCCACAACACCCCTAAGTATAGTGAAACCGCGGCTGATTCCCTAACCTTCAAAAACAAAACAAAACAAAAAACCCCTGCAGTTCTAAGAACTACCTTAAAACTCCCCCCAAAAAACAAAACAAACTACAAAACCAGCATCAATGTCTCCCGCCACCACCAGCTCCACCTCCTTCCACTGGCGAGAAAAGTGGGTCAGACTTTAGCAATCTCGGCTATAGCCGGTTGCCCACGACTTCGTATTCGCCGGGAAAGAATGGAATTTACTAAATTCCACTAAAGAAAAAAAAAATACAACCACGCCAGAAATGTTGCAGGTTCGTTCAGCCGGCTTGAAATCCCCGGCTGTACTATGCCGGGAAGCTCGCTTGTGCCCCACCCCTGCCAGCAGTGAGCCCAGCAGCCCCAATGACCTTTACAAAGGGCCGGAGCCGAGGCCGCCGGCGGCTTCCGGGCCGGCACCTTGGGCAGCTCCCTCCCCCGGGCCTGGCTCACCGTCGAAGTCCGTGTAGACTGTGTCCTTGAGCAGCGCCCCCGATCCGAAGTCGATGAGTTTGAGCTCGCCGCGGTTCAGGTCGATGAGGATGTTCTCGTCCTTGATGTCGCGGTGGAGAACCCCGCAGTTGTGGCAATGCCGCACGGCCTCCAGCACCTGCCAGAAGAAGCTTCGAGCCAGCTCCTCCTGGAGGGCTCCCCGTTCGGTGATAAAGTCGAAGAGGTCTTGTACCGGCTCGGGCCTCTCCAGAATCAGCACGAAACTATCGGGCCTCTCGAACCAGTCCAGAAGTCTAATGACGCCCGAGAAGCCGCAGCTCACCTTCTTTAGCAGGACCACTTCCATGGGCACTCGGGTGCCATTGGGCTGCAAGGGTGAGGGCGAGGGGTTAGCGCGCCGGTTCCGGCACGCCCGTCACCACCCACCCACCCAGACAGAGGGTCGCCGGCTCAGGCTCACGCACCAATTCTCCCCAGTCGGAAATCCGGTCCTTCTCCACGTGCTTGATGGCCACCTGGAAGAGAACCCCGGGTCTCCATAAGATTCTCCCTCTCCTGTTTTAAGCATCCCTCCGCACGCCCTCCCCTAGGCGGGGTGCCCACTCACCGGCAAGTTGTCGGCGACGCGGATGCCCGAGTAGACAGAGCCAAAGCCACCGCTGCCCAACAGCGGGCCCACCTGGTACTGCGACTCCAGGGGCTCCTTCTCTTTGCCTAAGGAGGAGGCACGGGACACTAAGCGCGAGGCCCACGCAGGGGTCCCTGGGCGCCCCCCGGACCCGCGCGCCCGGAGTGGGGTGGGGACACTCACCCGGCGCCAGCTTGGTAGCGTGCAGGTCGCTGCAGGGCGCGGCGCGCAGGTGGGCCAGGGAGTTGATCTTAGACAGGAGCATCCCCACCTCCAGCGTGTCGGTGCGGAGCCGGTGCTGGGACGAACAGCAGCGGCGACGGAGCGAGCTGGGGCTGCGCCGGCGGCCGGGGCTCAGACTGCGGGTGGCGTTGCGGCTCGGGCTGCGGCTGGCGCGCAAGGCCGAGGGCGAGTCAGAGGACGACCGAGGGCGCTGGCGGGGCTGGCGGCGGGCGGGCTCGCCGGCCGGGTCAGGCAGTGCGGGAGGCGGCGGGGCGAGTGGCGCCGCGGGACCCAGGGCTGCTGCTGTCTGCGGCTGCTGCTGTTGCTGCTACTGCCGATCCCGCCGCCGGCACTGCCGACTCCGCTCCAGCCTCCTCCGCCACCACGGCCGCTGCTGCAGACGCCCGGCTCGCCCCGCCGCCAGGAGTAAAGGGGCGGAGCGCGCCGCCGGGGAGGGCGCGCGCGGCGGGCGGGGACGGGGCGGGGCCTCTCCGGGAGGCCAAGGCGGGGAACCCGGCTGGCGCGGCGGCGGAGGGCGGAGAGGGGGCGGGGAGGCGGCGGGACCAGGGCCGCTCCCCTCCGCTCCGCCCCCTGGCGGCTTCGCCCCTTTCCCCCGGCCCCACCCCCGCGGGCGCGGCTCCAGCCAACCGGGAGCGACCTCATCTGCATAACGCGCCGAGGGCCCCGCCCCCGCCCCGCCCCGCCCCGTGCCTCGCGGTCAGAATGGTCGCTAACGCCGCCACGACGTGGCGGGAAGGAAAAGGCGCCAAAACGGAGGGGGAGGGGCGCTGGGCGTGCGGGGAGGCGGGAGCTGGGTGGCGCGCGCGGCCGGCGAGGAAGGATGGGGAGGGGCGTATCGATTCAAACCCAAACAATAACAAAGCCATCAAAGGCCGCCCGAGGCCAGCTCCGCCGGCTCTATGTTTCCCGGAGACTTGGGGTGTGTTTTGGGGGGGCGAAGGCGGGGGTCGTGCGCTGGCGCGTAGCAAGTTGCGAGCCATGGAAGGGCGTTGGTGTGGCCGGCGCGGAGGCCGTGCGGGGAGACCGCATGCGTGTGTGTGGACGCCGACCAGGGTGGTCCTCTTGTGTGACTCAGCCCCGAGACCTCCAAGGCTGCCGAGGCGGGGTGACGATGTGCGCTGTGGGCTCGATCCTGGGGGTGGGGGTTGTGTTTTGGGGGGGCGCAGGCTGTGCAAGACGTGAGTCACCGGCGTTTGCACACCGAGGGAGTGAAGGAGTCACAGGCCTGCGAGGAGAGTGGGGGCGAGCTACGCGTCTTACAAAGACCCGGGAGACCGGGGCTGCGAGGAGCCGGTGATAAAGATTCTCAACTTAGAAATGCAAAAAAAAAAAAAAAAAGAATTTTAAAGGTACCAGTAGGGCCTGATCCCTTCAGAAATCACCCGAGTCCGAGTGCCCGAGAGAGGAGGAAATCACGACACAAATGTTAGCTTTCTGGTGCCAGATGCTGCCTCAGCCCCTTCTGAGAGGGCGGGAGGAAGAAGGAAAATTCCTGATCGCGGCGAGGGTGAGAGGGGGCCGCTATGTTTAATCACAGGTTGCTCGGGTAGTCCCCTTTTCGGCTTGGTATTAGCAGTCAAGCGTTACCGGCTATTATTGGCCCCGACCCCAGCCCTGTCTCAAAGGAAATTCCCCACGTACACGTGGAAATACCACGGAAAGCTACCCGATTCCGCTTTCTTCTTTTGTCCTTTTAAACTTGATGGAGAGTTGATGACGACGTGTGAAATGAGTCAGCTCTCATCCTCTGTAATCCATAAGTTGAATTATCAGCGGCCAAAGTAATTGAAAGCTAACCGCATCCCATTTTCGTTATTTTGTTTTTAAGTCCGAGGGATTTAAAGGAGGAAGGAGCCTGTTGGCTGCAGTTATTAACACATGTAAATGTTTCCTTTACATTTATAAAGATGCCCAGATAGATACTCCACAACTTTTATGGATGCCTCTTACAAAACATGACATATTTCCCTTTTGTTTGTGTTCCGTGGCCTAACTCATTCATTTTTGATGACGAAAGGAGAAAACCCAGGGGAACAAGAATTACTTCCTTTTTTGCAGATAGGAAAATGAAACGTAAGTAGTGTGACACAGGGTCATACAAGAGCTAACTCAACAGCCAAGGGAGCTGAGGGAATGACCCAAATTCTGCTCCTCCTCCGTCTTCAGACTCCGAGGACGCTGGCGTTGAACAGGACACCAGGAAAAGCCCAAGAACGCCTGGGGTGGTGCACACACCTTCAATTCCAGCATCTGGGCCAGGCTAGCCTCCTCTAGAGGAAGCCTGTCTCTAAACAGACACTTTAAAAACACCAGTGGCCTCCAGTCCTTTCCTCTGTCAGGCCCTCGGCTCTGCCCACGCAGGGTATTTCCCACTTGTTTTCACTCTTCTGACACGTGCTTATTCCAGACTTGGTGCCTCTACCTGTCCTGGAAGTGCCCCGTCCTCTTCTAAAGATGTATGTATGATGGGAAATAAATCCGGGGTCTTCCGTGTTCCCCCTGCTACTGAGCTCTGCTCCAAACCCCTCTTATTCAGAGCCTTGCGCTCTGAACGAGGGAGGCAGATGTACTTCCACATTTTTGCTGAACAAACTCCAAGCATTCATTCACTGCCCCCTCCACCCATCTGACAGTCATGTGGGGTCATTAAAAAAAAAAAAAAAAAAAAAAAACACCTCTCTGGACTGGGGCTGCAGCTCATTGGTAGAGTGCTTGCTTGCCTGATCCCCATCTGTGTAAATGGCACCATGGAGCATAATTCCAGCACAAAGGATCAAAAGTTCAAAGTTAGCCAGAGATACACAAGATCTTGTCTTAAAACAACAACAAAACTTCCTGTTCAATATCTCTTCATTTATATATCTATCATCTTCCCCACTTTGTTTTCCTTTTTTGGGGGGTGGGGGTGTTGAGAGACAGGATTTCTCAGTGTAGCCCTGGCTATCCTGGAACTCTTTGTAGACCAGGCTGGCCTCAAACTCAGAGATCCACCTGCCTCTGCCTCCCAAGTGCTGGGATTAAAGACGTGCGCCACCATTGCCCGGCCCTTTTGTAGTTCCTAATATACTGAGGCTACACTCCTAGCCCGGGCAGGTCTACACAGTTCTTTGCTTCTGCTTTCCCAGTTGCCTACGTTACAAGCATGCCCCCACCATGCCCACCTTTCAACCAACAGACACTGATGGACAAGAAAGAATAGGACCCAACATAAAGATCATGATTAAAATCATTTTATGAACCAGGTATAGTCGCTCATACCTGTAATCTTAGCACGTGAGAGGTTGAGGCAGGAAGATTGCCAAACAGCTGTATAGGGAAGCCAGATTTATAGCTGAGTAATTAGTTCAATGATAAACATTCGTCTATGCTGGGCAATGGTGGTGCACGCCTTTAATCCCAGCACTTGGGAGGCAGAGACTGGCAGATCTCTGTGAGTTCAAATCCAGCCTGGTCTACAAGAGCTAGTTCCAGGTTCCAAAGCTACAGAGAAACCCGGTCTCAAAAAAAAAGAAAAAAAAAGAAAGAAAAAAGAAAAGAAAAGAAAAGAAAAAAGAAACCAAAAAACCAAAAACAGAGCCAGGTTGTGGTAGTGCACACCTTTAATCTCGGCACTTAAGAGGCAGAGGCAAGTGGATCTTTGTGAGTTCAAGACCAGCTCTGATCTACAGAGCGAGTTCCAGAGCTACTGGGAAACTCTGTCTCAAGAAAAAAAAAAAAAAAAGAAAAGAAAGAAAGAAAAAGAACAGGCTCCAAAGCTACAGAGAAACCCTGTCTCAAAAAACCAGAAAAAGAAAAAGAGAAAGAAAGAAATTCACCTAGCATTCCTGGGGTTCATCCCCAAATAAGGCAAACAACAAAATCCCAAAGAAGTTGAGAAAAAAATAAACCAGATGATTCAATTAGGCTGTGCTTGGTTCCGAGGAGTACATGGTGGCTATGAAAATGGTCATTTCCTAACCTTTCTTCCTAAGGTGTGGACTGGATGCAGATGGTATCGCCTACCTCCTTGCTGTAAGAAGCAGGACAGTGAGCAGCCTAACCCCAGATGCTGCACAGACTCCTAACAAACGCCAGCCATGACAACAGCAATGACATGATTGTGATGACGACTGTGACAGCAACAGGAAGAGAGATTGCTGAAATTCATTTTACTCTTATTATTATTACGTTGATGTGGGGCATGGGGGCGTGGGTCCACACCACAGGGAGTACGTGGAGGTCAGAGGGCAGCTCTGGGAGCTGATGTTGGAATGCTCTGACACCTGGAAGGGTCCAAAGGTACCACGCTGGATAAGGGCAGGTGAGATGGCTTTGTGGGTAGAGGTGCTGCCAAGTCTGATCTCTGGGATTCTCAAATCCCCCAAGTTGTCCTCTGCCCTCCCCTCCTCAGTAAACAAACAAACAAATTTAAATAGAGTGGGAGACCAAAGAGATGACGTCTGGGCTGCTGGTAGTGCTTGCTCCTCTTTTGGAGGACCTGAGTTTAGTTCCCTGCACCCATCCTCCTGGAGTTCAGTTCTCACATCCTCCTGGTGCCCTAGCTTCTAGTGGTCCTAGGTCCTATTCTGGTGCCTTCAGACACCTGCCTTCACACATATCTGCCCCTCTCCGCCCCACCCCCACATAATTCAAAAGAAAATATTAAAAAAGAACTTTTTTTGTTTTGTTTTGTTTTTTGAGACAGGGTTTCTCTGTAGCTTTGGAGCCTGTCCTGGAACTAGCTCTTGTAGACCAGGCTGAAAAAAGAACTTTTAAAAGATAGTAAGTTATTAACTGGGCGTGGTGACACTTGTAATTCCAGCACTCTGGTGCTGAGGCCAGCCACTGGTGAGTTCCAGGTCAGCCTGGGCTACATAATCAACCCTACAAAAAAAGGGTGGGGGGTCAGAAGTAGGGAACACTCCAACAAAGAATCAGAAAAATCACTCTAATAATTAAATAATGTGTGGTTCTGGAAAGACAAGAGCCATAGCTGTGCTGGCACATGGGGGAGAGAGTATCATTTGCTATCACTAAGATCAAAGTCACCCATAGGTCACTTCCATATGATAGACTCAATCAAGTCTATGTCAAAGGTTGACGGCAATGTTTGTTTCAGAGAAGAGTAGGAGGAAGTTCGAAGGGATAGCCAGGCCAGTTTTAAAACACTTGATTGTCAATGCCAGGGATCTAATTCAGGGCCTTGAACACCTAAGCAAGTGTGCACACCAACCACTGAGCCCAGTGGAACCATGTCCCCGGGCTTCTGGAATTAGACAATGTGGCTTTTTCTTTCTTTATTTTGATTTCTTGAGACAGGGTTTTTCTGTTGCATCTTGTCCTGGTACTCGCTCTGTAGACCAGGCTGACCTCAAATTCACAGAGATCCCTCTGACTCTGCCTCCTGAGCGCTGGGATTAAAGGCGTGTGCCACCACCACCACCACAATGTGGCTTTTGCTTGTTAAGGTTTTTAAGTTAATTCAGTAGAAGTAGTTAGTATTTGCATAATTTATTTCTCTCTTACCAAAATACCCTAGGCTAGGTGGATGTAGTAGTGCCTGCCTTCAATCCCAGCACTGGGGAGGCAGAAGCAGGCGGGTCTCTGAGTTCGAGACCAGCCTAGTCTACAACAGTGAGTTCCAGGACAGCCAGGGCTGCACAGGGAAACCCTGTCTCAGAAAGGTGAGGATGGGGCTGTAGGTTATAAGTGCTTGCTTATCATCGTTGAAGCCCTGCCTTTGATCCCAGGCATTGCCTGAACTGGAAGTGGTGGGCCAGTGAGATGACTCAGCAGACAGAGGTACTGGATGAGAAGGAAGATAACTCAGGCGGATGGAGGTACTGGATGAGGAAGGCTGAGGACTTGAGGTGTTTGATCCTTGAAGCTATTCATGTTGGAAGAAGAGAACTGAGTCCATAAAATTGTCCTCTGACCTCAGTAGGGGTCTCCCCCCCCTTTCTCTCACACACACAAATATATACATTATAATAATAAATTATTTTTTAAAAAGTTAAAAGGTATTTTATGATTAAGTTCAAATAGTGTGTCCAAAAGAAAGTTACAGCTGGGCGGTGGTGGCGCACGCCTTTAATCCCAGCACTCGGGAGGCAGAGGCAGGCAAATCTTTGTGAGTTTGAGACCAGCCTGGTCTACAAGAGCTAGTTCCAGCGCAGGCTCCAAAGCCACAGAGAAACCCTGTCTCCAAAAAACAAAAAACAAAAACAAAAAAAAAAAAAAAGAAAGAAAGAAAGTTACAAAGAAACTGTAGAGATCTAGGAACACAATATAGACCTTTTTTGGTTCTGCTTTGTTTTGAGACAAGGCCTCACTGCTTAGATCTGGCTGGCCTTGAACTCACTCTAATTCACCTGCTTACACACCACCACACCCACCTTTTTAAAAGTGGATCTTAAAGTATAAAATATGAATACGTACCTGGGGGATTGTGGTGGTACACACCTTTAATTCCAGCACTCTGGAGACAAAAGAAGGTGGATCCTTGTGAGTTTGAGGCCAACCTGATCTACAGAACTAATTGCAGGATGGCCAGGGCTACACAAAGAAACACTGTCTTAGGCCAGGCGGTGGTGGTGCATGCCTTTAATCCTAGCACTCACGGGTTGGGGGAGGCAGAGGCAGGTGGATCTCTGTGAGTTCGAGGCCAGTCTGGTCTACAGAGCGACTTCCAGAGCTACACAGAGAAACCCTGTCTCAAAAAATAAAACAAAACAAAATGATAGGCCAATGTCTGTGAGTTCACAGCCAGCCTCATCTACATAGTGGGTTCCAGGACAGCCAGAGCTATGGAGAGAGAGAGACCCTGTCTCAGAGATACATAGATGGGTGGGTAGATGGATGAATGAATAGATATCAGGAAGGGAAACAAAAGATGCTTTGGGTTATATCCTGTCACTATTTGTGTGTGTGTGTGTGTGTGTGTGTGTGTGTGTGTGTGTATCTATATGTGGGTTTGTACACTTGCATGGAATTGCTCTCAAATGCCAGAAGAGGGCATTGGGTTCCCTGGAGCTGGAGTTCCAGGTGGCTGTGAGCCATTGGATCTGAGTGCTAAGAGTCAACCTCTGTCCTCCCTGGACTCCTCACTGATGAGCCATCACTCCAGGCCCAGTGTATTTTTTGTATTTCCCTCCAACCCCTGGTAAGAGTGAACAAAAGCTTCTTTAAATAAAGCAAAAACAGAAAGTCAAAGGGGGTTCCATAGGCTCTCCTGGAGCCCAGCTAGGGATCTGAAAGATGAAAAAGCCAGCGGCTTTCCTTACCACAGGAGAGACAGAAGATCCCCAACTCAAGCTCTCGTTTGAAGCTGATAGCTGCTGAGTACTGTCTCAGCCCACATCCTGGTCCATACCCAGACTGCTTGAGATCCAAGTGGACAACAAAGGCAGCCACTAACCTGCTTGATCCCTTGGAGAAACTTACTTTTCAACATACACTTCCTCTTTTCCAAGCCCTTCTTACTAGAAACAGACCCATCTCAGCATGGCCAGCGCTTCTCGGCAAGCAGCCAAGCTGTTCCACTGACCCTTTGAAGGAACTTGCTTTGTTTTGTGGGCTTTTGTTTGTGTTTCTGTTTTGGTTTTATGGAAGTGGTGGATTTGAGGGGTTTTTTTGTTTTGTTCTGTTCCTCTGCTTTTCGTACTTTTTGTAGTTTTTTTTT
>JAQHUG010000229.1:3092681-3117411 GCA_028555095.1 Dicrostonyx torquatus | reverse complement strand
GCTGGTGGATCTCTGAGTTCATAGCCAGCCTGAGCTACATGGAAAGTTCCAGGCTGCCTAGTGTGTCCCTGTCAGGAGAGAAAAAAAGAGTATTTTTGCAGAGCATGGCCATCAAGACCCATGTGAGAGCCAGGGGAGTTTAAACCAGAGATGGCATGGCTTAGGGTAGCATGGTGGATCGTGGACCAGGGTGAGCAGGCTTTCCCTTTGGAATACATGCTGAAGGGAAGGCAGTCGGGCTTAGGGCTAGACGGAATTATTCTGAGAATGTGCTGATCTGGCTCCTCTGGTGGAGTTGCCTGATACACAGGATCCCTGGGTTCCAGCACCGCACACATGATACATGGCACAGGTAGACACAGGAGGATCAGAGATTGCAGATCACTGACTTCAGCCTGGGTGCAAGAGACCTCTAAAAAAGGGAGGGAGGCTGGAGAGGTGGACCATCACTTAAGTGCAGGTATGGCTCTTCCAGGGGACTTGGGCTTGGTTCCCAGCACCTCATCAGACGGCTCACAGCCTATAAGTGGAGTTCCAGGGGACCCGACACTCTTGTCTGGCCTCTGTCACACTTGCATGGACATGGTACAAACACAGCTATACACGTAAATAAAAATAAATAAAATTTATATATATTTATTTATAATAAATAAAAAGCTCAGGGGATGCTCAAATGCCTACCAGCCAAGGCTATGTGCATATTCAGTCAGTGGTCACCCTCCTCCAGAGATGTGTCTTGCCCTAGAGGACATAGGCAGGGACGTGCGGTGGGCTGGACACCACCTCCTGGGAGATGCTGCCCCCTAGTGTTGGCTGGGTGTGACTCAGAAACAGTCCCTGAATGACCTTAGATCAGTCATGCTACCTTTCCTGGCCTCTCTTCATCTGTATCTGTGGGTACTCACTGGTGCCAACAGGCTGGCTTGGAGCTGCCGGTGTGGCTCCAGCTGGAAAGATGCCATGTTGGCAACACGGTGCGTTCAGATCACGTCCAGAAGGAAAGGGTGAAGGGAGCCAGAGGCCTTGAGTGCCAGTGGCAGGGTCCGATCCTTGGACTGAAGAATAATGTCCCAGAGGGAGAGTCAGGAGAGGCAAGCTTTCTCCAGGCTCTGGCATCTGACCATGACCCCTTCATCAAGGTCTCCTCCCAGGGAATCCTCGCATTCAGGTCCCTCCCCAGCTTTCACTATGTGGGTGCTGAGAACTGAACCCCAGTCCTCTGCAACAATAGTAAGTGTTCCCAACTTCTGAGCCATCTCTCCAGTTCCAAGATCATGTATGTACATGTGCGTGTGAGTGTATGCATGTGTGGTGTGTATGCGTGCGTGGAGTGTGTGTGTGTGTGTGTGTGTGAATGCAGGTGCCCTTGGAGGCCAGAAGGTTCTGGATCCCCTGAAGCTGTAGCTACAGCTAGCTGCCTGCTGTAGGCTATGAGATCCCAATCCAGGTCCTCTAAGGTCAGCAAATACCCTTCACTGCTGAGCCATCTCTCTGGCCCCTAAGTTAATTTTAAAATCAATATAAAGAACGGTTCCGCCGTAGATTCCTGCATGCATTTCACGTTCCCCTTCCTCTGCTCTCTTCCTGTCCTTCTTCCCATGCTGATTCCTCCCCCGCATCTTTCCATTTTCATATCTCACTTGTGCACCCCCCTTTCTTCCCCTCAAGACCTTCTTCCCATCTCTTGGTTCCCTTTCTAGTTTTAAGACCTAAATTCCCCTACATACACACACATATATATGTATATATACATATATATGTATATATATACATATTCATATGTTTTAAAGTTCAGGTCCCATGAATGAGAGGAAACATGCTGTGTTTGTCTTTCTGAGTCTGGCTTATTTGGCTTAAGGCAGTAACTTTCATCCATTTTTATGCAAATATCACGACTCCATTGTTCTTCATCACTGCATGAAATTCCACTGTGCATATATGTGCAACGCATCTTCTGTATTGTTCTTCTGTTGATGGTGACTGGTTCTGTCCTCTGATGACTGTAAACAGTGCAGTAGGACACACAGATGTGCAGGTTACCTCTGTGGTACTGAGCTTGTTAGAGTGCTTGGCCAGAGGGTGGCACATCTGGGCTGGACGGTAGTTCTATTTCCAGTGTTTGAGGAACGTCCGTCCTGATTTGCACCATGGCTGCTCCAGCTCACCTTCTCCCAGGCGGTGGTTGGATTCTTTTTTTGTTTTGTTTTGTTATGTATACCGTGTTCTGACTGCATATACACCTACACGCCAGAAGAGGGCACCAGACCTCATTACAGATGGTTGTGAGTCACCAAGTGGTTGCTGGGAATTGAACTCAGGTCCAGAACAGTCAGTGCTCTTAACCTCTGATCTGTCTCTCCAGCGCCAAACAGATTCTTTTTTCCTCACATCTTAGATGCATTTTTAAAATATATATATACTGCATCTCACTATGTAGCTCTGGCTCACTTCGAACTCACAGAGATCCACCTGCCTCTGCTTCCTGAGGGCTGGGATGAAAGGTGTGCATCCCCACACCCAGTGTAGACCTTTTTCTCAAGATGTACATATTTATTTAGACTTCCAGTTTTGACATCAAGGAAGTAGCGTATGGCCAGCGCTCGTGACATTTGGCAAACTCTATTTGCACTCTATGTGCTCCGCCCAGCCAGTTCCTCCCTTAAAGATGAGCTGCCTGGGAGCTCAACTGTTGCTATGTCTCTAATGAATTTGACTCTTAGAAAAAGTTCAGCGTTTGTTGAATGAACGAGCACAGGGATGAGCTTCTGGCCAGGCTGGTCCTCACAAGGACGATACCAGCGGGGGCTCGGGACTTTTAAAAGCCCTCCTCCACTATCCAGCACCAGAAGGATTGCTAGGCTAAGACAGGGTAAACATATTTTTCCACATTTGTTTATTTGCTGAGGGTGGGGGGCATGTGGGCATGCCTGGCACACGCGTAGAAGGCAGAGTGCAATGTGCAGGAGTCAGCTCTCATCTCCCACTTTGTGGGTTCTAGCTGGTCGGGCTTGGTGGCAAGTGCCCTCACCTGCAGAGCCATCTTTCTGTCCCCAAGCTTCCCCACTCCTTTTTTTTTTTTTTTGGTAGAAGGGGTGGGGCTAGACAGAGGTGCCCATTTCATCCCTATCTCCCCCACTGTCCTCTTCCCCCCTTTCTCTGTCTTCATTAGCTCTAGGAGAGCTAAAGACTTGCTCTCATACCTGTGTGACCCAGAGGCAATTAGTCTTCCTCCCTGTGTTGATGTCCTCATCTGGAAAACGGGAGTCTCAGCTCAAAATGATTCAGAGAATCCAGATGAATCCAGAGAATCCAGGGCCTTGGTGGTGTGTGCCTGTAATCCCAGCACTCTGGAGGCAGAGGCAGGGGCTTCTCTGTGAAGTCAGCCTAGTCTATAGAGTCAGTTTTAGGCCAGTCAGGGCTACAGAGCTGCATAGTAAGACCCTGACTCAAA
Source organism: Dicrostonyx torquatus (assembly GCA_028555095.1). Taxonomy (NCBI): domain Eukaryota; kingdom Metazoa; phylum Chordata; class Mammalia; order Rodentia; family Cricetidae; genus Dicrostonyx; species Dicrostonyx torquatus. The sequence continues at coordinate 3,113,960 of JAQHUG010000229.1, read as the reverse complement.
ACACGCGCACGCAAGCATGCACGCGTGCTCACTCGCAGAGGCCCCATGGTAAGCTTATTGCTGTGACCATGGTCCCACTCTGGCTTTGGCAGGTACCCCGAGTATCTTTGTCTCCTCCCCCCCCCACCGTCACGCAGCCCAGCGCACACTGCCCTCCAGTGGAAGCAACCCAAGCTCCCTTACCTCCCTCTTCCCAGACCAAGCAAATAAAAAGCCTTGCTGGTAGACATGGACATTTTTAATTTCAGAGTCAGTCAGTGTCTGTTTTCCACAACCATTCCAAAGCTTCCTAGGTGATTACTTCGCAGCCTGGGCTGAGACCTTCATGAGGGTGCCAACAGTCCTGGGTACTGGGTACCTGGGACTTCTCATACTTTGAGGTTTTCTTTTTCTTTTTCTTTTTCTTTCTTTCTTTCTTTTTTTTTTCAGACAGGGTTTCTCTGTGTAGCCCTGGCTGTCCTGGAAATCGATCTGTAGACCAGGCTGGCCTCAAACTCAGAGAACTGCCTGTCTCTGCCTCCCCAGTACTGGATTAAAGTTGTGTGCCACCACCACCTAGTTTACCGCCACCTGGCTTATTTTGATTTGTGTGTGTGTGTGCATGTGTGTGTATGCGTGCATGTGTGTGTGTGCTTGCAAGGTCTCATGTAGTCCAGGCTAGACTGTAACTCGCTATGCAGCCAAGGGCAACCTTGAGCTTTTGGTATTCTTTCTTCTACCTGCTGGGGTCACAGGCATGTGTCACCATGGCAGTGTGTGTCATGCTGAGGACCCAATTAGGGCCTCATATGTGCTAGGCAGGCACTCTGCCCGCTAAGCTACAACACTGGTCACACTTCCCTGTTTCAGCAACGAAGATCTCATGGCTCAGGGACACTCCTGCCCTCAGCCAGCTGAGACACATGGTTGTGTCTTCCTGAAGTAAAGGACCTGCATCTACTGGATACAGAGTCGGGATGAACATCTGGACATAGATGACAGAGTGGGTCAGAGTCCCCTAACTTGGCGTGGAGTGACAGAGCGGTGGGGTCAGCCCGGGAAGGCTGCCACGGGCAAGGTTCTTGAGAAACGTCAGCCATGGTTCAGTCAGACATGTCCTCCTCGTCAGGTTCCTCAGGGGTCCAGCCACCAGCCGCGCGCTTGATAGCCCTCACCCAGCGGCCCTGCAGCTCTTCAGACTCAGCTTTGAAGGTGTACAGCTGACCTGACTGTTGCAGCTGGAAAACCCGAGGGTCCCCCTGGGGTCCTGCGGTCACCTGATAGCCCAGCAGGGGAATGGAGGTGTGAGCCTTCATGTCCTGGTGGAGAAGAAAGCCGTGTGCCCGGCTTCAGCCCTGATGCTCCCGACAGCCACACACCCCTGCTCACGCAGAAGCCCCCTGGTGGAGGGGGGCTGTCAGAAGACAGGGAAGGAAGAGGAGGAAAGAATGGGCCTTCCTGAGGGCAAAGTAGCTGCAAACTGCAGTCTGGGTCAGCTCTGAAATTCGGTAAGCTATAACTTGAGAAAACCCTAAGCCCCACTTTCCCTACCCCGTGAGAATGAGGAGGCCTAGGTGGGACAGGCGTGGCGTACCTGAGGGGCTGCGTAGACATACAGCACTAGGGGGTCATCTCGGGGGATCACACACCAGCCCCGGGGGCCGCTCCTGCCCCACTTGTCCCCCATGAGATGCAGGAAGCTGCACACCAGACTCTGGTCAGGCCCTGCCAAGGAGTCTTTCTGAAAGCAGAGAGGACAGTCAGGTGACAGAGTGCTCTCAAGGTGTCGGGGAGCAGACGCAGTCGGGAACTTCACAATCACTGCCATTTTTTTCTGTCTGAGACAGAGGCTCACATAGCCCAGGCTAACCTAAAAGTTGGTATGTTATCAGGAGATAGCCTTGAACCCCTGATCCTCTTCCCTGCACCCCCAGATTCTGGGGTAGTAGGCATATGCCAGCACTCCTGACGGTCGCAACCCTTAATTAATCTCTGCATGTTACTACAATGAATGAAAACGTCATTTGTCTCTGGAGCGTGAAGACACCCCACCATGTGGCCCTGGTTCGTGCTGACCCACAACAGACAAAACTGCAGGAGAGACGAGGTGTGTGTGCTTACAGGGGCAGGTGCCAGAGCCAGGGATGTCATCCCGAGCTGCTCAGGGGACAGAGTTGGGGGTTGCCAGGCAAGAGACTCCAGAAGCAGGCCTTTTGCCTAGTCAGGGGCTGATCTGAGGGGATACGTGGAACGGGAGGGGGCTGCAGTCTGTGAGAAGGTGCTAACTTGCCTGTCGGAATCAGTCTCGGTTCAAGTAGGCCAGCTTTTCCTTCTTTTCCAAGGGACTGCGGGATGCCACTCTGGCCGTCATGGGGGTAGATAGGGGAGCTAACCAGTATCTGGGTTTTAACATTGCACTTGAGAGTCAAAGACTGGAACCCACAGTGAGGGCTCACAGGATGGGGAGTGGTCCCGGTAAGCTTTGAAGGTGCACACAGATCGCAGAAAGAGCTGTATGATGCTAAGCAGGTCACCTCTCTGGACTGGTTTTCTGAGGCCCCTTCTAGTGAGGACACTGCCTGCTGTCAGCCTGACTGGAGCCTTGGCATCCTATCTATCACACATATTCCTTTCTCAACCCTGCAGAGCTGCGTGAACTGGAACCGGTAGGCCATGCTGTTATTGGATGGGATGAGTAGAAGAGATTGGATAGTAGCCCACAGTCCTTAGCCATTTCCGGCTGCTGTCAGGCCCAGGGTGGTTGGACTGGGGAGAGGGGCTGCCTGTGCATAGAAAGATGAGGGAAGGCGGGACATGGTGGAAGGGAAGAGTGGGACAGATGCAGCCAGCCCTCACCTCCAAGATGCCTCTCCTCTTGTCCTCCTTGCTGTCAGGGAGCACGTTCCCGGTGAGAAACGTGTAGCAGGCCAGGCAGACGCGGTTGGGCCTGTTGCCGTCGTATTTCAGCTCTGCGCGGTAGTCGGAGCACTTGGCACAAACCACCTGAGGATGGGGGCAGCTGGGGTGAGAAAGCATGGCCACAGGAGCCCAGGCAGAAGGCCCCAGGGTTCTGCGCAACTAACCACGCCCCCTCCATGAGCCTCATTCCTGGGGCTGGGTCCTGGAGGGCTCGGCAGGGCAAGCTGGTTAGCTGCCAGAACCTCCCTGGTCCAGGCCCTGGCCCCAGCAAGGGCAGGACTCTGTCCTCTGCTGACACAAGTCAGGGGCAGGGTGACTCAGAGGAGAAAGTGCCTTGGTTACGCCACACAGCTAACTGGCAGCGCAGGCGCCCTCGGCGTCTTTGGAGCCAGGGATGTAGTTGGGAGAATGCACCATAAAGCCCAAGGTAAATCCCCGGGATCACAGAAAGCGGATGACATAGCGCACACCTGTAATCCCAGCGTTTGTGCGGAGGCAGGAGGTTAAAAATGTTCAAGGCCACATTATATTTGCAAGAAAAATCTTTCTTGCATGTTCTGTCTATTTTATCGCGGCAGCCGAGACTGAGCACAGGAATACGAGGGGAAGAAACGCTCAAGGCTAGTCTGGACTCAGCTAGTCTGGACTCCGTGAGACCTTGTCTCAAAAACACAAACAAAAAGACAGGAAGTCTGTCATCTTGCTGGAGTCTGCCCTGCCTTAGAACGGAGGGGCAGGAAGACCTGGCAGGAGTATTCTGGGGAGTCCAGTCACCCCAGCTCACCCCTAAGGGTGGTGGTGCATAAGATATTCAGCAATACTAAGTAAGGCTGAGTCGGGAGGTGTGAAGAGAAACTCTGGGTGCTGTGTGACTCCGAGGAAGACTGGGGTGCCCCAGGCATGCTGGGTGTGGCCACTCTCGGGGAGTCACTGTGTACCCCGCCCTCACAGGGTGCCCAAGGCACAAAGGGGAGACAGAAACTGGCAGCCGAGCACGAAACGAAAGAGTGACTCACTGGCTCCCTAAAGAGGACATCATGGGCCCCAGACACCCTGGAGTCAGGATGGGGACTCCCAGGGCCTGCGTGCCTTGGTGGATATTAGGCTTTTATTGAGAAATTTAAACATTTGTTTCTATTTGTGTGCATATAGGTGTCTGTGTGGGTGTATGCCACAGGCGTGTGGGTGCATGTGGAGGCCGGAAGAGGATGTTGGATCTCCTGGAGCTGGAGTCCCATCTCTTTCCTGTCTTTGTTGAGAAATTTGTTTCATATAACCATTCAATACTTGTTTATTTGTTTGTTTGTTTATTTTTGAGACAGAGTTTCTCTGTGTAGCCCTGTCTGTCCCGGAACTCACTCTGCAGCCCAGGCTGGCCTCAAACTCACAGAGATCCACCTGCCTCTGCCTCCCGAATGCTGGGATTAAAAGCGTGCGCCAACACTGCCTGGCTCAATATTTAATTTTTTTCTTCATCAACGTTATTTGCTTTTCTGAGGCAGGCTCTCATGTAGCTGTGCTCCAGGCTGCCCTGGAGCTTCTGATCCTCCTCCTTCTTCCTTCCATGTGCTGAGACTACACACATGTCCCAGGACATTTGTTTTTGTGTGAAGTTGTCATCATTATTTTTAAATTGTATGTGTGTGCATGAGCATGAATGAATGTGTGTGTGTGTGTGTGTGTGCATGTGCACGCCAACCCTGCATCATGGCATGGGTATGGAGTTGGGATAACCTTGTAGGAGTTAGCCCTTTCCTTCTCCTATATAAGTTCCGGGGATCGAACTCAGGGTTGGTGGCAAATGCCATCATCCTCTGAGTCATCTCAGTGGCATAGTGTTGTTTTTTAAAGATTTAAGACTGGGTCTTTCTCTATAGCTCAGGCTGACTATGAATCCTGGATCCTCCTGTTCCCCCTATCCAGAGTTCTAAAATTTTATTTTAGGTCAGGTGGGGAAACTGAGGTCTGCACAGAAGGTGTCGTTCACGGCACATAGAGGACAGGAGAGAGAGAATGGCGTTGGGGTGCTTGCCAGATGGTGGGACTGGAAAGGTAGTGGGTGGTGGGTTGATTACCCCCCCCGGGGGATAGAGACCCTCTCAGCTCTGGGCCTGGGGCCTTGAGAAAATGTGACTAAGGAGCGGCTGAACAGGAGGGCCGCTGAAGGAGGCTTCAGGGAGCCAGTTCATCCTCTGAGCCCACCTCCCATCCCGAGAAAGCAGAGAAGTAGCACACCGCTTCACCATACTGGGCACTGCAAGGACAGGGCAGTGGACACTCCACTCCCAGTGTGCCAGCCGAGGCTGCAGAGTTGGCCAGGACTGGGAGCCAGCTGGAGCCTGACGCTGGAGGCAGGACTGGCATGGGCAGAGGCAGGTCCTGGGCTGGGTCCCCAGTCCCAGCACGTATACTCACATAGCCACAAGCCCGGCAGTGGTGGCGCCGACGCATCAGGGCATTGAAGGGCTCCTGGCAGCGCATACACATGGTCACCATTTTGTCTCGGACCCACTGAGGCGCTCGGAGGCCCAGCTCCTCTGCCTGTGGCTGAGGGAGGAGAGCATCTGGCTGGGTGGGCACGTCGAGGTGTCTTGCACCCCTTGGAGGCCTTGCAGCTTCTGAGGTAATCTACCTACTAATGTTCTTACTGTATAGGTGAGGAAACAGGCCTAGAGAGGTCGACCAGCTCAGGATTGTCACCCGGAGAGCCAGAGTGCAGAGCCAAAAGCCTACTCACCTTCCTCTCTCTGCTTCTCTGATAGGCTCAGACCTGGTTGTTAGGCCTTGGCTGTGCAGGGGTCGTCCCTGGCCTCACACAGCTCCACTCAAGATGCCACCAGCAGAAATTTTGGCTTTATTTGTTTTTGAAACAGGGTCTCACTATGTAGCTCAGGCTGGCCTGGAACTTACTGTGTAGGCCAGGCTGGCCTCAGACCCACGGAGCTGGGATTAAAGACCTGTTGCCATGCCTAGCTAAAGGCAGAGAATTTTATTTTTATTTTTGAAGGTCTTTTTGAGTTAGGATCTCATGTGGCCCTAGTTGGCCTTGAACTCACAAAATATCAGAGGACCACCTCGAACTTCTGACCCTCCTGCCTCTCCCTCCCAAGGGTTGGCGTCCCAGCACACCTGGCTCAGAGACAGAGTTTGCTAACTAGGAAACTGGCCCCGGGTCACCTGAGGGTGGTGTCGGGTGGAAGGGCTTCCTTGGAGCTCTTCCCGTCAATCCTGGTAGGGGGACAATCTCTGTTCTTGCGACCTGGCCCTGGAGTACAGAAGCTCCTATTACCTTGGGTTCCTGTGTGTTCCCCTGAGGTCCCTGGACAGCAGCCTTGAAGGTTTCACTCCGCTTCTCAACATGATCAATAGCTGCCTGGCAGGCCTGAGTGGAAGTGAGAGTGGAGGGTGAGAGTGGCCCAAGGCATCTCACCGCACCTGAAGTATGCCCAGACGCGAACCACATGGAGAAGCTCCAGATTATACACATCAAAACCGAGTCTTGAAGAAATGACAGGAGTTGCTCCAGTCTGCCCAGCAAGGCAGTGGGACACAGCAGGATTTGAACTCGGGGCTGACTTCAAACTCCGCAGAAAGAGGGGGCGGCTGAGCACACTCGGGGCACACATACACCCTCCTCCCCCTTCCTCCCAAGTAGGCCTGGAGTGTCCATACCTGCATCCAGGAAATCATTTCCTCTCTGGACCTGCTCAGAAGGAAAGAGAACAGCGCAGAGGGTAGTACCCACCCGCCCTGTCTGCTGGCCTCCCGTAGCCCCGCCCGCTGGTGCCTACCGGGCCTGCAGCTCCAGCGTGCGCTGCTTTCCAGACACCAGGAAGGAGTGTGGGAACTCGGCGTCAGTCAGCTCCCGCACCTGCCCATGGAGGAAGGAGCATCACGCCTCGCACTGCAGGCAGGAACAGCCCTAACCCGCCAGTCCGGAGCACAGGCACCCGACTGTACGCAAACCGGACTGAAACCTTTGGGATTTTGTCAGCAGCATCGAAGCTGACCTGGTGTAAAGTGGAGGGACAGTTCCAAAGAGTCACCAGAAGCAGAAACTGGACCTCAAAGTAAGACGGGTCTGTGAAAGCTTATGGGGCTATTCCCATGGCCTAAATATTTCTATAATAAAAAGTTCGGTCATTCTCAGAGAATCCTGGGAAGTGGATCGCATCCTTATTTACATGACGCTGGAACTGGGAAGCACAGAACAGGCTTGAGACCTGCCCGAGACCACACAGCATTTCAAGGGGAAAATGAGGCACCAAACGCTGGGTTTCTGCCATTAAGAGCGACTGACTTTCACCCCCTCCCCCAAGGTGCAGCCAACCTAGTCCTGCCCCAAGTGTACACAGGGATTGGCCCAAGGAACCTAAGCCAGACCCAAGACTAGAGCCTGGGGCTTGAGTTCCAACAGCTCCGCCGTGGCCAGGCTTCTCTGCACCATCTGTCCTTTGGGAAGGACTAGGTGTGGCCTGGACCCTGTGTCCTGCCTAGGGGAGGCCGATGAATGGTGGAGACTGCACATAGCCTCTGTGCTCAAGGGATGAATGGCAAACCTGGGTGAGATGGGGCCGAGCATTTCCACAGCTCAGGCCTTTGGACCTGATGCTAAGGACAGAGGTCCTGGGGAGAGAAAGGTGACTCCACTGAGGGACAGTATGGGAGGCCTGGACAGACTCTGTAACCTGTCAGGGGAAGGGTCAAGAAAAGAAGGTGGAAGCCCAAAGCTTGCGGTCCAGGGTAGGAAGTAATAGAGAACGTTGAGAGGAAAGGGGGACCCCTGGGGAACTCCCTGCCTGGGTCAAGATGCGCTGGGGTCCTCATTAGTGTCTTCAGGCTTTGGTGCCCTGCTGGGCCATCTTAGCCTGCTTGACCCTCTCTGGGTCTGGCTCAATTCAGGACTCCTCTAGCCCACTCAGGTCTTTGTGCCCATCATCAAAGGACTCCCTGCTTCAGAAGGCTTTCCTGGCATCTGTTGGCCAACGGGCTCATCTCCAGATCTTGTTAGAACAAGACATCTGACTGCCATCTGCTGGTCAACTCTCGCTATAAATATGCGAGCTATGCTATGTCACAGTTGGCACCACTGCGATGGGGTGCCCTCGTACACCTGTTTGGTTGGATATGAGGTTCCGGAAAGGCATGACTCTGTACCTCTCCTTCTTCACAGGACCAGCTCATACCGTGGGCACAATCACACTGTGAGAACTATATGGTCCTGGCACCAGACCATAGACCGAAAGAAACACCAGGGTGGCTCAAGCCAGATTCCTTCAAACCTGAGTCAGAAAATGGTTCCCATTTGTTGTAGCCTGCTCTTCACCTGCCGTGCCCAGCAACATCCAGCAGAGGGTACTGTGAGGCCACTGACAAGAGACACAGGCTGGCGTCAGAGGGTGGCAGCCAAGAGCAGGCACACAAGGGATATGTGGCCTTCTCAGCCGCCCTTCTGTTTCTGAGGCAGATTCTCCTGTGGTCTTGACCGGCATTAACCTCACTATGTAGCCAAGGATGGCCGGGACTCCTGGCCTTCCCGCCAGCACCTGCCAAATGCTGAGATTACAGGTGTGGGCCAACACATCTGGGCTACTGGGTGCCTGGATCCAATCCAGGACTTTGGTAACGCTAGGCAAGCTCTCTACCAACTGAGAGAGATTATGACCTCTGTTTTTTGAGGTGGTCTCTCTGTACACCCCAGGCTGACCTGAAGGTCACCGTGCAATTCAGTTTGTCCTTGCATTTGCAGCAATCCTCCTGTCTCAGCCTCCAAAGTGCTGAGATTACAGGTGTGAGCTCCCACGCCGAGCTGTGAATCTCCTTTGGTCTGTATAGCTTTTGCCTCCTTTGGGTTCTCCCCTTCTTTAGGGACAAGGTTTCACTATGAGGCCCTGGCTAGCCCTGTAACTCACTATGTGGACCAGTTTAGCCTCGCTATGTAGATCCGTCTAGATTCAAGCTCACAGAGATCTGCCTGCCTCAACTTCCGTAAAACTGAGATCAAAATCATGTACCATCCCACCCGGCCCTGGTGTCTGTTACTTTGTCAGTTGGTCTCTGACACTCTCTCTAGGCTGAGCCTGTCCTTCCAATATCTCTCTTACCCATAGTTCTGTCTACCTCCTCCCTCAATCTTGCTCACCAAGGGCCCCTCTCAGACATGCCTGCTCACACTCTGGCCTCTGAGATTCTCTGACCATCTCGGATGGAGGCTAGAAGCCCAGCTAGGGGCCACACACTTAAAAGACTCCAGCAAACTCAGGTGAAGACACTATGAACCCTCAGAAGGTGTTCATACCCTTGGAACTCTTCATGGGGTGGGAATGGGGGTGAGATCCTGGGCTCCAGACTTGGTACTTCTGAGCTTTTCCCTCTGGCTTGGGTACTTAGGGAGGGTTTACTATCTGACTTCGGGGTCCTCAGGGCTGGGATTCCAGGGATGCCCCACTCTACCTAGCTTGTGCAGTGCAGGGGATAGAATCCACTAGACAAGCACTCAGTCAATTGAGTCATACCCCCAGCCCTATCTATAACTGTCCTTAGCCGATAAGAAGACACCTCATCCAGGTAACACGCTGCAGCAGAGGGATGTGGAGAGGGTCTGATGGAGGAGGCAGCAGGGCTGGCCCCGCTCATCTGAGCTCCACTCTAGATGAGAACACATCCAGCCAGTGGCCAGGCCAGCCTTACTCTCCAGTCCTGCTCAAACATTAGCCTGTGGGCAGGAGCATCAGGGTCCCTTGTGGTCACCTAGAAATGCAGGACTCCAGGGATGAGGTAAGACCCAACAGAATGCTTGTCAGTCATTCCAGGCAGGGGGTCCATCCCCAGCAGCACACAGTACAGAAGAGCGTACACACATCAGACCGCCAGGCCCACCAGGCCCACCAGGCCCACCCATTGTCATGTGGACAGCAATGGTGCCAATAGCAAGGAAAGCTAGGGAGTTGCCAGGGTTGTACACTGCCCTGGGATAAGCCGTGCTGCCCCCACAAGGGCCGGACAGCAGAGCTCCGCTCACATTTCCCCCCAAGGACCTGCTCTGTCTGCCCCCCCACCCTAGGTCCTCTTTGGAGGATGGCTCACCTTCATGCCAGCCACATCGATGCGGGTCCGCACCTGGAACTGGGCACCCACTTGGAGGACGCGGGGTACACAATACAGCAGCATGTTGTTGAACTGGGAAGACACAGGCGGTATGAGTAGCAGCTCAGGGTCTCTCAGGTGATCTGGCCATAACCCTTCCCCTTCCCCCTGGCCACATTCTAGGCTGGCGCACAGGTCATGCAGGTGATCCCTCCCTCCCCTCTGGCCACATTCTAGGCTGGCGCAAGCACAGGTCTGCACAGGTGATCTGGGAAGGAGCGAGAATGTAGCTGTTTCGCCCCCAATTGCATCAATGGACTCTGAAGGGTCCCCTACTCTGAGCACTAGGGGACCAGAGCAGCCGGAGGAGCCTAAGAGCTGACCTCAGAGCCTCAGACCTCAGGGTAGCCATACGGCTGGATGTCCGGAGACCCTGGCTTTTCCAGGATCGGTCCGGCAGATCTTCCTGGTGACTGCCTCAATTCCCTTGTGCTGCGCTGTGTTTAGAGGTCAGCCAGGGCTCAGACTCTGGTTTTCCCAGAGCACACCTGACAGCGGAACCCGGCAGCCCCTACCAAAAACAGGTATCGCTCCATCGGGTCGCTGCGTCGGAACGAGATCTTCAGGACGGGGCCCTCTCGGAGCAGGGTGTTGGAGGGGTCCACCATGTCGTCTTCCAGGCCCAGGCGCTGATATACCTCCCACAGGCTCTGCAGCCGCTCCTGGAGATGGGGCACACCTTCAGCCTATGCTAGGCAGGGTCCCAGCTTCTTGATAATGTGCCTGGTGGGGTTGGGATGAGGGAGCCAGAGGCAAGGAGGCAGCATGGGATAGGTACCCTGGACAAGATCAGCGCATCTGGAAATGCCCTACACCCACGCCAGGACGGGCTGCTCACCATCTCTGCAATGGCTGCATTGGAGTGCTGTGCGGCTGAGAAGATCATGTCCAGCGCTCCTGGCAAGGGAGCAAGGACCCAGTTACTCCTGGAGACCAGCAGGCTGGGGCTGGGGCGCCCCGATATGACCTGGGGGACCTGCCATAACTACCACCAGGCACAGCACATCCCTGCCCATGCAGGCCAGCATAGTGAGGGTCTAGAAGGCAGGAACCACCTAGGATAGGGATACTGAGACCACCGGGAAGCTGTGTGATTAGGTGTATGACTTCAGCAATAATCTCCACTCCCTGAGCAAAGCCAGACCTAGAAGGTACACCTTACAGATGTAGATTCAAATCCCAGCTCGGCTCCGTTCTGGGCTGTGTGACCCTGGCAAGTCATATAACCTCTCTGGGCCTTACTGGCTTGTCTGTCAACTGTCTGTGGCTGTGGTGTCGATAATACGATAATACATATGAAGTGTCAGTGGCTGATGGAATGATACAGGTCATGAGAATCATTTTAGTAGGTCCTCGGTATACACATGGCCGTGACCAGCCTGCCTTCCACCCCAGATCCCTGGGACCCATGGTGTCCTCACTCTGGGCGTCAGCACGGTCTGGGGCCTCGGCTGGCAGCTTCTGCACGTACTCCTTGAGTAGCAGTTCGTACCGCGGTATCCTCTGCACCGGCTCGAGCATGTGGTGTTGCAGGGTCAGGCTGCCGGAGGCCTCGCTGAGCTTGGGGAGCGGGAGCGGGGGCGGAAGTGGGGGGCGGGAGGGTGAGGGAACGGAGAGCAGGGTCCCAGGTCTAAGTGGGACGCCCGACCTGGGGAAATGAGGCAGGCCCACCAGGTGGCCGTGCAGGCTCCGCCCCTGCGCCCCTCACCTGGATGCGGGTGACCACCTCCTGGAAGGGCTGAGACTTCTCCATCCAGGTGGCCAGCAGCTCCGCCGCGCGCTCGAAGTTCTTCACATACTCGCTGTACATCTTCAGGAACGGGGCCAGTTTCTGGATCACATCCCCGATGCGGGGTGTGGCCGCCCTGAGTGGGGGAGGGGAGGCTCTCAGTCTGGCTCCAGCCGTGAACAGCCTTTCCAGCAGCAGGTGCAGGGGTCACTCCTCCTTAGACTCTGAGCTCCTGGGCCCTGGCTAGTCTCCCTGTGGGGGCCATCGAGGCCTGAGGGAAAGACTGCAGAGGGCACCGTGGAGCAGACATTCCAGGCCCATGAGAGGGTTGCCCACGCAGCTCTAGGCATTGTAGCTGTGTGTCCTCGTGAAAGACTCTGAGCCCTGGTTTTCTACTCTCAAAAGATGGGAGTGTTGTTGGGAGATCTTACAGGCTGGGCTGGGGTCCGTGCTTCCCCTTCTGTTTCTTTTTGTTTGAGATGGCATCTTATTGTGTAGACCCGGCTGGTCTCCAACCCCCCCACACACTCTCTTTCATTAAAGTTTATTGTCATCGTGTGTGGTGTGTAGGGGTGCTGGTGGCATGCATTGCATACGTGTGGAGGTTGAACGACAATTTTTTCCCTATGAGTCCCAACCATTAAATTCGAGTCTGTGGGCTTGCTGGACAGTGGGCTTCACTGAGCATTCTCGCCAGCCCTCCGTCCTCTCTCTTACTTATTTTATGTGTGCCAGTGTTTTGCCTACATGTACATATGCACACGTGTGCATGCCTGGTGCCCAGAGTGGCGAAAAGAGGGCTATTGGACCCGCTGTAACTAGAGCTACACATGGTTGTGAGCCAACTTGTGGGCGCTGGGATCATGGCTCGGGCCTCTTGTATAACAATGCTGTGAACATCACACAGCTAACCTACCTGTTAACAGACACCAAGATCAGGGTCAAGGACCCAGTCAGTGCCATGACATCCATGGCCTCTTAAGTCACGGGACCTAGGGGTAGAGGCCTTTAGGAGACAGTCATGGCCAGCGTTACAATCAAGCACACGGGCCTCACAGGCTCCCTAGCCTGGGTCTGTGGCCCCTGATCAAGCTGGGGCACTGAGACCTGGGACCTCACCAGTCATCCACGCGCCGCTGCAGCTCTGGGAGGAAGAACTGAGCGTGGAAGCAATAGATGGAGGAGATGTTGGAGAAGATGAGCCGCACCACGTCCTCGGGGAAGGCCTTGCTGCGGCCCGCCTCCCTCAGCAGCTCCTGGAAGAACACCTGTGCAGGGGACCAGCACCCAGTCATACCCTGCCTAAGGAGGAGATGCCATCCACATCCCCGCAGGCCCAGGGGGACGCCCGCTCCAGCAGAGCCAGATTTGCATCCTCGCCACAGCCCTGGGAGAGATGGCAGGGAAGAATGGATTCTGGCTACTTTGCAGATGAGCAGGCAAGCCAGAAGTTTCTAGGACTTGGCCAAGGGAACAAGGAAACAGCTACATCTGTGCCATCCCAGGGCCTTGGGCTTCCCTTGGCTGAAGCACCGTAAAAAAGGAGGGGTGTCTGGTGAGGGCAACCTGGGGAAACCAGGCAGGGCTGCCATGTATAAGGCTGGTTAGGAACAAAGGCAGTGCCCGTGGCGCTAAGGGTCTCAGTTCAGATGCTGTCCCAACCCCACCCAAGGGTCTGTGGGTTGAGTCAAAGCCAAGCCCTGGTCTGCTGTCAGCATTCCTGATATGGAGGGTGCTGGGGAATCTCCACTGGCCTGGTCAAGCAGGTGCAGGCGTGCAACGTAGGCCTGCTCTGTCTCCAGAAGCTCCTGCACGACCCTCTTCTCCTCAGGTTCCTACGGGGTGTGTGTGGGGGAGAATAGGCATCTTGGCTTGCCACTCCTCAGAAGACACTGTGGCTGTGCCCAGTGAGCACACCCTCTGGTATCCCTGCCCTCTCACAGTGTACCAGGTCTGGCCCTGGACTAGCCTTCTAGAATACAGCCGAGAGAGGTGCCTAGTTCACGGGCTGAGAGAGGTGGGCTGAGGCTTTAAGGTTACACAGCTTCCGTCTGGGTTTTCATGGGAGCCAGGAACAAAGGAGCCACTGTGGAGGAGACCTGGCTGCCTGCTGGGGAATTCTCTAGAAGACCACACAGAGAGGAAGAGACCTGGGTTCCCAGCTGAGCCATCCTCTGGCTCTTCATGGGGAGGGAACCATCAAGGTTATTATTAGGTTGTAAGGGTGGGCCACGAACCAATGTGGTTTGTGACCTTATAGGAAGAGGGGGAGTTAGGCTTACTAGAACACACTTGCCATCCCAGCACTGGGGATGTGGAAGCAGGAGAAGGTGACTTTAAGGATAACATGGGCTACATTCTAAGGTCCTGTCTTGAAGAGGAGGAAGAGGAAGAGGGGGAGGAGGCAGAAAGAGCAGGAGAGATGGAAGGCTGAGTCCTCCTCCTACCCATCCCCCACCAGAGCCAGCAGTCCTGAGATCCACTCCTCACCTGTGCCTCTGGCCCCGGGCTGGCCCCAGGCTGGCAGGATTTCCTCCAAGCCCCACTGATTAGCTTATTTTTGAGGGAGTTCAGATACGTCCTGCTGACTGGTCGGAGCTCAGACTTCAAGGCCTCCTCAGCAGGAGGTGCCTCCCAAGGCCCTGGGGACAGGGGCAGCTCGTGTTCGGGGCTATGGGGCTGGTCATCAAGACTATGGGATCCAGGTGTTGTTCCCAGAGTCCTGCTAAGAACAAACCATGCTTGAGGGTCCCCTCGGGGTGACTGGTGTGAGTTACTGGTATTCAGGAGCCCCCAAGTGCATGGCACAGCCTAGGAACTTGCCAAGACTTCCGCATCTCTCCGCAGCCCTTCTGCCCCCCACTCTTTTGAGCCAGGACCTCGAGCATCACAGGCTGGCCTTGACCCTCTTTATAGTGGAAGGTTGTTGGGGACCACGGACCACCAGACCCTGAATTTTTTTTGTAAACAACTTGTTTTCCTCTGGTCTAAGCAGCCTGCAGCTGCTCTGAGCACGAGACCCTGATGGCAGGCTGGTGGATCTGCAGCTGAAAGATCCCGAGAGCTGGGGCATGGCCAGAGCCCTATATAAGCTGCCCCTGAGCAAAATAAAGTGGGCATTCTTGGCACTCTTGTATCAAGGATGACCCGTGTCCCCGTGTCTCTGTCTCTGTGTGCGTTCTTTTTTTTTTTTTTAAATCTCCAGCTTAGTTCCCAGTTCGCATACTGTCCCGCAGAGCAGGTGATACAGAAGGTGACTTTGGACTCCTGTTCCTCCTGCCTCGACCTCCTTAGAGCTGGGATCAGCACGGAGCACCGTGCCTGGTTTACACGGTGTGGGGAACAGAACCCAGAGTTCTGTGTATGCTAGGCAATCACTCTAACGACTGAGCCATGTCTCCGGCACCACCAACACCCTTCTGGGAAGGAACTGCACCGGTTCTCTGAATGAGTCATTATGGACTGTTTTATTCTTTGGGGAACTGTATACTTCCCTGTTTCAAATGCAACCACGTCTAGAGAACCTTTCCTTTGGCACATAGAAGCTTTTCAGGGGCACCCTCACCTTTCGACTTTATCCCGGTTTTAATTTCTGTACTTCTCCTGATCATCAAGGGAAGTGGGGGGCCATAGAGTAATACAGAAGGACCCAGATGCTAACCTGGGGCTTTTCAAGGGAACCCATGCCCTTTACACCACTACCAGGGGGCAAAGGCAGCCTGGGGAGCAGGGCCCCTGTCCCGCAGGTTTCGCCCCCACAGGGCAGTTTTACTCCACTGCATATACCAGTTCTACAGACCAAAAAAGTCTGTCCTGGCAGAGTGCTCCCTGCTAGGCGTGTGCAGGGAAGCAGACAAGGTGGGCATCCCTGTGAAAAACACAGACTAGGAAATAGAGGCCAAACAGGTTGGGGGAAAAAACAAAACAAAACAAAACTCCAAAGCTGCAGCTGTGGAAACCGAGGCAGGAAAGATGAGAACTTGGAAGGGGTTCAAATTGTACAGGCTGCGGTCCAAACCTCCACAGGAAGTTGCCTTTTCTCTTGAGAACTGAGGCGATTGCTCAGGTTACAGGGCCCGATGGAGGTAGTAGCAGGAATATCAGGGCCCATTCCAGGCATTGAAAACTGAGTTCCTTGGCTTCAGGGCCTGCAGCCAGGGAGGCATGGGTAGGGGGAGGTGAGCAGGTCGGGAATGTGCTGAGTCTCAGATTTTTCTCTTCAACATTTGATTTCAGCTTCTGTATTTTCCAAGCACTCAGGCCTGTGGCTTTAGTTTCAGATCAGCTCGGTGCCAAGGGCACCACCGGGAAGCCTACACGGCACCCCTCGCTCTGTAGGCTGACTCCCACATCCCTGAACATGCTTCTTGTGACTTGCTCCAGTCTAGGGTGACTCCACCTGTGAGGTGCAGCCTGGAACAGCTCGCCACCCCAAGGGCTGGCACCCACACGAGCCTGCCCATCCTCTGGCACTCTGGGTGTGGTGGTCCTACAGCCGGGGTGGTGGGGCGCTGTCCCGGGTGCTGAATAGGATGAGCTTGGCCAAGCCCCTGGAGAGGCAGGGTCAGCTGCCAAAGCTTTAGAAGTGAAACTACTGCTGGCATGATGTGGGACTCCATGACCTGCGCACAGCGTGGAGGCCTGCCCAGTCCACCCAAAGCCTGTGGTCTTGCATTGTGGGAGGAGGGAACTTTTTATCATAAGCAGAAGTCTGTCCCTGCATCCTCCATAGGCCCCTAGGCACTGCACTGTGTTCTTGGGCTCCCTAGGGCTGGGAGCACTGGTGGCTGAGCATTATTTATTGTCAGAGCCCCCCTCAGGGAGCTGCTCTCCAGGAAAGAAACCTGCCTCACCCAGCATCTAGCAACTGCAGGCACAGGTGCCTCAGCTGGAGCCTCTGTGGTGCGCCCAGGTTCTGGACCTCCCTAGCATAAACAGGGCTCAGCCTCTCCCTCCCCTGCCCCTCCTCCCCATCTTTCAGGCTCTGCTTCTCAAAGAGTGCCCCCTAAGCCTCCTGAGGCCAACTTATATCTGGGTGTGCTTCCAGAGAGCGATACCTAAGACACTCCCAAGTCCCAGGTCTGCAGAGCAGTTCCACGTGTCACACTCATGCCCCTCCAGGACCCCCTAGGGCCACCTCCCTCCCTCACCTGGCTTTGTCCTTCCCCTTCAGGTGCAAGCTTCAGCCCAGGTCCCAAAGCTCAGAAATGTAAAGAACCTGGTCCCACCCCCACCCCACCCCTGCCTCCTCTTTCTTCTTTAAAGGTGGGAGCAGAACCCTGGTGCCATTAGGGTGAGCCAGAATGAAAGGGACTGAGATGGTGGCAGTGTGAGCATGGCTCTGCTTGTCCCTGTCCAGTCCCATATCATCTGTGCCCTGCCTTTTGGCTCCCATCTCAACGACAGCCACTTAACTGTGTCCTGGTTTGAGTGGTGTGTGTGTGTGTGTGTGTGTGTGTGTGTGTATGTGTGTATTGGGGGCCTCCCAATGCATGCTGTTTGTTCACCCTGTCTGGCTCAGGACCCCAATAACCAGGCAAACACAAGGGCTTGACCCCTCCCCAAACACCTGTACCTGCTGTTCTCAAACACAGCCACCAGGTTGCACACTGAGGCCTGCTTCTCCTCGCAGCCGCTGCTGGCATGCTCCATCCTGCAAGCCTGCAAAGTGGTCCTCAGTTACCCCAGAAGCTGGGAGGGAGGCAACTGGCCAGCGCACTCCGCACTCCCTGTCCTGGGGGTGAGGCAGGGCTAGGACAGCCTGAAATCTGTGCCCATCTCTTCAGACTGCCCTGCAGGGTAGGTCCTGCTTTCAGAGTGAGAAAAGAGGAAGTGGTCCCAGATGCAGTTCTCCCTACTGAGGGAGGAGCCTGCAGAGTTTTGCCCCACTTTCCTGAACTCTGACATTTACCCCCTGGAGATGTCTACCCTGCCCCTGCCCTGTTAGAGAAGGCACCAGCAGAAGCAACAGGGGTCACAGGAGGTTTCTGGAGCTGGAGCCTGGACAGAGTAGCTTGGCCTGACCCATAATCTTCTCCATGGGGTTCAGGGAATTTTTTTTTTTAACTTGGTACCATTCTTGGCATCTTCTTGCATCTAACCCCGTTCATTGCTGTAAGGAAACATCTAAATGTTAAAAATGGATCACAGGGCTGGGGATGTAGCTCAGCATGCAGGGAGCCCTAGGATCCAGCCTCAGCATAGCAGACCCGGTGTGGGGATGCAGGCCTGTGGCACCCACTTAGGAGGTGGATGCGGGAAGAGAGAGATTCAAGGTTATCCTTGACAGCCTAATGAGTTGAGGCCAGCCTGGGCTACAAGAGACCCTGTCTCATAAAAATGGGGGGAGGGATGGCCTGGACTTTAAGATGGCATAGTGGGTAAGAGTACTTGCTGACAAGCTTGGCAGCTTGAGTCCAATCCCAGAGTCCTACACGGTGGAGGAAGATAACAGGCTCTTTCTTTCATTTTATTTATTTTTACTTTTATGCGTATGAGTGTTTTGCTTGCATGAGTGTATGTGAGGCACATGAGTGCTAGGTGCCCATAGAGATCGGAAAATGGTGTTCGAGTCCCTGGAACCAGAGCTACAGATGGCTTTGAGCCACCCTGTGGGTGCTGGGAACTGAACCTGGGTCCTCTGGAAGAGGAACAAGTGCTCTTAAACACTGAAACTCTCCAACCTAAGGAAGACTCTTCCAAGTTGTCTCTGAGATCCAAGCCCCCTACTGTGTCTCTTGTACCCCTCCCCTACAAAATAACACACACACACACACACACACACACACACACACACACTGGGCAGTGGTGGTGCACACCATTTTTCCCAGCACTCAGGAGGCAGAGGCAGGTGGGTCTCTAAGTTTGAGGCCAGCCTAGTCTATAGAGCAAGCTCCAGGACAGTCACAGCTATGCAGAGAAACCCTATCTCAAAAACAAACAAAAGAAATCACAGATGGCGAGGAGCTGCAGGGAGGGGCTCTGTGTTCCACAAATGCCTCTCAGGGTGCATTTATTCTAATGCGATTAATGTCACCCTGGTGCCTCACGGGGAGCAGCTGAAGATGACAATGGCAACAAGCTATCAGTTAACTGTTTCCACCCGTAGCTGCCTTGCGCAGTTCACTCTGTTACCAGCTCCAGTTCTACAGGAAACTGAGGCTCAGGGAGGTTGCGACACCTGCCTGAAGTCACCCAGCAAGGACAGGAGAGAACTGCCATTTCCGAAGCCCAGGTGGGTGTCCTACACCTTCAGCAACCGTCTGGGGAACCTGGAGGACGACTTTCATGCTGCCCCATCCTCGGTCCCCTGATCACAGCACGCTAGGGAAACTTGCCTGCCGACTCCTGGGCCCCTTGGTCACTCAGTGCTTCCGGAACACAGGAGCAGTGCCTCTGCTCTTCTCATTCAAGCTGAAAGGCCATTCACTTCTCATTCTCCCATGACTTCTGAGCCAGGACCCTCCACTGAAGCCAGCCTTTGTCCTAGGATCCAGTGTGAATCATCGTGGAGCCCAAAACGCCTGGCACAGTGTGTGCTGTTGTAGCTGTGGCCTGGGGCCTTCTGCCCAGCAGTCATGCACTCAAATTTTTCTCAGCTGAGTTTTCCACCAGAGGCCTGACCAGTGCTGAAATCTGAATCTCACTGATTCCACACCCAGATCTTCTGTAAGCACCATTTTATTTGTTTGTTTGTTTGTTTTTGTTTTTTGCTTATTTTTGGAGTCATGGTTTCCCTATGTAGTCCTTGCTGTCCTGGAGCTCACTCTATAGACCAGGCTGGCCTTGAACTCAGAGATGCACCTGCCTCTGCCTCCAGAGTGCTGGGATTAAAGTATGCACTACCACTCCCCTGCATGGCAAGTGCTCTTAACCACTGAGCCCTCCCCTCAGCCCTCACAAGGCCAGTTTTATACAGCACTGAGGACTCAGAGCTGGCCAACTACTCTACCAACTGGGTGTCAGTCACCCTCATCCCCACTTGTACTTTCTGTCTCAAAATCTTAGAACATACACAGAAAGAGACAGAATGAACAATTCATCCCCACAATCCCTCAGCCCATACCCAACTAATGAAGCAAGATTAATAAAAACTCAGAGAAACTGGGGTTCAACCTAAAGACTAGAAAAGCAATGCAGCCAGTCATTGGCTCTTACCTCGATCTCAGTCTGAAAATGGCCATCCTGCCTCCAGGAATCTCAGAATGAGACTGTGTCTGAGAGCTGTTTCTTCCCATTTTATAATCCTCTCTAGGGCTGAGATTAAAGGTGTGCACTGCTCAGTTTCTATGGCAACTAGTGTGGCTACTTGGACTAAAGGTGTGTGTTACCACTACCTGGTCTGTAAGGCTGACCAGTGGGGCTCTTCTACTCTCTGATCTTCAGACAAGCTTTATTTGTTAAAATAAAATATTATTAAAATACAAATAACTGAGCTAATAGACCAGTTTGTAATTATTATAAGCCTCCGTGTGATTCTTTGGGACTGATCGACTGCAGGACCAGGCAGGAAAGAAACTTCTTTTTTTTTTTTTTTTTTAATACAGGTAGCTTTAGAGCCTGTCCTAGTGTCCTAGAACTAGCTTTGTAGACCAGGCTGGCCTCAAACTCACAGAGATCTGCCTGCCTCTGCCTCCTGAGTGTTGGGATTAAAGGCGTGCCCTACCAGGACAGAAACTTCTGTCTACAACTTTACCCCCGGCCAGTCGTCCCAGCCTGTGTTAGGCACTCACCATTTTCCCCTCTGTGTCATGAGTAAGCAAACCCCAAATTCCAGATAACTTTCCCCATGATTATTTCTGTACATTTCTAAAAGTTGAGGGGACTCCTAAATATCAACACACACCCATGTAAACATGCACATTTCTACACATTAACTATAGCAATATTGTTTTATTGACATGTATGGTTACACATGTGTACATACCTATAAAACAGTATTGCCTCCCCCCAAAAAAATACCATAGCCAGGCATGATGGAACATATCTTTAATCCCAGCACTTAGGAGGCAGAGACAGGTGGATCTCTGTGAGTTTGAGGTCAGCCTGATCTACTGCATGAGCTCCAGGACAACCAGGATTGTTAAACAGAAAAACCTTGTCTTGAAAAAGCCAAAAAAAAAAACCCACACAAACAAATAAACAAAAACAATATTGCCACTACCAGTCCCAAAAGATGTTTGGCAATGACCCCTTTGTGTAACTTAGTACCCATCGAGGAAGCTCAGGGTCAATCACTACCAACAAAAAGAGGGGAGGGGCTGGTGAGATGCTGCCTCAGAGCCTGACAGCCTGAGTTCATACCTGGAACCCACATGGTGGGAGGAGAGAACTGACTGCTGAAAGCTGATCTGACCTTCACCAGCATACCGTGGAATGTATGCTGGCGAAGGTCAGAGGTCAGTGTGTATGCATGTGTGCACACACGCACAAGCACGCACACACCTTTTTTTTTTGAGACAGGGTTTCTCTGATGGGGAAACTTTGTTAACCAATTATCTTCAAGA
>JAQHUG010000229.1:3054311-3085233 GCA_028555095.1 Dicrostonyx torquatus | reverse complement strand
ATTACAGATGGTTGTGAGCCACCATGTGGTTGCCGGGAATTGAACTCAGGACCTTTGGAAGGGGAGGCAATGCTCTTAACCACTGAGCCATCTCTCCAGCCCCTAGTCTTTTACTTTTTAATTCAACTTGACCTATTGCGCTGGTGAAGAAACTAATTATCGGGATATAGAAAACCTATCATCCCACATACAATCATAAGTAAAAATAAATCTTAATTTTTTTTTTTTAATGAGAGAGGGTTTTATTATTTTTTTTGTCATGCTGAATCGGAGGTTTTGACATGCTATTCAAGGGTATTCCCTGATTCCTTTAATTCTTTGGTGACCCTAATAATTAGGATCAGGAATGGGGGTGTCTAGACAATGCCATAGTAAAAGAGTGGTGGTTCTTGGTGTCTCAAGTCCTACTGAGCACCCAGAGTGAGCACGTGTTCCCTAGGATGCCTTGTCTTGTTACTTCCACTGGGAAGTTTTGGGAGTGGAATTCAGCCCCATCCCAGCTTGGGGTATGGTCCAGGGGTAGACCGACTGCTTAGGATGTGTGTGGCCTTGGGGTCTATGATCCCAGTACTGCTAAAAAATACAATTTTTAAAAAGAAAGGAAAAATAAAAAGGATAAGACTGTTGTTACTAGTTCTCAGTGGCACACCCTCTAAACAATGATCAGCACACCCTGATGCCAACTGAAACCACAGGGTCAACAACACCGGCCTCAGAAGCTGTAGGGTGACCTTGTGTGGAGAAGCCAGGCCTCTCTCCTGGGGGCAGATTTGCTACTGCAGTGGCCTGTGGTTGTCAGGAGCAGATACCAGATTTTCTTCTTTGTTCTCCTCAACAGGAGCTCAAGACTCAGGGATGTTTGCTTGTTTGCTTTTTAAGACAGAGTTTATCTGTGTAACAACCCTGGCTGTCCTAGAACTCACTCTGTAGACCAGGTTGGCCTCGAACTCACAGAGGTCCTCCTGCTTCTGCCTCCCGAGTGCTGGGATTAAAGGTGTGCACCTCCACCGCCTGGCAACATTTCTAATAAACTCCTTACTCCCCAGTAAGCTTTCTCAGCAGCATTCTCAGCTGCTCCCTCAACGACCTTTCAGCCGCTGCCTGGGCAGCCCTACCCAATGGCAAAGACAGACAGCCAAGCAGAATGGGAACTGATGGGCACATGGGCACGCTAAAGTCCTATCAAGGACTGGAGAGATGGGGCAATCATAAAGCTCTCTCAACACTCTTACAGAGGACCTGGGTTCAATTCAAAATTCAATTTGACCGCCTAGGATGCCACGCACACACGTGCACATAAATATAGACAAAACATCCATGCACACAAAATAAAACAGGCCTCAGAAATTAGCACACCAGACCAGGAAAGGATGTAGCACCCTCCCTGGGGCCTCATAAAGATGAGGACACCTGACAGTGGATGGCAGACCTAACATTTGACCACATAGTGGACATGCCAAGGAAGAGACAGAGGACTCCTGGGCAGCCCCGGGGGCTTCGTTCAGCTCCGCTGGGTCCCCAGTGTTGGATGCAGTCTGTTTGAACTGCCATCCACCTGTCTGTCCGCTCGTTGTTGCCTGTTTGAACGGCCATGCACTCGTCTATTTGCTCATCTGCCCAGACCCCGTCCTTTTCAGCTCCACTCTCCCCGCGAGAGCTGCAACCTTCCTGCTCTCGGCCTTTTCTCAGCGGCTCTCCGCGACTGGTTAATATCTAACCTGAGAAGAGACTTTCTCTGCCTCTGCCTCCGGTAAGGCCTCTTGAAAGTCCTTGAATTCTGTGGTCTTTGTAACCCTTTGAAGTCGTCTGTAACGTAGACACACACATACAATTTCAGTGTGGTTTGTATCTTGCACTAATATTAGTAACTAAGATGTGAGTGAAAGAACCTGTGATTGCCCACAGCCAGCTATCAAGTGCAGTCAAGGCAGGCTGTCCTTGAACTCTTGATCCTGCTGCTTCCACTTCCTGAGTACTGCTGGGTTTATAAGTGTGATCCACCACACTCGACTGTTTACACCTAAGTTTCTTTGTCTGGTTCATTCACTTAGGAAGGATTTCTATGAAGATATACTTTATATACATCCCTACATTTGGGGTCGTGGAAGACAGACAGTAATACCAGACAATACAATACAGCTCCCTTACAGGGAGTCACAGGCTGCAAGAGCCAGACACTGGGCCCAATGGTGGGCAGTCAGATTCAGACGGAAAAGCCCACGGAAGGAAAGGATTTGGGTGGGGAAGTGTCAGGAAGGTGCGGTAAATCCTGCCCCTTCCCTCATCCCTGGAAAGCGGTCTTCCGGGCATAGTCCTGCGCTATGAACTTGACTTGAAGGTCCCCATGAAGAAGTTAAATCAGAACCCAGGCAAGAGGAAGTCATTTAGTCTGTCTGGGAGAAGGTAGGTTTGATGACACAGTGAAATGAAACCCTCCCCTGCCCCTACTCACCCCCCCCCCAAGGATGGACGAGCCTGGGTTGAGGGAGCAGAATGGGAGGTGGAGGAAGCTCACTATAAGGGGAAACTGTAAGGTTCTGAAAATGACAGCGACAACAGGCTGTTGTCAGAAGTGGCGGTGCTGGTGGCAGTGATGGGCTTTTTTCGTGGGCAGATGTCTGACTAAAGATTGTCCTCAGGAACAAACTAGCAACAGAATAAGGGCAGGCAAAGGGCCCATGTGCCTGCTCATGCTAAGGTCCATTTACCAGAAAGTTAAATTATTGGGAAGCGCTCGACTAGCAGAGCACGGCTGGGCTTGCTCAAAGGTGGGACCAGGACACAAACAAAAACAAGACACTCGCTGGAGGAAGCACCTTTCTGGAAGGTGGCTGTGAGGATTGCACTTAAGTCCTGCAAAACACTGTGTTCCAGCCACTAGACTGGAGCTACTCTAGCCCAGTTATTTAGTTACAAAACACACCCAGCACGGGGCCTGCGCCAGTGCACAAGCCACGGGTGCTCCTAACCCTCCGCAGCCATGAGTTATTCAAACACTGAGGTGTTTCTACTCAGGCCCGGGGAGCTCGCTGGAGGGGCGCAGAGGCAGGTTGCAAAGGCGCTGATCAGTAGGCACAACTGCGGCGACAGGCCTGGTCTGCAAAGGGGCGGGCTGCAGAGAATGTGCCCCGGGCGCACGAGGCCGGGCAGCAGAGCATCGCTGGATGGCACAGGCCAGCCAGCCACGCCCCCTTCTCCCCGCGGCGCGAGTGGTGCCGTCCGGCCCCGCCCCCTTGACGGTCGAGGGGGCGTGACCATCACCACGTGACGGGGAGTGACCTCGCCGCCTGGCGCCATGGGGGCTTCGGACCCGGAAGTGGCGCCTTGGGCTCCCGGCGGCGCCGCGGGGATGGCGGGAGCCGGAGCTGGAGCAGGAGCTCGCGGCGGCGCGCCGGCGGGAGTCGAGGCCCGCGCTCGCGACCCGCCGCCCGCGCACCGCGCGCACCCTCGCCACCCTCGGCCCGCGGCTCAGCCGTCGGCGCGCAGGATGGACGGCGGCGCGGGGGGTCCGGGCTCCGGGGACAACACCCCGACCACCGAGGCGCTGTTCGTGGCGCTGGGCGCGGGCGTGACGGCCCTGAGCCACCCGCTGCTCTACGTGAAGCTGCTGATCCAGGTGCGGCCAAGGGGCGCCGCGGGAGGATGGCGATGGGGGTGTGCGGTGTGGGGGTGCAGGGAGGGGGCTAAGGGACGCGGTGACAGACGTGGGATAGGAGGGGAATGGGGGTGCAAGGAGGGGGGGCGATAAGATATGGGAGATAAATAGTAGGAGGCAGTGGGCTTGAGATTCCGAAGGGTAATGGATTTGGGGTGCGAGAAGAAACCACAGAGCTGGGGGAGGGCCGAGAAGTTTTGGTGAATGGGTAGAGGAGGGCTGGGGACGAAAACAAAGTGTTTAAAAGGTGAATCCATTTGGGGCAGAGGACAACGGGGCTCTGGATTTATAGGGATGGATAAAAGCGCTTTGAGGGACAAAGGAGTGGGCACCGGGGCCAAAAATCTGGGAGGGAGAGAATGCAGTAGGGAAGAGCGATCGGTTTACTTGAGAAGGGGGCTGTGGATTTGATGGCGTAGACAGATTTGGTGGGAGGAGGGGCCTCTCCGCATTGGGGGAGTGAAGCCTTGGTAGCGACGAGTCTGGAGAGGGGAGCCAGGAGGCGGCTTTCAGGGGGAAGGGGATGACGCATTTAGGAGAGGAAGGAAATGGAATTGCAGTGGTTGTGTCTGCGTGGGTGGGAATGGGCAGAAAGGGCAGTGGGGATAGGCACAATAGGTAAGGGCCGGCTAAAACAGGAGCAAAGGTAGGGATGTCTAGACTCTAGGATTCTTGGGCACCTAACGTTTTTTGCTTGTTGCCAGCGATGCAGTCCAGAAAGAGGATGATGGGAGGATAAAGGCGGGATGGGGGTGGGGGAGGTGGAAGAACACGTTCATTTGGCAGAACTGGGTGGGTGTGATGGAGGTGGGGACACTTTTGATTGGCATGGTTCAGTCTCAGACTGATAGCCAAAGATGTTTTCTAGAAATTTCCGGTTCAGAGGAGTGGAGGATGGGTAGTGAAAATCGAGATGGAGACCCAGCTCAGGTCTGAGGATTGATGTAAGGCGAGTGGGTGTGAGATAGAACCTGGAATCAGGAATGCGTTGGGAATAATAAGAAGGCCTTGAGAATGGGAATCATTGAAGCTCTGGCGTCTGAGGGATGGGGATGTAGAACCTGGAATTTGACTAGAAAATATGACAAGGAATGGGAAGACGCAATCAGGGCCACTGGGCATCAAACTGACAGGTTTGGAGGTGGCTGATGGGGCATTTACAACATTAGGGTTTTGAGCCTCAGCTTAGGAGAGACACTGCGCTTTGGAGGTATTTTGAGTTGAGCTGATGGGTTGAGAGTTGAATGCTGGACCTTAGGATGGCAGGTGGAGTGTCTGGGGTGGGGTGGGGGGGACTGCTGGGTGCCAGGAATGGATGGGCTTCATGGGAGGGCAGTGGGATGTGGCTTATCACTGCGTGGTGTTAGTATACAGGTTTGAAAAGAAGAATGAGATAAAAGGGTTTTGGAAAAGGACCTGGAGAGTGAGTGGGAGCCCAAGGGTGGTGAGAACTCAATGGCAGAGGTATGGACCGGAGAGCTCTTTTGCGGGGGGGTGACAGCTAAGGGAGAGAGCTTAATGGATATAGCTTAGCAGTCAGAGTAACACTGAAAAAAAAGTAATAATAATGACAGGTTGTCTTTTGCAGGAAGCAATTGTGCAGTGCTAGATGGAGGTTGCCTACAGTGAGGGGAAAAACAACGTAAGGCCTTAGATCAAGACTGTGGGTGTCAGGGTGGAGGTGGCACAGGCTTGAAGGTGGTGAACTGGCTCTGCTGGTATTAGGTTCACAATGCTGGATGTGGTCAGGACATGCAGAAACACATTTGGGTGAACATGACTTGGGAACAGATCATGGAGAACTTGACCATGGCTAACAGTGTGCCTTTGATGGTAACCCAGTGGACATTAGGAAGATAGACTCTCGGCCGCACGGTGGTGGTGCATGCCTTTAATCCCAGCACTCGGGAGGCAGAGGCAGGCGGATCTCTGAATTTGGAGACAACCTGGTCTACAGAGCAAATTCCAGGACAACCAGGGCTACACAGAGAAACCCTGTCTGGAGTCAAAATCAAGACAGTGCACTCACTCAGCAGATTTGGGCGCCGTGAGCATGTGCAGCTGGGGGCAGGTTTCTGGGCTGGACTGGAGCTGTGGAGGTGAGCCTGGGACAGCACCATAGCAGGAGCCTGGGGCTGGAAGTTGGGAACACAAAGGACCCAACACTACTGAAGGAAGACAGCGGGAACTTCAGACTAGAAGAAAAACTCTGGAAGGGAAAGCTGTTTGCCTGGCTCACCTGACTCCTCTCTGGATAAGCTCTGCAAGCTACACTTTTTTATTTTAAAGACCTCACAATGAAGTGGTTTTGAAATTTTACAGTCAGGGTCTGTGAGATGGTTAGCAGCAGGTAGGCCACTCGTTGCTCAAACCTGAGGGTGTGAGTTCAACCCCTGGAACTTATAATCAAGGTGTCGAGAGAAAGCCCGACTCCAGAGGTCCACCGACACAATGATACTAAAAATAAGAATTAAGCCGAGCGGTGGTGGCGCACGCCTTTAATCCCAGCACTTGGGAGGCAGAGGCAGGAGGATCTCTGTGAGTTCGAGACCAGCCTGGTCTACAAGAGCTAGTTCCAGCGCAGGCTCCAAAGCCACAGAGAAACCCTGTCTCGAAAAACCAAAAAAAAAAAAAATAAGAATTGAACATTTGCAAGCAGGCGCGTCCATGGGAATACTGTAAACTTGGGGACCCCTTCCTAATGAAGATGAAGAAACAGCAGCAGGCAGCAAAGGGCCCATGCGGTTTACAAGGCCAGGCCTCCTAACCTGTGGGCTTTGTCCTCTGCTGCATCCAGCAGGTGCTGCTCTGGACTGTGCTGAGGGCACAAGGCTAGTGTGCCACCCTTGTGCCAAGTATGGTAGCCCTCACCCCCACATAGGTGCTGTTCTGTACCCCTCACCTGCTGGCAGCAGAGTTTCTCATTGAGTGGCAAAATATTAGCATCCTGGCCCCTCCACAGGGGCCTCATGTAGGTGTGGATGACTCAGTCCTCTTGCCGTTCCTCTGTGGGACTGACAGATCCTCGGTGATAATGCCCTGCTCTACAGTCTGCGGAAATGGGGCCCTTTCGTCCTCAGGATACAGGGTGATTGAGACCTTGCTTGTTAAGCCTAGGACTGGCAGGGACAGATGAGGAGGTAGAGGAACCGGTAGGTAGCAACAGAGCTGAGACCCAAGGCTTCCGCTTTGTCATTGTGGTGGGAATTAGGCTGGAAGTTTTCACCTGAAGACGGTGATGAATAGATTCATCTCAGAGGAGAATGGAGAGTGAAGACTTAAAAATGGGGGCTGCAGGTCAGCAGATTGATAAAGACATTTGCTGTCAAGTGTGATGGATGACCTGAGTTCCAGGACACTACACAGTGAAACTCAGTCTTGGCTTGGGGGGATCCCCAGAACCTACATGACAGAAAGGGAACCAGTTCCTGCAAATTGTCCTCTGACCTCCACGTGTATGCTATGACACACATGTGCACATAAGTTAATAAGTGTTAAAAAAGTTAAACGGTCGGGCAGTGGTAGCACACGCACGCCTCTAATCCCAGTACTTGGGAGGCAGAGGCAGGCAGATCTCTGAGTTCTAGGCCAGCCTGGTCTACAGAGCTGAGTTCTAGGATAGCCAGGGCTACACAGAGAAATCCTGTCTCAAAAACCAAACAAACTTAAACATATATCTCTGGGCCAATGAGATGACTCTGGGTAAAGAAAGACACTTGAGAGCCGGGCGGTGGTGGCGCACGCCTTTAATCCCAGCACTCGGGAGGCAGAGGCAGGCGGATCTCTGTGAGTTCGAGACCAGCCTGGTCTACAAGAGCTAGTTCCAGCGCAGGCTCCAAAGCCACAGAGAAACCCTGTCTCGAAAAACCACAAAAAAAAAAGAAAAAAAAGAAAAAAAAAAAAAAGAAAGACACTTGAGGACTTGTATTGACTCCAAAGGACCTACATGGTGGAAGGAGAGAGCCAGCTCAGCAAGTTGTCCTCCAACCTCCATTGCACACCGTGGATGTGTGTGCCCGTACACAAATACACGGGATGTAAAACTAATGTAATAAAGCAACCTGAGTTCTATCTCCGGAGTCCACCTCAGAGCAGGAGAAGAGAATCAGCTCCACAAAGTTGTCCTCTGAGCACGCACATCTCAATCTCCTTCCATCCCGCACACAGTCATAGTGGGTAAGACTACAGTGTTCAGTGTAGCAAAAGGCTCTTAAGTAGTAAAATGTAAGCCGGTGTTTGTGCACTGAGATCATCTAGCATCGAGGTGGGGGAAGGGGATTTAGATTGAGGCCAGGGTGGGACCCAAGTCTGGGCATTGATGAAGGGTATCAGCTGATGCTCTCAGGGAGGTGTGGTTTAGTTTCGCATGTGTAGGAGGTGCTGCAAGTGAGCCACCTTAGAGTGACCCTGTCCTTTGTCTCTGTTGATTCTGAAGGTGGGTCATGAGCCGATGCCCCCCACCCTTGGGACCAATGTGCTGGGGAGGAAGGTCCTCTACCTGCCAAGCTTCTTCACCTATGGTGAGTGCCACAGGCCCACCTGTGGGCTCTGATACCTGCTAGACAAAGGATGCCGTGAACCTGGGAACCTGCTGTGCATGCTGGCATCAGGAGCCAGTGCCAGCTCCAAGGAGGGGGGACCTGAGAGTGGCCCAAGGCAGAGGAGTTGGGTGGGAGCCTGTTGGTGCTGCAGCCCAGGCTGCAGGACACAGGTTCTAGAACTGGGCATTGGTGGGGAGTGGGAGGGCGTAGATTCTCTACAGATCCGCGAACTTGTGCAGCCGCTTGTCTGCCCCAGCCCCACAAACGGCACTGGTTCCTCCCTGTGGGGAGGTTGGTCTGATGAGATACCTACCTCTCTGGCTCCACTGTTGTTCTCAGACCTCAGCTCTGGGTGACAGCTGGCTAGGGCATGGTAGGATCTGCCATAGCTGTGTCTCCCTGTCCCCTCCGGTCAGCACAAGGGATCTTAAAGCGCCTTTCCGAGTTTACTGCCTGAGTCCCATTCTGAACCTCTCTTACCCATTTGGCTAATCTAGAACGTTCTTTTTGAGTCTCCACTGCTACATGACCTGGTTCTTGACCTCTGAGCCACCTTCTCCAACACACATTAAATGTTGGCAGAATCAGAGGTCAGGTTCTTTTCCGATTTTGCCTCCAGTCCCGAGTGCAGCGTCTAGGACCAAGGCAGAATGGCCATTTTGTGGGGATGTGTTTGTATTTCTTTTAAGATTCGTTGATGTAGGGGAACTATGTGAGTAGAGCACCCCCACCCACCATTGTACACAAAGATAGTGAGTGCAGACACATGGCTACCCAGCTTTCTCAGATTTGCCCATGGCAACTGGCGCCGTTAGGAAGGACTCACGTCTGATGTCATGCCTGTTCACATGGGACCGTCCTGACCTTCATCTAAGGGTCCCTCCTTGCTAGCATGAGCCAGGCTCTGAGGTGCCCCCACCCAGGTTTTATAAATGTTTCAGATCAGATGTCAAAGAGCGGATGTCTGCTGGGCTCTTCTGGACACTGGCTGCTCCTGGGTCAGGAAGTGCCGGCTGTCTGGCTGTCTAGAACTGTCTGGCCAGTGTCTCCTCCTCCCCCACAGCTGTGGACATTGTGTAGCGTAAGGGCTGGAGTCCCTGGGGGTTTGCAGGCTCTGCAGAAAGGGCCTGAGGAGGTGGGACAGGAGCAGCTCCAGAGAAGGCCTCGGACAGTGCTGTCTCCTTTCACTTGACAACTGAGCGCAGAGGTGGGAAAATCCAGGAGCTGGTTCTGTGAGAGCCGCACTGGGGCTCTGCCTGAGCCTGCCCCTCGTCCAGAGCTGAGCTCTGCACAGTTCACTGTCCAGCCTCCAGCACCCTCATCGCCTCCTTCCCCGCCCCCTCCTCAGGAAGCTGTGTATGCAGGGAACAGGTGTACTGCCTGTCCCTAGAGGCCCTTGCTGGGTGTGACGTGGAGTCACCTGGCAGCTATGCTGCAGGGGAGAAAATGGCACGTGTGCTAGTCACTGCCTGTGTGCGTCATGTTTGTGTTCTATACTAGAGAGCTGACGTCACAGGTCTGAAAGGGGATCCAATTGAGGGAATATTCTGTTGGCTTCCAGGGTTTAGAAAAGCACGTTACGTTCTTGAACATGGATTAAATGTAAAGTAGGGAGTGCAAGACGTCACACGCTGAATGTGAAGTACAGCAGTGGGGACAGGAAGTCCCCATTGCCTCCTGACCATCCAGGGTCTCCCCCAATGCTACTCTGTTTGTCCCTTACTAATGGGAACCAGAGGTGTCAAGGGACGTCCTAGGTATAGCACAGCATGGTAACGGGCTGTGGTGTCCTGGCCACAGCGTGGCCTACAGACCTTCCTAGGCCTGTCTAACTAATCATGCCCTTCCTTCCCCCCTCCCTTAGGTAGGGAAGGTCATCTCTGCTTGTGGGCACCCCACCCCCACCCCAAGAAAAATATAAGCAGCTGAAATTGGTTTTGGATTACAGCATTCCAGCTGCTGAGTTGAGAAACGACAGTTGAGTTTGCCAAGTAGTTTTCAAAGCTAAGGAAGCATGAAAGAAGTCAGATGGGCTTATTTGTCAGAAGAACGGTGGAACGTTCTACCAAAAGAGACAGATCAGGTGACACTTGGGGTCGGAGCTGGCTTGTGTCAGACCCTGGACACACACCCTGGCTGCATTTAGCAGTGATTGGGAAACCACTGGTCTGGGTGTGTGGTCCAGCAGTGGGTGTCCTGGACTGGGCGTGATGCCATCCCCTTTGCCTTCTTACAGCCAAGTACATTGTGCAGGTGGATGGAAAGATAGGGCTGTTCCGGGGCCTGAGCCCCCGCCTGATGTCCAACGCCCTGTCCACTGTGACCCGGGGCAGCATGAAGAAGGTGAGCAGTGGCCCAGGGTTCCCCAGGCTCCAGTCACGGTCGGGTGCAAGCTGCCGGCCCTGGTCCCACATCTCCACGCAGACTCCAGTACCCCACACTCCTCCCTCTATCCCACAGCTCTGGCAGCTGTGATGGTGGCTTTTCCCCTCAGTTCCCCAAGCCTGGTGGTTACCAACAGCCCAGACAATGAACAGAATGCTCTGGCCCTTAGGCGCTCATCTGTGATCATGACTCTGTCTTCCTTCGGCCCGCTCTGTTTGTGGTCAGGTTTTCCCTCCAGATGAGATCGAGCAGGTTTCCAATAAGGATGACATGAAGACTTCACTGAAGAAAGTTGTAAAAGAGGTTCGTGCCAAGGGACAGAGAGGAGATGTTTCGTCCCCAGGTGGACACTGCAGGGGATCTCCCTCCCTGAAAGCCTGTGAAGCTGCTCTGGCCCAGGATGGCAGCACACCTCGGGGAGCTGTAGGGTGGGGCGGGCCGCATCTGTGGTAGACCCAGGCCTGAGGAGGGAATCCAGGTTTTTCCATGTAGTCTTGTATTTTCCTGTGGATACAAGCCTGGTGGTCCCCACCCTCCTTTCTCTCACAGACGTCCTATGAGATGATGATGCAGTGTGTGTCACGCATGCTGGCCCATCCTTTACATGGTAAGGACCCTGCTGCTGAGCCCTCTACAGTGCAGTGGGTGGGTGTGGGCTGGCCCCTCCCGGACACAACAGAAGCAGTGATAGATGATGACTGGGAAGACTTGGTGGGGGGGGTGAGAGGAGACTGGCTGTGCCCTTCCCACCCCTTCTGAGCTGCACCGGACACCCCAGGGGTCGGGTGCCGAGCAGTTTTTCTCCGGGTCACCCCAGTGCTTTCTCTCTCCTCAGTCATCTCAATGCGCTGCATGGTACAGTTTGTGGGACGGGAGGCCAAGTACAGGTAGGTAATTCTTGAATGTCTGTGCTTATCTGGCGGGGGATAGCTTGCTTACCAACTCACTTCTGAGGAATGTCCCTGCCTCACGTGATTCCTTGCAGAGTGGGGTGCAGAGGCTCAATGCCCTGTGCTGGAGTCTGTTTGGGTTAGGTGTGAGCTGGGGTTCCCTCCTGGACTCCTCAGTTTCTCTGGCTCCCAAAACCTGGCTTTCTGCTCTTCTCATCCTCCACTGAGAAGCTCCCTTCTTCTCACACACCCAGATTCAGCTCAGGCCGGGAGGCCCAAGCACACAGCCTTTTCCGCTGCTGTTTCCTGACTTTGGTTGTTTTCTACAGCCAGGTTGTTTTCTACAGCTTGGCTCTGGGTTCACTCATGGGAGTTGTTTGATTCCCCAGACTGAGATATGAGGTTGGTAAATGACCCAAGAGGACAGCTTGGCTGAAACCCCAGTGGGTCAGGCTACTGTCACGAGAAGAACATAGGGTATAATAGGGCTGGGAGCCCGCCACCAGCTCTAGCTAGCCAAGCTTATACACCTGCCTCTTCCACCTGGCCATTGCAGCGCCTCTGTGCAGGCCAGCTGTTTCTAGTCACAGGTCAGAGGTGGCTGTGGAGCCAGGAAGCTGTAGTTTGCCTGCCTGCTAATCTCTTGACCCCAGGCTTGCCGAGTGGGAGAACTGAAGTGTTTTTTCCTGGGGTGACCCCAGGCCTTCCAGCTGCAGTGTCCTCTGCTGCCGGATGCAGGTGATCTTGTCTGCTCTCTGCCCCTTCCTGTTCTCACTCGCCTTTCCGCCTTCTGCCCTGTGGGTTGCTGCAACCCAGCATCCATGAGTGGTTTAATAAATTCATCTCACCCCAAAAGAAAGGTTGCTTCTCCCCTGGGGTCCTTCTGGTGACGGACTCCCACTCTGGCTTGTGCTAGCTGATCTGAGTAAGGCTGGAAGGTGGCTTTCTGCTAGGTGACCTCGTCTCCATCTTGCCTCCCCAGTGGCGTCCTGAGCTCCATTGGAAAGATTTTCAAGGAGGAGGGACTGCTGGGATTCTTCGTGTACGTGAGTCTATCCCTGTACCAGCCACACTTGGCTCCACTTACAGGTGTGCTCTCCTCACCACAGAGTGGGCCACAGGCTCAGCAGCTGTTGCCCATCTGTGTTGTACTTCATAGCATGGTGGAGACCAGAGCTGTC
This sequence comes from Dicrostonyx torquatus, assembly GCA_028555095.1. Classification (NCBI taxonomy): domain Eukaryota; kingdom Metazoa; phylum Chordata; class Mammalia; order Rodentia; family Cricetidae; genus Dicrostonyx; species Dicrostonyx torquatus. The sequence continues at coordinate 3,072,581 of JAQHUG010000229.1, read as the reverse complement.
CAGCCCTTTTGGGTCACAGCTTAAGTGAAAATGGACCTGGGCAAGGGGTGTAACTTAGTGACAGAGTGTGGCATGCTTGAGGGCCTAGGCTCTGCACCCAGCACACCACACACACACACACACACACTATCTCGTGCTAGGGAGAGGAGCTAGCCAGCCCCTGCCAGGCCTTGTCTGGGCTCTGGGGTTGCCAGGGACACAGAACTCGACTTCGGAAGTATTTCATAGTCCTTGGCGTCGTTGCCAAAGGTGACTGTCAAACTACAACTTGGACTAAAGATTGGGTGTTGGCAGTGGGGCTCTGATCTGACAATTAGTGGACTTTGAATGCTCAGTATGATTTGCTCAGAAGTCCATGTTTCTGACTTCTTTTTAACAAGTCAGAAAACCTGACCCTGTTGGGCCTGTGTTTCCACAAGGTAGCCATTAACAAAGGCACAGAGGCCTGTATCTTCGGGTATATGATCTCCGTAGGGCCACAGACCCAGCACTGTTGGTTCTGAGTCCAGTTTACTTACCCACAAAGAAAGATCAGACCGTAAAGACTTTTCAGAAAGAATGTGTGTCAGGCAGCCAAGGAGGCAGGCTGACAGTGTGGCTTTTGTTTTGCTATTTGAAGGTCTAGGCAGTGGTGTACAGTGGCCATGCGTATTGTCAGAGACCAGCTTTGACAAAAATGTCACTTACTAGGGTAGAAGCATGGGGATCAGAAAAGTAGTAAAGAAAATGAAGATGCAAGTGAAAATAATAACACAGAAACATAGGATAGTACCTGGAGGGAGTTCCAGTGAACGCTGAAATCATCCACGTTTAATTTCCAACTGTTTAAAATACCTGACCCCAGAAGCTAGAGTAAGATAAAAACTGCATTAACATGATACAAGGAAATGAACAGACCGGTTGAAGGTTGCCGGCATTCTTAGGTAAACATTTTGTTGCTAGAATAAGACAAGTAACCTCACACCCTAGATCAGTTAAGTGTTGCTCAGCTTACACCCATGTGTAAGAGTGTGGGTTCAGGTGCCTGGTCCATCAGATCGTGACACACTCCAGCCCTGGGCAGCTCGTCACTGGGGTCCTCTGCAGCACATGCTTGTGGGTGGCTTTGGAGAAGGGATGCATATAGGGACAGTCTCCCTGCACCCACTGGGGAATGATGCATCCACCGAGATGTTTGTTGACTGCCCTCCGAACACTGGTGTCTTACTTAACACTTTCTTGGACTTTCAGATATATATATATATATTTTTTTTTAATTTATGTACATGTTGCTTTTATGTGTGTGCCTGTGTGAGTTTATGTGTACCAAGTGTACACAGGAGCCGTGGGTGCCAAAGGAAGTCTCAGCTCCCTAGAATTAGAGTCAAGTTAGGTCCTTTGCAAGAGCAGCAGGCCCTCTAAACTGCCTGGCCATCTCTCTGGCACCTCAGCAACTTCGCAGGGAACCTTGCGATCCAGAGAGTGGTTTGCCCTGAAGGCCATCACTACAGAGAAGCTGACCTTGCAAGCACTTGCATGGTACATTGCAAATACTTGCGTGGTACATTGCAAGCACATGCATGACGCATTGTTGGTGGAACATTCCAGGGTGAAGGACAGAGCGACCAGGAGAAGCTGCCAGCTGCCAGGCACTCCTTTGTGATCTGTATTTGCCAGGCGTGGCTGCTATCACACTGGGACACCAGGGCTTCTGAGAGTAGCTTATGCCACCGCTAATCAGTTTGTGACACCCGAGACCTCCATGTGGGAGGAGGACCACCGCCTGCCCCGGTGGCAGCACAACTCTCCCAGGCCCTCCCCGAGGCTGGGCCTGGGTGCTGCAGGTATAAGCTGGGTGCAGCCTTCCCACCTCCTGGGTCTCTACCCTGCTCATCTCTGCTCACCTTGTTTTTTTAGCGGCTTAATCCCTCACCTCCTGGGCGATGTGGTTTTCTTATGGGGCTGTAACCTGCTGGCCCACTTCATCAATGCCTACCTGGTGGATGACAGCGTGAGTGACACCCCAGGGGGGCTGGGGAACGACCAGAATCCAGGTTCCCAGGTTGGTTGGAACAAGGGCTTGCCTTTCTTTCTGTGTGCTGATGCCCAGGGTCTGGGACAGGTTGGGACTTGGGGATTTTCTTGACCTGGGTGAGAGGGGGCCCTGATTGTCCCTGACGCTGGGGAGATGACATTACCCTGACCTCTGCCTGAGATGACATTACCCTGACCCCTGCCTGAGAGAAAGCTAAGGAATTCTGTCTCTGTAGTGTTAGAAGTGGGCCCTAGTTTATCCAGAGCTTCGGCAGATGAGGGCAGCTAATAGCTACAGTCCTTTAGCCTTCATATATCCTGCTTTAAAACTCACTGTGAGCCGGGCGGTGGTGGCGCATGCCTTTAATCCCAGCACTCGGGAGGCAGAGGCAGGCAGATCTTTGTGAGTTCGAGACCAGCCTGGTCTACAAGAGCTAGTTCCAGGACAGGCTCCAAAACTGCAGAGAAACCCTGTCTCGAAAAACCAAAAAAAAAGCCTCACTGTGAGCCAGCCAGTGGTGGCGCACGCCTTTAATCCCAACACTCAGGAGGTAGAGACGGGGCATCTTGGAGTTTGAGGCCAGCCTGGTCTACAGAGTGAGTTCCAGGACAGCCGGGGCTATACAGAGAAACCCTGCCTCAAAAACAAACAAACAAAAAAAATCCCCCTATAGCCTGGCATGTAATCACAGCACTTGGGAGGCAGAGGTAGGAGAATTATGTAGTCAAGGCCATCCCAGACTATAGATGGACACTGAACCTACAGTGCCTCTCGGTGACCATAGTGACCTTTGGTCCTGGCAGCTCTGGTGTCAAGGGAAACCGCACAGATGCGCTATCCTGGGCCAGGTGGTGCCATCTGTGTCAGCCTGCAGACCTCACCTGCAGGGGTCAGGCATCAGAAGGCCCGGGCACTTGATGGTTTGATGACTTCTGTTCAACCAAGATAAGGATTAGGGATTCACACCAGGTTAGGGTTCCTGGAAGCCAGGCATTCTGACAGCAGGAATGGCCAGGCCTGGAAGGATAGGGTTAGGGTTTCCTGACAGCAGGAATGGCCAGGCCTGGAAGGATAGGGAGTCTGTTGGCTCCAGTTGGCCGTCCTGGGGGAGACTGGCAGGTGGGTCTTTACTGCCCGCTCAGTGTCTACAAATTAGAGCAGTTTTGTGGAGATACACCCTCATCTGCAGGAACCGGCCTGGAAAAGGGGATTGTGGAGGGTGAGATGAGGCAAGGTGAGGGTACCACAGACCTAAAGTCTGCCCCTAACATTCCTGTGGTAAACGCTGCTTCCTTTCTGTCTACAGTTCAGCCAGGCCCTGGCCATCAGGAGCTATACCAAGTTTGTGATGGGGGTAAGTTCTGCTGACTGCCTTTAAGGGCCAGGGTGTGCTGGAGGCAGGTCTCACTGGGCCTGGAGGACCCGACAAGGGGCATGCTGGCACTGGGGTCTGTCTGTCTTTCAGATTGCAGTAAGCATGCTGACCTACCCCTTCCTGCTTGTGGGAGATCTCATGGCTGTGAACAACTGTGGGTACGTGTGTACCCTTCCACCTGGCCCCCTGCCAAGGCTGCTGGGACATCCAGATGAGCCCTTGCAGCCCCTCCACCTACACATAATTTCCTGTGGGTTAGCATGGTATGGGGTAGGCATAGGGCACAGTGCCTGAGTTCTCCTGCCCTCTTTGACGATGTGTCTGAGGACCCCTGTTCTTCCTCCACAGGCTGCAGGCTGGACTCCCTCCTTATTCCCCTGTGTTCAAGTCCTGGATCCACTGCTGGAAGTACCTGAGCGTGCAGGTGAGCAGCTAGAAGCGGGGTGAGGGTGGGAGGGGGTCCTTGGCTGCTCCAGTGGAGGAGGAGCCTGGAGGAGCTGGCTTGTGAGAGGGTATAGGAGACACCTGCTCTGAGACATTCACAAGGTCACCTTTCAGTAAGGCTGTGGTACTAAGTAGTCCCAGCTCTGACTGAGAGGAAAAGTCACATGAGGCTGAAGCTCAGGACCTGGGCAACAGTGAAAACCTGTGAACAAAGGGCCAGGTGGTGGTAGCACATACTTTTTAATCCCAGGACTCAGAGGCAGAGGCAAACAGATCTCTGTATGTTTGAGGCCAGCCTGATCTACAAGAGCTAGTTCCAGGACAGGCTCCAAAGCTACACAGAGAAATCCTGTCTTGAAAACCAAATAAATAAATGCTGTACCTTCTTTGGAGGTCGTAGCTAGCAGAGACCAAGAACTCACTCCCCCAGGAACAAGGGTGTCTGCAATGCCTTCAGCCAGACTCCGCCATAGGCCCTTTCTGGACCTGGGGGGGTCTTCAGGGTTCAGCTGGGTCTGATGGTAGTCTGTCAGGGACAGCCATGGTTTCTGGGGCTCTGTACTGAAGGCTCCTGCTGGCTTTAGCTTTTGGGGGTTAGTGGCCAGGGACCAAGCTCATGGCTAGGGGCAGGTGCTTGCCTTTTCTTGACCTTACTTTGCTACCAGTCAAATGAAGCTCTGTCCTGAAGGAGAGCCAAGAGTGCCGAGTGCCCTTTAGGTAGAGAATAGGTGGGATGGGGTGAGGTGCTCGCTGTGCAAACCTGATGGCCAGAGCTCAACCCCAGAATCCTGCCAGAGGTGGAAGGAGAGAGCCAACTCCACAGAGTTATCCTCTGCCCTGCGCACGTGAGCCCTAGTGCATACACACCACCCTCAGCGTATGCACACACAAGAATAGTTTAAATTTTTTTTAATCTTTTTTTTTTTTTTTTTTTTTTTTTTGGTTTTTCGAGACAGGGTTTCTCTGTAGCTTTGGAGCCTGTCCTGGAACTAGCTCTTGCAGACCAGGCTAGGCTGGTCTCTAACTCACAGAGATCCGCCTGCCTCTGCCTCCCGAGTGCTGGAATTAAAGGTGTGCGCCACTACCGCCCTGCTTTTTTTTAATCTTTACTTGGGGGGGTGGGGGGAGGAACAGAATAAGAGGCAAAGTTCCCTCCAGCACTAGTCGGGTTGTATCTCTCAGCCTCCCCATGGGAATTGGGAGAGCAGGGGCTTCCTGCTCAGCCATAGGTACTAGAGCCCCCAGGCATAAGGGAACAAACACTTTCATTTGGAGATTGAAACCAGTGTCTTGTGCATGCTAGGCAAGCGTTCTATCACTGAGCTAGATCCATTTCAGCCTGCCATTTTATTTATTTATTTATTTTTATTATTTTTGGTTTGGTTTGGTTTTCAAGAGCAGGTTTCTCTGTGTAGCTCTGGCTGTCCTGGAACTCATTTTGTAGACCAGGCTGGCCTCAAACTCACAGAGATCTACCTGCCTCTGCCTCCCAAGTGTTGGGATTAAAGGCGTGCACTACCACTGCTCAGCTCCCATCCCCCTTTTACTTTTTATTTTTAGACAGGGTTTCACTAAGTTGCCCAGGCTGGCCATGAACTTGCTTAGTGGACCAGACCAACCCCGAATTAGTCTTCCTGCCTCAGCATCCCTTTGGCTGAACTTACTTACTTACCAGGCTGCTGTGAAGGCAAAATCTGTCCTTGCTTCCATGATTGCGTCTTCTTCTTTACACCCTTTCTGTGTGGCTCTGGGCCTCTGAGCCTCTTGCTTCTTTTACTCTGAGGAAATATGGCCTCGTTCCCACTGACTGCCTCTTTTCTCCTGCAGGGCCAGCTCTTCCGTGGCTCCAGCCTGCTTTTCCGCCGGGTGTCATCAGGATCATGCCTTGCCGTTGAGTAACCTAAGTCGCCTGACCAAACATTTATGGGGTCTTAGCCTACCCCTGGTGAGGGCCTGAGGGACTCCATCCCAGTCCAGCTTCATGTCCATATTTGCCATGTGTCTATCCAGATGTGGGGCTGGTGGAGGTGGTTCACCTGGGACCTGAGGAAGGCTCGGGGAGCAGAGTTGGGGAAGAATCTCCTCCTGCCCAGAGGTTCTTGAGTCTGTCTTTTACAAGGGCAGAGAAAGGCTGTGGGGGCAAAGGTCATGGGCAAAGGCTTATGGGACCAGGTCCCTCCACCTCCAGCCCAGCTCACCCTGCCACTCAGCCAGAAGCATCCGTTCCTGCTTTGTAAATAGGGCGCCATCATGCCTGGGCCTGTGCTGGGAGGCTAGCGCTGTGTCCTGCCCTTGTCCTCAACACTACTTTTCTGATAGAAGGGCAGTGCCTTCTCCTGATTGGGAAATCATGTGACTCCTAAGACTATCCCCCTCATCCGCTTGTCTGTGACAGTGACACCAAGTGTGAGGGTTCTGTCACTTGTGCAGTGTGTGAATACGCACGGGTCACGCAGGCCAATGTCTAGTCCTCCCTTCATGGTAAGATATGACCCCATCTCCTCGAATAAATGTATTGGTGGTGATTTGGACTTTTGTGGGAGCCTCTTTATTCTGTAAGCTTTGCCAGACCCTTGTGCTGATGTCTTAGGTCTCTGGACTGCCAGCCTTGGCCCAGAGGTGTGATGTGGCCGAGCCGTCTGTCCTCGGGGTTGAGGCTGAGAGCAGCAGCTGGCACTTGAGCATTCTGCCAGGGAGGTAGCAGCTGTTTCAGAGAGTCCCACCCAAGCTACCAAGTGGCAGCTTTTGAAGGTGACTGTTTCCAAGCCTTCAGAGCCTTCTGGTACAGCAGCCGCATGGTTAGGGCCAAAGGAAATGGCCAGCCAGAGTATCTGCCTTCCCTCCAGGGGCCTGGCGTGTGAGAGCTGCAGTTTGCTGTTTCTCATGTCCCCTGAGAGGTAAGGTCTGGGTCATCCCCCAGCTTTGGTGATCTGTTCTCCAGTAGTCTAGTGGCAGGGATTCGGGGGCAGTTCTACTCGGTGACTTCAGTGCCCAGCAGTGAGGCCTGCTGGGTCCTGTGCTCACGAGCAGTGTGAGGCCTGTGCTCTCGTTGCTTTAGTTTACGTTACCTCTGCTGGAGAGCCTCACCCCAGACAGCGATGACCAGGGATGCTGCCCACATCGTGCTGTGAGTGTCTTTAGATCAGTGTCCTGAGGTGGTCAGTCCAGTGCATCCCCACCATATTGACCGCGATGCTGGGGTGCCTCTTCCTCTAGATCCTGTCTTTGCACTGGTCCTTCCAGTGACCTCCCCCCCGATTTAGGGACACTTGTATTTCAAAGTTGAGCTGAGCTGTCCCCTTGCCCTGACCTCCCAGAGGTTTCTAAGAAGCTGCCCAGCCTAACAAGTAAGGCTTTGGTGGCCTGACCATTCGGCACAGGAGACCCTGCTGTCCTAGGTACTATCCTGGGAGCTGGAGCGAAAGTCCTTATCAGTTAAGAGGTCTGGTGGCCTTGAGCATGGTGTAGGGCAGGAGCTGAGCTGCCAGTAGGGTTACAGATGACTCTAGTGGGAGTGTCCTGCAGGGAACCAGTGGCTTCCTTCCTGGGTAACCTTATTCTTAGGGAAAGTTGGAAGGACCTTCAACAGGCCTTCTGAGACTTCCTCTTAAGGAGGCAGTGGTAGCCTGAACTGTCCCCTTCAGCAGCCCATGTCACTGGAAGCCATGGCTTACAGTGTGAAAGACTTTCTGAGGTCATCAAGGCTTCTGGGTGCCAGGCCTCTCGAGCTTCTGTTGAACATGGTTCAGTCCTTGCTGACCTGTCCCTCTCCCAGCCCATCTTACAGCCTGAGCTCTAGAAACCTCCCTTGTCCTCTACTGATCTTTGACAGAACTGCAGGCCGCCAGCAGATGCCCTTGCTGGGCAAGCCAGGAAGAGCCACAGGGAAACCAGGATAGGCTTGGGCCTCTGAGGCGTCTGCTTGGTCCAGAGGCTCCCATCCCTTACCACTCAGGTCTAACACTAGCTCAAGGAATGCAGCCACTGTAACACCTGTAGATCAGCCAGATGTTAAAGTCCTACGCTCTGACCACATGACCATCTCAGTAGACACAGAGAAGGAAGGCCTTTGAAAAAAGTCAACACTCTCACAATAAAATACTTAAGTAGACAAGGACTAAGATGGCATCCATGCAATATTCTCACAACTGGGTCAGTCCGTAAGGTACCTGCCGCGCAAGCATGACAGCCCAAGTGTGATCCCTAGCACTGGGGGCAGGGTGAATGGGGAATAGAGACAGATCCCTGAAGCACATTGGCTAACCTGCACGTGGCAGGAGAGGAGGTCCTCTGACCTTGAGCACACATTGGCATGAGCCCCTCCACCTCCCAACAAAAGAAGGAACAGGAAATGGACATACAGATAGAAAATAGAGGAGCAGTTGCTTTGGGCTAAGGGGAGTTGTGTGGGAGTGGGGACCGTGTAAGGTGTTTCTTGGGTAACGAAAATGTTGGTATTAGTTATAGTTACATAGTCCTATAATATACTAAACCTGTCAGGTTGGGGTTGACCAGTTGGCTCAATGGGTAAAGGCACCTGCCACCAAGCCCGATACATTGAGTTTGAGCCCCAGAACTCAGAACTATCCTATCCTGCAGGCCGACCTCTGACCTCCGCATGCACATCACTGCAATTGCCCCACCCTAACAGACACTAAATAAATCTTCAAAACACTTGAGTTGTATGCGTCAAAATTTTTTTTTCAGCCAAGTGTGGTGGTGCATGCTTTTCATCCCAGCATTCAGGAGGCAGAAGCAGGTCGATCTCTCAGTTTGAGTCCAGCCTGGTCTACATACAGAACTCCAGGGTTACATAAAGACCCTGTCACAAAAACAAAACAGAAAAAAAAAATAAAACCACCCCAATAAAGATGCTGGGGTAGGAAAATGGTGCCACAGCACTTATGTGGAGATTGGAGGATGACTTGTAGGAGTCTGTTTTCTACCATGTGGGTCCAGGGGATTGAACTCAGGTCACTGGCCCCAAGTTGTATAGTTTAAATAGGTGCCTTCTATGTCTTTACTGATAGCAACAGCCTGGACCAGGGTCAGTACTTGTTTTCTGGCCCACAACACTACTGGACTACTCTATTCTGATCCCCAGAGAGGTTTGTAGGCCAGGGCTGCATCAGCACCCTTGTGGAAATGTCCTGAAGCCACCTGAGTAAGTGCCACTGAGACTGAGGTTAGGAAAGCCAGCAGGCATCCTGAGCTACCTTCTCTCTGCTCTCTCTTTCCTGCCAGGCCACTTGTGGCTTGGGTAGAGTGGAAGGTACAGGAAGAAGAGTGGGAGGCTCAGAGTGAGGGAGAGGGGAGGGAAAAGGCCAGAGTTGCATAGGTGGGCAGAAGCAGCTGCCCACAGTGCTCCATCTCACAAGCAGAGACTGGGCTCTCAGACAGGCTTTATTCAGGAGTCAAGGCCACCTGGGTTCCCTGCTCCCTGTCTCCCCACCCACAGAACCCCACTTGGGTGGGGCTTGTTCTTCACCTGCCCCTCATGGTCTGCTGTCCCAGCCATAGGGACACTCAGAGATCGGGAAGCCCCAGAGCCTGCAGGCAGACAGCACCCCTCTTCCACCCTGTTGGGCAGGCAGGTATCCTCAGAATCATGTCCTCTGTGGGGCTCTGTTGTAAGGGGCAGGAAGGGCCCCGGTATGCAATATCTGGTGAGCTGGACCCCACAGTTTTTCCTTTCCAGAGGGCCTTTAGCCAGGCAGAATCTTGTTTGAGGGCTGGGACAGGATGGAGGATACAGCAGTCAGGCGGCTACTTCTTCTCCCTGGGAAGGAGTAAGGACTTCTGCCGACACTCCTGGACTCAAAAGGCTCAAGAAAGAGCCCAAGTGACTAGAAGGGACCGAGAAGTTCCTGAGGAGGCCATGATCCTCTGTCCTTAGGCACATGTGGCTCCTACAACCCTGCTGAGGGCAGCATCCCACCCCCACCCCCACCCCCGTGGAAGAAGCACTTCTGGAGGGGGGGGTACTGGGCTGGCATTGCTCAGTAGAGAGGGGAGGGAGCGTGTGCAGACAGCAGGAGCTGCTCCAGAAGCTCTGGCTTCTAACTTGGAGACAGAATCCAGAACAGGCATGAGGCCAGTCTCACCAGGCCTTGCCTCTGAGTGTCCCCTTCAGAATATTCCACTCAACAGCAAAGGAGGCAGCAGCAGTCCCAGGAAAGGACCCTGTACGTGACCAGAATTCTCCAAATCCAAGCCTGCACCTGCAGAAAAGAAGGGGCTGTGGCTCAGTTTGAAAAGAGCCTGATTCCATGCAAGGTGCAGGGAGCAGGCAGAGGAAGCATCTTCCAGATCACACATGCTTCGCCATGCCCCAACTGGTACCAGCATAGGACACCAGCCAGGAAAGGAAGGAGGGGCTGCAGGCCTTACCTGTCCAGGCTGACTGCAGGGCCAAGGTGCGCCCACCTGTGGCATTAGCCGCAGCAGAGGCATTGGGGAAGTTGGGCAGGGATGTGGAGGCAGGGTGGCCCGAGTGGTCCAGTGAGGCCTGAGGCCCACCATCCTCCTGGGCTGGAAGAACTGGGGCCAACACCTCCCTGGAACCGGGCAGCTCAGCCTCTGCCTCAGGCAACTCGGCCTCTGCCTCTGGCAATTCGCCCTCTGCCCCAGGCAACTGGGCCTCTGCTTCAGGCAACTCGACCTCTGCCTCAGGCAATTCAGCCTCTGCCTCAGGCAACTCTGCCTCTGCTTTGGGTAACTCAACATCTGCCTCAGGCAACTCTGCTTCTGCTTCGGGCAACTCAGCGTCTGCCTCAGCCTCCTCCTGGGCCTGGGCTAGGGACTCTCCTGTCTGTGTCAGGGACATCTTTGGGTACAGAGATTTCTCTGGGCTCACGGAGGTTGCACTCGACTTGCTGCCTTCTTTGTCCGTAGATTTGGGGACAGGGATATGCGCTGCTGTGACGAAGTTAACTGACCCTTCATCCACTGAGGGCTGGGTGTGCGTAGTGGAAACGTAGGGGACCTCGGTCGGGAAAGATTGAGCCTCTGTTGCCATGGAGGAGGGGCCTTCCGTTGCTAAGGAAGATGGGGCTTTTGTTTCTACCGCAGGTGAGGACTCGGTTGCCAGGGAGTCCGAGACCTTTGTTACCGAGGAGAAACGTAGAGTCTCAGAGGTTGCTAGGGACGGAGTACCGGTTTCCCTGGAGCTTGGGGCTTCAGTTGCCCGGGTGGTGGAAGGGACCTCGGTCACCCTTGGAGGAGAATCCTGCTCCTCTTTCGGGTTTCTTGTGGGCTCTGTTTGGCAAGGCTAAGCATTAGTGTTGCAAACGGGACCCCACCCGGCCGCGCAATGTTCCACCGGGACGCGCAAGCCACACTCCTCTGCAGCGGGTGTGCCCCTCTGGTAATGTAAATTCTCGTCATTGACACGACTCCTCCACCCACCACTTTCTCCAAGCTTCCCTTAGGGACTGAACTGGAGGCCCCGCCTATTCGATCACAGACCCCGCCCACCAGCCCAAACCTTCCCGCTCAGCCACGCCCCCTGGCACGGCACTCTAGAGCCTCTGGTTCTCAACCCTCTGTAGGGACCAAAGGATGGAATCTGTCACTTGGGGTAACGAGGCGCCAAGGTGGCGGTGCAGGAAGGGCAGAAAGTCGCAGAGGGTTCCCGCCGTCGCATTTGTAGCCCCATCTCCTGCTTCTCAAGATGGGGGTCCTGAAACTCAGGTCACCCAGACAGCGTCGTATTCTCCCAACCCCTTTTCAGCTCTGGCCTGTCACTCACCACAGAGAGAGTCCTCACAGTTGTAGCCAACGGGGCACTGGGAGCAAGGAGTCCCTTCCTGGTAGGGCTTGCGCCCCTTCACGTTTCCCCTGAAGGAGAAGACTTTGCTGCAGGCGAAGGTCCTCGCCTTTTTACCCATCCCCACGGTCCCCAGAGGCACAACAGGTTAGGAGCCCACAGGGCAGCCAGTCACAGCTGCCAGGAGGGGCAGGTCTGCTCTCCCCCAACCGGCCAGCCTCACAGGCACTTACGGGGGCTCATAGTTGCACACCAGCAGATGGACGTTGGCTTCCTCCACTCCCTGGAGCGACTCACAGAAGTGGGAGCCACAGCCAATCCTCTCCGTCTTGCTCCAGACCACCTAAAGGAGGGCAAACCCAGCAGGTTAGCTCTGGCCTGGGGAGATAGTCCCCGGCCCCCTGTGGCTCCACATCAGCTTTCTGTGGGTGGCTTGAAGACACTCCACAGCCTTGGCCTTCCAAGTCGGCTAGGGGTTGGAGGTAACAGCGTCTTCCCTCTCCTGTCAAAGTCACCAGGCCTCTGATACACCCTGTCCCCTTTCCCTGTGGCCTCTTTCTAGAGGTCCTTAGGATTTTTTTGTTTGTTGTTTTATTTTGTGGGGGGTTTTTTTTGGGGGGGCAGGGTTTCTCTGTGTAGTCTTGACTATCCAGGAACTTGTTTTGTAGACCAGGTTGGCTGAGAACTCAAGAGATCTGTCTGCCTCTGCCCCCTGAGTGCTGGAACCAAGGCGTGCGCCACCACACCCAGCTGTCCTTTTAAACAAGGGGTACACGCAAAGGAGAGATGGTGGAGAGTCACAGCCACAAGGGGCGACCAAAGAAGGGTTACTCTGCACTGAAACCGTCCTCATCCCAACTCTCACCTCCACCAGGGCCCCTCTCACTCATTTTGTCTGCCTCTTTGGGGGAATGGGCTGGCTACTAGAATCATTTCTTCTTATATACAAAAACAAAACAGCATTAATCCCAGCTCTGGAGACAGAGGCAGGCAGATCTCTGTGGGAGTTCAGGCCACCTTGGTTACCTAATGAGATCTGTGTGTCCTGCCACACGGGTCTGAGAGCACCAGGCTTTCCTCCGCCCGTTTCTAGGCTCAGGTTGTCTGGGGGTGGGAGGTGGGGAGGGGCCCTGCTTGTGCTATCTATGACTCCTCGGGTTCCTGTCTGGGCAGAGATGGCTCCTGGCTTCGGGTAGAGCCAGAGAGAGCTTGGTCGGTCTGGCGGCACTGTGCTGGGTGAGGTGAGTTGCAGGGTCCCAGGAGGGAGGGTGCCGGGACCTCACAACTTCCCATCTTGGGTGGGTGCTTCTGAGTATTTCCTTAAGATTAGGGCTAAAAATATCAGCTCCAAAGGGCACTGAAAATGGGAGGGAGGGATGTGGGCGGGATTCTTTCCCTTTGGTTTCTGGTGTAATTATTTGCACAATAAGCATCAGGAAGAGAAAACAGTTTCATAATTCTAAGTGGTTTTGCTGTTTGTTTGTTTGTTTTGTTTTGTTTTGTTTTTTTGAGACAGGGTTTCTCTGTAGCTTTGGAGCCCGTCATGGAAGTCGCTCTGTAGACCAGGTTGGCCTCAAACTCACAGAGATCCGCCTGTCTCTGACTCCTGAGTGCTGGGATTAAAGGCGTGTGCCACCACCCAGCTCTAATCCTAAATGTTTTTAAAACTTTTTTTTATGTAAATGGGGTAGAGGGGATCCAGCTGGGTCAGACTTGGTGGCGACCCCTAATCCACTACTCTCATCTACACTTTTACAGAGTTTTTTTTTTTTTCTAAAGCAAAAATTAAATGGGTTCATCTATTTGCTTTATCAGTTTGGCAGATTTGAAACAGCAAATTAGGCATGAAAAACGCCAAGAGTGCTGGGCGGTGGTGGCACACGCCTTGAATCCCAGCACTCGGGAGGAGGCAGAGGCAGGCAGATCTCTGTGAATTTGAGGCCTGGTCTACAGGAGAGAGCTCCAGGGCAGTCAAGGCTACACTGAGAAACCCTGTCTCGAAAAACCAAAAAAAAAAGAAAGAAAGAGAGGGAGGGAGAAGGAGGGAGAGAGAGAGAGAGAAAGAGAGAGAGAGAGCAAGCCAAGAGCATCAAGTGGCAGGAAAGGGGTAAGCGGGGCATGTGCGGCTGCAGCAAATGCTTCGGACCTCTCTGGGTCCGTTGTCACCCAGGACAATCATTGCATTCAGGAGACCGGCGCTGTGACACCAGGCTGAAACGGGTGCCCTAGGTTGTCAAAAGATGAGCCTTTATGAAGAGATGAAAACGGTGGGGGCAGTCTGAGTGGCCTCTGACTGCGCGCTATCTGCTGTGTACATCGTTTATGAGGGCTCTAAGGAGGGTACCAAAGCCAGGCTGCTCCCACTGGAGCCAAAAAGCTAGGAACCGCCCCACCTGGCCCAGCACGAGGCTCCACCCAACACCCGCACATCCTGCCCGCCCCGACCCGGACCAGGTGGCTCCACCCAACACTAAGAGGCCCCAGCACACCCCCCGCCGCCCAACGTGCACCTCGAGGTCCAGACCAAACTCACGCACGAACGTGACACATCACACATCACTTGGAGCCTTCCCCCTACTTCATGAGGTCCAGACCCTCTCCACACACGTGACCCTATACACCAGGAGCCCCCAGTCCGCCCCGCCCATCGTGCCGGTGGCCCTACCCGACACCAAGAGACGCCCCCATCACGTGGCTGATCCAACAAGCAGAGGCCTGCACTACACCTGGAGGCCTCAGCCCTCACCCCCACCCCACATCTGAGCTCAGCGCCCGACGACGTCTGCCCTTTCTTCGCCACACTCCCGCCCTCCTGGACCTGTCACCTGAGTGTAGTGGCCGCACATCTGGCCGGGATCGCAGGTGGCGGTGCTGAGATTGTAGTGTTCGCGCTCCTCAAACCAGTTCCCCACGGCCAGCGGCACGTCCATGCCCTCGTCGGTGATGGCGAACAAGTTCTCCCCGCGCCGCCCGCGCTCCTTGTTGTGTCCCCACACGCATTTCTGCGCGTAGGCCTTGGCGAAGGCGGCTAGGTCGTCGTCCCACCTCTGCAGGGCAGCCAGGGAGGCAGGAGAGGGAGGTGAGGGTGGTCAGAGTAGGCTGGGGTGTCCTGGGACCTCAATAGGCCAGAGACAGGGCTTGCCTCACCACCCCGTAGCAAGGTGACTCCCGACTTTTCTCAGGAATCTGAACCCCGTGGGTTTCAGTGGGATCGGGAGAGGGCCACCTCAGGCCTCTCTTACCCCTCACAGGGCGAGGTGGGGGACTGAGGCCCAGTGTGATCTTACTTGGCGTGTTCTCTGTAGCTGGGGAGTGGGTTGGAGATGCTCGGAAGATGTCCAGTGATACACTGGAGGACTGATGGTTTGTTCTGGTCCACGCATCTAACCCAGGGCCCCACCCCACTGCCTAGGCCTTTCCTGGCAGGCGCTCTTCCTAAGAGCTCGACTCCCTTCATCGGATCTCTCCTCCTGAGGAAACTGTCTCTGTGGCACACAGAAGGTCCCTCACTTCCAGTCCTGAGAGCCTTGCTTAACCCCAGGTCAATGCTCTCTCTCCGTGATCTCGGGTGAGACGCTGGGGAAAGAGCAGTTTTGCTTAGAGCCCCTCCGAGAGGTTCTGTCTCTGGCTAGAAGATGCAGCCAGTGCGGGGAGGTGAAGGATCGGGGCATCTGACCCCAAGGACTGAGGCGGAAGGTCTGGATCCTATTAAATTCTGTTCCTGGCCTTTCCTGGAAATGGATGCCTGCTGGGACTCTTGTTCAACCCTCTGGGGGGCACCATTCCAGCTTCCAGAGCCCAACAGCCAAAAAAGCAGCAAGAGCATGGTGACAAAAAGACCATACCCACTTCCCACCCAGTCAGTGCTTCCGGGAGCAGCCGCCTGGAGCCCTCATGGGAGCCTGAACTGGGACAGAAGCACCGCTGTGCCTTAGTGACCCCTTTCTCTCCGGTCATTTTTAATTTTTGTGTACGTACTCTTAGGTGTGCATATGCGCGTGAGGGCTAGTGCACACCCAACAGTGCCTGCAAGACCGTCAGAGGACATTCTGACGAGTCCATTCTTTGTCACTCTAGGGAGGGAACTCAGGTCATCAGGGTTGCTCAGGGAAGCGCTTTTACCTGATGGACACCTGGCCACCTTTGCTCTAGCCATTTTTGTTTCAAATCACAGGTGTGGGTAGTCCCTTGGACTCTGGCAACAGTGGGACTCTAGGGTGATCTGCAGGGCTCCGGGATAGACAGGCCCCTTCTAGGGCTGACAGTAGCATGCTCTCCATCTGTCACCGTGCTGGGGATTGTGGGTATTTCATAGATAGTTGTCAGTTCTTCCTGACCAAGAGGGAAGCCACCGTGGGTTTCTCAGCCTGTGGCATTGCAAGAACCATGATCCTCTGTCCTGGAAGTAGGTCCATCCACCCTGTCACTCAGTAGTCCTGGGCACTGAGCCAGGTTAAAGCAACAATACGAACCAAGAAACTAGACTTCATGTAGTCATAAGTCACTTGGAGAACATGGCCGCTGTGGTCAGTGGCACAGGCAACTCAGTACTGTGGGGCATGGGAAGGCTGTGTAGCCAGGCTGGAGAAAGAGCTGGGGCTAAATGACAAGGTGCTAGCCAGGTGGGGGGCACCCTGAGCAAGGTGCACACTGGCCGCCAGGGTGTGCAGTGTCTATGGCGACTCAGGACCTCAGAGTCCAGGTAACTGATAACTAGTATCCCGGCTTCAGATTTGTCTGCGGTTCTTGGTTGCCAAGGACAACGGGGTTGAGAGATGGCTATGGTGCTGTGAGCACTTCTCACATTTCTGTGGGACCTGCAGGGCAGGGACTGACATACCTAACCATCTAGCAGGAAAAGGCTCTCTCAGAGTCACCAAGACACAGAGGACATATCACCTAAACGTGGGGACCCCAGCTTTGGCTGCTGTATTTCGCTGGTGACTTGGCTCTTGGCTCAGGGGTTCCAGGTCACCAGAGGATGTCTGAGGGTGGGGTGGGGGGCTGGACCAGTCAGACCTCTGCGAGGACAGAAAGGGATCTTACTTTATCAGTTGAAACCAGAGCAGACATCCTGTCCCAACCCTGTCATCTGATAGCATCCCTCCTGCCAGATTGGCCGCCGCCACCCTGGCTCTGGCTCCCGTTGTCTGCGCCCTTCTCGCTGCTACAGTACAACTGTAGACAGTTTGTACTTGTGCTACATGTGTACTTTAGGCTTCACTGCATGCAGGATTACATGTGTGAGATCCAGCCCACGTATGTGGATGTGCTTAAGGCCTCATTTCATGGATGAGAAGCTGGGGGCCCACATGGTGACAGAAGGGGCCCTAAACCACAGGCTGGGTGCTGGAGACAGCACCTGTGGCCCTTCTCAGGCCTGCTCTCCCCTCCCCAGCGCTTCCCGGGTTCATCCAGGCTCCTCTTCTGGGGGATTGTCAGACCATTCACAAAGAGCTTCTCCTCAGGTCATCACATCTTGGGAAGAGTTGAGGAGGAGGCCATCGGTGTGGGGAGCCAGGGTTGAAGCCCCTCAAGCCTCAGTTTCCCCATCTAGATGATGGAGCTGCATATGAGGCCAGCATTACAGAGCACTAGGGACTCTGCCGCTGGCCAGAGGAAGGGGTCTGAGAGCATCCCCATGAGGAGTGGGGTGAGGCAAAGGGCTGCGCCCAGCACCCCTCCAATCCCAGGAGGCGGGCCCTCAGTCACACTCACCATCTGCAGCATGTCCGAGGCTGGTGGGGACACCTGGGCACGGTACAAGTTGTGAAGCTCCACCATGGTTTGCGCCTCATCCTCCGTGAGGGCTGAGGTGGGGCCAGCAGCAGTCAGCAGCAGCAGCAGTGGGACCGACGCTGTCGCCCAGAGGCTGCAGGAGCTATGCATGGTGGCCAGCCCTCTCAGTCTCTCCCGATCAGGGGTCTGGCGGCTGGACTTAAAAGTCCTTCCCACACAAGCACCACCCTGGCTAGGGTGGGGCGGCGGGGGCTGTGTCTGGACGCCCAGCCCGGCTCACACAATGTCTCCAGGAGGGCTGGGTGCCTTGGGTCTGGACCAGAGTTGAGTCCACTCCCCTGGAGTCCTTGGCAACAGTCTCCTTTCTCTCAGTAACGGGGCTCAGGCCAGGGGCTGTGAGCTCCATGGACCCTTCAGAGGTGTGGGCAGATTCTCAGGGGACAATTCCAGAAACAGCTCACACTCATAAGTGCTGAGGACAGGACAGGGAAGGAGACTTATAGATCTGCTTCCCCCACCCCAGGATTGGGTAAGATGAGGAAGTTGCCAGTGCCACTGAGAGAGCAAGGGAGGATGAGAGCATGTGCCCAGCTGCCTGGGTCCCTAGGCCCTGTCCACGGAGATGCCTGTGACAGCAACATTACCACCTCAAGTCCTCTGCAAGAGCATCAGGCACTCCTCAATGCTGAACCTTCTCTTTAGTCCCAATACAGCCTTTTAAATGAGACTAGGAATAGCCACAGAGACAAGAAAGAAGTGGCGGGGGTGGGGTGGGGGGGTTGGCGGTCTCTCATTCCTCATTTTCATTATGTAGCCCAGGATAGCCACTCTCCAGTTGCTCTCCTTCTGCAATTGCAGGTGTCCTCCTCTCCATTTTTTAAAAAGATCTTCTCTGAGTTGAAGTTCCTGACCAGTAAGATTTATTTATTT
>JAQHUG010000229.1:3016807-3031345 GCA_028555095.1 Dicrostonyx torquatus | reverse complement strand
GCCCCCAAAGAGGTCATGACCCACAGGTTGAGAACCCCTGCTCCATAGGATGCCCTCGCTAGGACAGGTGAATGCGTCTCTGCTCACACGGCCCACCCAGGGGCTGCATCTTGATTCTCTGGACTGCATTGGTCCCTGAGGACAGCAGGCGGAGGCTGTGCTGGCAGCACCCTGGCCACCTTGTACCTTTCCTCCCCTACTCTGGGCATCTGTCTCTGTTCTTTCCACAGGAGTTGGGGGGGGGTAAAGGCCACTGTCAGCCGCTTCCGGGGAGAACTATGGAAAGCTGTGGAGGGCAAGTTGCCTTGGAAATGCCTGTGTCCACCGGGTCCTGCACCGAGTGCAGCTTGAGGGAGGGCCACTGTGGAGTCAAGATGGCTGCCCAGAAGGACCCCACCCCAGAGTGGCTGCAGTGGAATGAAGTAACGCCTAGTATAAAGCAGATGTTGTGACTCCCCAGTTTGTGTGAAACTCAGAACACAGCGGGGTGGGGTCCCCTTCTCTGCAGGGCGCTGGCAGCTGTGGCTCTTGGACTAGTGACCACCGCCTGACGGTCAGGCATGAGCGGAGGCGGAAGGGTCCCTGCTTGGTTATGTAACATTCCTTTGCCCGGCTCGGCTTCAAGAGTCTGGACAGTGCGGTCTCCAGAGGGAGAGAAATGACAGATGGATTTAGCACTAATGCTGAAATCATGCAGGGCAAGGAAACCAGACACTGAGGGGCCTGGACAGCTGACAAGCTGGCTGGAGGGCTTCTCCGGAGCCCAGAACTTGAAGTCACATGGTTCCCAGGCAAGCTGACTTGGGCACAGGGTGAGCACCTGCCCATCTTCCTGCTATGCTCTTCCAGAAGAAGCTGCTGGGTATTGGAGACAAGGAAAGGACAGGCTGCCTAGAGCTGTTTCACATTTGCCATGGCTGTCTCCATGAGCACCGACAGCTCCCTACTGGGCATGCCTGGTTCTGAAGGACCACAGCAAAGCAAACTCCTTAGTCACTGCCTGGGTGGCAGAGAGCCCCTCCCCTCCCCCATGCCCCCAGCCTCGGCAGGGCAAGGAGACGCCATACTTGAACAGTTACTGTGGAAATGATAGGCTGAGCGTATCCAGACCGCAGGGACAAGGCTGAGGCCACCTGTGGGGAAGGAAGAAATGGGATACTGGTTTTCAAAGCAACAGTTCTGAAACCCTGGGGCCTCTGCTGGGTTTTGGAAGAAGGGAACAGAAAACTGAGAGCTGATGGAAAACAAGTGATGCAACTCCAAAGGGACCCACAACCGGAACTGGACACACATCTGGAAAGGCAGTGAGGGGAAGATGGCTGGATGCAGTCGTGCTCCAGCTACATCCTGTCAAGAATGAGTTTTCAAACGGGGAGGGACACAGGGAAAACATTTTATAAAGACCGGATGGTGAGATTCTTCCCTCCAGCATGTCTTCCAGAGGGCGTGGAGAGCAAATCCCACAGAGCTCCTGTTTTGCCGACTGTCTGGGTAGGTCTTCCCACCCCAGTGGGGCACACCCACAAGCCAAGGACACTCCCCCTGGGTGGAACCACCTACCACCTGCCAGCACCTTCCTGTTGTAGCCTCAGTTTCTTGCCCTGTGAAACAGGGATCCGCCCCTACTTCACAGGACCATGTGATGGGTAAGGGATAGTGGAGGTACTCGAGGTGCACTGGAGGCTAGGATGACGTGGGATGGTATTCCCTTCCACTAGAGAATGAACCATGGAACTCCAGCACTTTTGGAGGCAGAGACGGGCAGATTTCTGTGAACTGATGCCAACTTCTCCATAGCGAGTTCCAGGCCAGCCAGGGATACGTAGGGAGGTTCTGTCTCAAACCAACCAACCATCCCACCCCCAAATTTGCTCTGAATTGCACCAAATAGGAGAATTCTAATATCACAAATCATTGTTTGCTATCCCCTCTCCCTTAATAAAATCCAGAGCGGGTGAAGGCAAGCCTGCCCCTTCACAGGCCACAACAGGTGCGGTGTACACTCGGGAGTCGACTGTGTGAGTTATGGCCACTCGGACTCAAATGCTTCAAACTGGCTCAAAATACTTGCCTCCCCAGAGAGTTGGTTTCTAGGGCCTAGAGGCCCACAAGAAATGAACTTAACTCACACAGAGGACACCACGTCACTGCCGAGTAAACACTTCATAAACTGTGGGCAGCACGGTCTTTTTGGAGCC
Organism: Dicrostonyx torquatus; assembly: GCA_028555095.1. Lineage (NCBI taxonomy): Eukaryota > Metazoa > Chordata > Mammalia > Rodentia > Cricetidae > Dicrostonyx > Dicrostonyx torquatus. Next base: position 3,029,147 of record JAQHUG010000229.1, on the reverse strand, counting down.
CCCTGGCTGGTTCGCACTGGCACCTGAGGTGAGATGGTGAGTCTGTCCTGACCTTCCCAATATGCTAGTTCCTCTTCTTGCTGACGCACACCCTGCTCTCCACACTACCACACACGCAGAGGGGCCTTCAGCTGCCTGGACAAAGCCCACTGGCAGCCCCCAGTCCTGCCTGGATCCACAATTCCTTGAGGTGAGCAACTCCTGTGCAGTGGTCAAGAGCAGAAAAGCCCGAGATGTCTCCCTTACCTGCACACAGGCCTCAGCTGAAGCGCACACACAAACCCGTACTGCTGAACTGTAGAAAGTCTGGGACTTTGGGGCCTTCCCAGGTGCCTTCTAAGGCCAATATAGGCAAAGTTTCCTTGTTTTCAGTTGCAGAGTTCTTTTCTGGACTTGAGGATGTAAACATGGAGTCCAACAGGGAAAGAACATGAAGGAACCCCTAGACCTAGACAGTGGCTCTGAATGTCACCTCTGAGCCTCCTCTCCAAGAATCAAATTTCAGAAGGCTCTGGAGACCCAGGACCTGAGTGTAGCCCTGCCCGACTCACCCCAGAGGAAGAAGACTGCGGAAGCCCAGAGCTGACCTCTCATGGGCCTCTGAAACCCCAACTGCTTCACAGTGGGGCTTGTGCGTGTACAAAGCTCCGTCTTCCTCCAGCAGCCACACAAGGGCTCCACTCTCTCAGGGAAAGCTCCTCCGCATGCAGTTCACACTCCAGCCTGCGGAGGCTCTGTGCCACTCCAACCTGGGCTCGGTGAGGGCTGCTTGTCTTCCACAAACCACCTCAGCCTCCTCAGAGACCTCTCTGCTTAACTCCGCTTGTCCTCCCCACTGTTGTTCATGAAATTCAAGGGACCAAGGGCCTGGCAAAAGGTCCAGGGTCCCTCCATCGATGGCGAAGACTCCACAGAGGGTCGCAACTTTCATCAGCACAGACTGTACAGGCCCGTGCAGACCTACTGTGCAGCCTTCTGACTTCCTCAATTTAGAACGGGAGGTCACTCAGTTTGGTTTATCTTCATCTTTGTGTAGCATCATCAGTGGTCAAGTACCATGCCATGTCAATAAAGGGCCAATACGAGGGCAGACAAAGCGGGGTGTCGTGGTGCATGCCTTTAACTTCAGCAATAGAGAGGGAGAGACAGGTACATAGATCCCTGTAAGTTCAAGGCCAGTCAGGTCTACAAGGGTTTGAGACTAGCCAAATCTACACAACGAGAAACCGTGTCTCACAACAAAAGAAACAAAACAAAAAAGGGGGCAGAGAAAGCAAAAAGAGCATCCTTGCCAGAAGGTGGTGACACACACCTTTAATTCCAGTGCTTAGGAGGCAGAGGCAGGTGGATCTCTGTGAGTTCTAGGCCAGCCTGGACTACAGAGTGAGATCCAGAACAGCTAAGGCTACACAGAGAAACCCTGTCCCAAAAATTCAAAAGAACATCCTTATTATTTGCACTGTTTGATGAAGACACCCCAAAAGCACTTGGGGGAGCAATAAGCACAGCAGATCACTAGTTAGGATAGCTGTGCATCCTGATAAAACCAACATGTCACCTTGCCTCCCGGTATGAAGGCAGGACCATGGTAGGACGGACGACCACGAAGTGGTCCGCACACTGAGAGCAAACACTTTGGCTCTGCAGCTCCTTCCCCAGCCACATTACATCAGCTTTGAGGCCACTGAAAAATATCTCTGTAGAAAGTCAGGACTAAAGATCAAACTCAGGGAGGTGCCTGTCTTCCTTGGGCCAGCTATTCTAACTCATTCCTTCTGAAGGGGGTGGGGCGCGGCAGCAGTTGACTGGGTCAGGGCGCTGCAGCCTCAGCGAGGGTGTTGGCCAGCTAGAGGCACAGGCACCTGAAGATTCAGAATTCTAACCAAGTCTCCAGCACCCACCACCAGAACCCCAGGAGCCATGGGCATTATGAAAAAGGGACGCTCTCCTTTTCCTCTTTGAGATGCTGGGACTTCCTCACACGTGCTAGGCAAGCACTCGACCGCTGAGCTACATCCCTAGATCTAGGAGACAGTCTCACTATGTAATCCTTGGCAAATCTAGAACTCACTATGTACATCAGGCTAGCCTAGTACATACCATGGTACCTGGTGTTAGCAGGCACTTTTAAAAATGCAATTCTGGCTATCTGATCCTACCCACACTGGTTCCAAATTCATTCTGCTTGTCAAACTGTAGGGATTTTTAAAGCCAGTCACGATTTCCCTTTTGTACTTTTTAGCACAGGGTGATGTGGTCAGGGAAATAGTGGACAGATTCACCTTGTGAAGGATGAGGAGTCAGCACCCATTGCTGCCCCTCCACTGCCGAGAAGCCAGTGAGGAGCCACGTCCACGTGTACGTACGTACACACACACACACACACACACACACACACACACACAGAGGGAACCACTAGCCCATTTCTAACACCTCGGTGTTCAAAGGCCTGGAAGAGGACAGATGTGGACTAAGTGTTGGGTAGCAGCCAGGCTGCAGCCCTCCCCAGGAAACCTAGTGACAGAGATGGAGAGGTAGCCCCTAGCTGCTGTCTCCAGCACACAGCTAACAGCCAGTGCATCCAGGGCAGGTAACTAAGCAACAGACCCAAGGACAAGGTTTTCGTGTTTTTATTCCTCCTCCCTGTTCTTTTCAGCCTGGTTTCCAGCTCTTTAAGCAGCTCCTATAGAGAGTAGTTTCCTATTGCTCTGAGACAGTGGTTCCATCGCAGATGACCAAAGGCTGGGACCCTCTGGCTACAATGTAGACCTTCCAGTTGGCAGCACCGGCATAGCCTCGGAGGAAAACAGCAACAGGAAAGCAGTGAATGTCAGGGGGAGGGACACCGGGCAGAGCCATGCGTCTGCAGTCCTGCTGGAAGGTCTCTGGGCTCTCTGAAGCCTGAGTACGCCTTGCTATTACTAGTTCTCTGTGACCTGACACTCAAAGACACTCCAAACCCAGACTTTTCTCCCCACCCTCTTCTGGGCAACTGAATCACTCTGGCTGGTCACAGAAGCAGCCTGTTTTACATGAGGGAGGTATTGGCCATCAGGTCCCAGGCTGATAGTCTGGGATCCTCCTGCCTCTTGAATGCTAGGACTTCAGGGTGCCTATCACTATGCCCAGGTCTGGATGGGTTCTGTGGAAACACACAGCTATTCCTAAGATGATGTGCTTCAGCTCACACAGACTGACTTAAATCAGCATTCCCCAGCATGCCTGTCTGCAAAGCCTGTCTTGAATATCTGAAGAGGCTTCCATGGTTCCAAGACTTCTCAGAGCCCGCGTATCCTGCGCACTGGCTTCTGAAGTCCTAACTCAGGAAGCTTGTTCCAGGTCTTCTCGGGAGGCTCCTGTTTCCACCCCGGGCTCTGTTTGGAAAACTCAGACCTAGATCACCTCGGTGGGAATGCGACCTGCTGTTGCTCACAGAACTGTCCTGAACGCTCTAACATGGGACAGTGGATCATGCTGGGTGTGGGGCTACACCTGTATTCCAGTACTTGCAAGGCTGAGGCAGGGAGACTTTCGGGATTGAGGCCACCAGGATTACCCAGCCAGACCCCATCTCAAAGGGACCAGAAGTCAGCCAAGTAAATAAAGAAGTACACAAAAGTGGAAGGCTGGAGGGGGTGGCACATCCCTGTGATGCCAGCACCGAGACAAAGGCAGAAGGACTACTGCAGTCTGAAGTCAGCCTGGGCTACCTAGCGATACCTAGGCCAGCCAGAACACATGGCAAGACCCTGCCTCAAAAGTTCAAAACAGCAAATAAAATCATCTCATGCTAACCCTTTCTTTCTCTCTCTCTCTCTCTCTTTCTTTGTTTCTCCTTTGAGACGGGGTTTCTCTGTGTAACAGTCCTGGCTGTCCTGGAACTTGCTTTGTAGACCAGGGTGGCCTTGAACTCACAGAGATCCGCTTGCCTCTGTCTCTCAGGTGCTGGGATTAAAGGCGTGCGCCATCACTGCCCAGAACCCTTTTTCTTTTTTTTTCTTTTTCTTTTTGTTTGGTTTTTCGAGACAGGGTTTCTCTGTGGTTTTGGAGCCTTTTTTTTTTTTTAAGATTTATTTATTTATTGTGTATACAGTATACTGCCTACATGTACACCTGCAGGCCAGAAGAGGGCACCAGATCTCATTACAGATGGTTGTGAGCCACCATGTGGTTGCTGGGAATTGAACTCTTTCTTTTAAACATTACTAAGATAAACAGTCTCAACAGGAGAGTCAGTCTCTAAGGTGTGATAGTTGGTCAGTCTAGAAACTAATACTTGGTGACTGAGGAAAGGTCACATGACTGTGTCATGACAGCTGGTGCTGTGCCCAACATCTGTCATCCTTGATTATGTCTCATTCCAGGATTCCTGGTAGATCTGTAATTCTGGCCCTCCACTTCCAGGTTAAAAAAATTAGCATTTTGGTTAAAAAAAATTATAGAACAGTTTGTCCCAGTGCCATTCTTAAGGGGTCATGCTACACCCCAAGTTAGTCTTTCTCACCAACAGGCCTGACTTTCATCCTTACCACCTGTGGCACCTGTACCTCTATTCCTCTACTTGACTCTACTCCTAACAGGGCTCCAGGCGCCAACCACCCCCTGCCTCCAGCTCTCCCTTGCTTGTTCTGTGCCTGCCATGAGGCTGGCCACTAAGGCTCTGCCAGTCAGGAGCCTGGCATCTGTGTCTTAGACTGCTCTCGTCTCTTCTTTTCAAATCCTATGACTGGCATTCTGGATGCTTGTGAGAACCTGGACAATTTAAGGTGCTTCTGAAGCTGTCTGAACAACAGGATTTGTAGAAAGCAAGACAGAAAGATCTGTTTAAGCATGACCAGAGATTTCAAACCGTGTTTTCTTTAACAGCCACTCAACGTAGGGTCACTCCACCGCAGGAAACAGCCTGCTGTTTCCACACACACTGCAGGGCCAGGTCGGACCAGCTGGACCCCATTATTACTGTTCAGTCTGTGTCATACTTCCTCCCCACGCCTACGCTAAAACAGAGGTTCTGAGATGTGGAGCAGAGCGTGGCACAATGCCAGCCCCAGCCCTCACTGAGGTGAGAGTGTTCTAGGTACCTGGGACTTCTGATGGCCAATGGTAAAAGGTCCCAGCTGGAAGCTGGCCTCAGCCTGGCAGGGTAGCACCAACAGGAGCAGCAGTGGCATTTGCTGCCACCTCTGCTTCTGCCAAGAGGACTGCTGTCAACTGACTAACTCTGGAATAGGTTCTGAGGACACTGGTAGGAAACACAAGAGTCAGAATCGGGGTGGGTCACCAACTGAGCTGGGACTTGGCTATGGGGTGCACACAGAGGTGACACCCATGTGATAGTGGCCCGTCACATCAAACTGACTCATTAGCAAAACAGGTATAAAGGCTTCCTATGACCTTGCCTTGGCTCTGCCCTGACATGCCTGTGTGAGTTAATGGTGGGACACTGGGAAGGTCATTTGACTTTCATTTTAACTTCCTCATCTATAAAATGAAGAATTATGTTAAATAACTTCCAGAATCCCTTTTAACTTGGAGTAGTTATGCTCAACAGACATCCACATTCTCAGAGTTGTTGGTGCATGCGTCTCCCTGCTGTGCACGTGTCTCCTTACTGTGCACGTGTCTCCTATTGTGCACGCATCTCCCTGTTGTGCACGCATCTCCCTGTTGTGCACGCGTCTCCCTGTTGTGCACGCGTCTCCCTGTTGTGCACGTGTCTCCCTACTGTGCACGTGTCTCCCTGGTGAGCACGTGTCTAATATGCTACTTTACCTGTTCTCTCCTTTTTTTTTTTCTTTTCTTTTTTTTTTTTTTAAATTTTCAAGAAAGGGTTTCTCTGTAGCTTTGGAGCCTGTCCTGGCACTAGCTCTTGTAGACCAGGTTGGCCTTGAACTCACAAAGATCTGCTTGCCTTTGCTTCCCCGAGTGCTGGGATTAAAGGTGTGCGCCACCACTGCCCGGCATGTTCTCTTTTTAAGCATAATATATTGACTCTGTTAATAAAATGTTACTTTTGATTTAACCAGATAGACCCTTTGTATATTCTGGGTGTGAGCCTAGCCTCTAACACCTGAGCCATCTGTCCAGCCCAAAGGATAGAACTTTCTTGAAGACATTGTTGATGCTTAGAAATATTGTCTCTGTCCTCCTGGGACCCTACATACCAATATCTCCAGGTCCTATCGGCATGGCCACGGACTGACAGTGTCTTCGGCACTGGAAGGGAGGGATGAGCTGCAACATGGCTTCCCCACTGCCAACAGTAAACAGGTCGTGCACCTTATGCATCTGGAGTAAAGAATGGATGCAAAAGAAAGAGGGAGAAGAATGAGTATTAGTGGACAAAACCCTTTACACATAATGGCTTTTTCTTTCCATCTCTGTCCTAGAACTCTATGTAGACCAGGTTAGCTTTGGACTCAAAAGAGATTCACCTGCCTCTGCCTCCTAAGTGCTGGAATTAAAGGTGTGTGCCAAAATGCCTGGCCTTACATATGGCCTTGCATTTTCTAGTAGGCTGAGCAATGAGGAAAACAGGATTAATAACAAATTTCATAATTATCTCTAAAATACAAAACAAACTAGTCTCTTCTAATTATGGCATCTTCTGGTACTGAGGCCAGGGTAAAAATATCTTCTCTGGGTTACTTTTAATGCTTTTTATTTTATTATCTGTATGCCTATGTGTGGGTACTCCTGAAGGCTAGAAGAGGGAGCCAGAGTCCTTGGAGTTTGAGTCCTAAGAGTTGTGAGCTGCCCAATGTCAGTGCTGGGAACTGAACTTCGGTCTCCTGCAAGAGCAGAAGTGTTCATACCACTGAGCCTCTCTCCAGCCACCTACAAGTTCTCCTTAAAAGGAACTGCATGATTTACTGGGCAGCATCCTCAGGGACAGCCCAAGTATCTCCAAGGCCATACAGAGCCATTTCACTGGCAACCAGGGGCACAGGAGGCCTCCTATCGTGAGCCGGTTTGCAGGAAATAAGAACCAACACTGGCAGATGATGCTTTGCCATCTGTAGTCCTGAAAGACTACATAAGACCACAAGGTGGGTGCAGCCCTCATTCATAGGCTCAGAGGCTTGGGCTGTGCCCCTTCATGCCCAGGATGGAATAGACAATTGAGGGTGAGCCCTAGGCAACACTGAGGAATAGGAGAAGTAGGGCTGTGTAGTGACCAGACCCTACTCCTTCTCTATCCCAAGACTGACCTGGGACACTGGGCCCTGGCTTTTCCAGGGCTTAGGGACCAGGAAGAGGACAGCAGGGTGGAGTAGTGAGGCTGGGTGGGGATACACATGTTCTAAGAAACCAGGCTCTTAGGATCCCAGCCTTTGGGGCACTCCCTTCTCAAAACACCCCACAAGATGACTGCGATAACCATTTGAATAGCTGTATTTACTCCTCTGGCTGGACTCCTTTGTGTTCAGCAAGCTGATAAAACTGACTTCAGTACGCAAGTGGGAAAACTGAGATCAAGTCCCTCGCCAAAATGCTATCGTAATTATGAAGATGAAATCCTACTGGGGCCCTGAGGTCTAGCTGGACATAGCAGGCCAAACCAGTGAAGTCTGCAGCAAGCGCAGCCCCTCCTGACACCACAGCAGCAGGCAGGCACTTACTTCTACACAAAGTAGGTTTTTTATTTATTTTTTGGAGGGGGGGGCAGTTTCAAGACAAATTTTCTCTGTAGCTCTGGAGCCTGTCCTGGAACTCTCTGTAGACCAGGCTGGCCTTGAACTCACAGAGATCTGCCTGACTTTGCTTCCCAAGTGTTGGGATTAAAGGTGTGCACCACAAAGTAGGTTTCACAGGCTATGAAATTCCATCCTGACAGTTCAGCAAGCTTGGAACAAATAAGAGTATCAGGAGGCTGCAGACACAAACCAGAACTGGTAGAAGGGCACAGGTAGGAAACTCATTCAAATTAATCAAAATTCTGAAACCATCTTCAGGAATGGGACTCAACAAGAGAACATATTCAGATAAAAGCAGACAGACCCAAACACAGAGGGGCTTCTCCCATCCACTGGCCCTGACCAACGGAAAGGGTAGGATAAACAGGTCAGCTGCTTGCCTTCAAGTACCAATCAAATGTCCCAGACCCTCAAGTGTTGGCCTTTCCTATTCGCTGCCCTGACTCTCTTGTTTGTACAGGACGGGGTTTTCAAAGTTCTCCTAAAGTTGGGTTAAAGGTTTCTCTCTCAGGTCCCATTTCCCTATTGGCATAAAGAAAAGGCTGGGACTATAAAGACAGATTATTCATCTACAGCCTTGTCTAATTCTGATTTGAGGTAGGGATGTCAACTTCCCACTCCTTTGAAGAGGAAAAGCAGCAGCACAAAGATCCACAGGGAAGATCTCTGGGAATGCACCTTCCCGCCAGATGCCAGCAGTGGGGACTCAACTCACTCCCTGAGTCCACATGCAGAGAAGGCCTCCATCACTCAGTCCATGTCCTGAATGGGGAAAATAAGACCCGAGTCCTGACAGCACATCTTACCTTGCTACCCACCACAGGTTCTGGGTGGGTCAGGAAGCACTTGTGTAAGGAGGCGTCTTTTGGAAATGGAAGTTGGGTAAAAACAGGAAAAAGCTCCCGTAAAATTTGTGATCTGTTTAGAGGTCTCCTCCTGAAAAGTGTGAAAAGAAACAAGTCACCAGCCAGGTCAGCCGGCTCATCTGCAGGAGGGACAAACCATGGCGGCAGGTGCAGAGGAGAGAGCTGCACTATGCCTCTCGTGCTTTTTTTTTTTTTTTTTTTAAATGTTTTATTTCTGTAGTTGGGAATGGTGGTGCACACCTTCAATCCCAGCACTCGGGAGGCAGAGACAAGTGGAGCTCTGAGTTCGAGGTCAGCTGGTCTACAGAGAGAGCAGAGCTATAAAGCGAGCCCTGTCTCAATAGATACATGAGGTGTGTGTCTGTGAGAGTATGCCATATGTGCGGGCGCCCACGGGGGCCAGACAGGGAGTTATGTGCTGTGGTGCTGGGAACCAAAGCCAGGTCCTCTGGAGCAGCACACCCTAATGGCTGTCTTCTCAGACTGTTTAGTCTTTTTGGAACAGTTTCATGGATCCCAGCTGGCCTTTGTAGCTGAGGCTAATAACCTTTATCTGATCCTCCTGCCTCCACGGTCCAGTGCTGCGATTACCCAGCAGAACCATGTCTTAGCATCAGATCCATGGAGACAGTCATGCAGAATTGATGAACAGTACCATACATGCTCACTAAGAGAAGGCCTAAAGGTAGTTATATGGATGGGTGTAATGCTAAGTTCCAGCAGAAGCAATACAAAGAATAAGAATCAACTCATTGTACATTAAAAAAGAAGTGTGAGTAACAGCAGGCTAGCTGCAGGGAGAGAGACTGAAGGAGGGAGGAGGAAGGGACCAAAGGCAGGACTTTTCTTTGAGGCAGAGTAGGAGACAGTGGGCAGCCATTCTATCACACAGGACAATGACAAGTGTAGAGAAAGGTAGGAGGCCAGGGAGATGGTTCAGCAGGCTGAGGAACTTATGTGTAGGCCTGACAACCCGAGTTTCACCCTTGGGTCTCATAAAGTGTCAGGGAGAATCAACTCCTGAGAGCTGTCCTCTGATCCCACAACTGACGAGGGCCTCGCAAGGACTCCGAGGTTAAGGGCTTATTCTATTCTTGTAGAGGGCTGGAGTTCGGTTCTCAGAGCACATGCGGAGTGGCTCACAACCAGCTGTAACTCCAGCTCTAGCACATCTGTTCCTCTGGCCTTGGAGAGCACCTGCACTCATGGGTGCACACCCCCCATACACACAATTTAAAATAATAAAAAGCTACATGGTAGGAAGAAACGACTCCTCAACACTGTCCTCTGACACCTATGCACATGCTGTGACACACAAGTATCCCCTCTCTCTCACACACACATAAATTATGTCAAAAAGAAGGCAGAGGCATTAAGAAATTAGCCAGAAAAGGAGCTGATGAGATGGCTCAGTGAATACAGGCATCTGCCGCCAGGTCTGAGAACCCGAGTTCCACCCCAGGCCCCACACAATGGAAGGCAAGAACTGCCTTCTACAAGTTGTCCTCTGACCTCCACACATACATTACAGCGCGAGCACACACACATGAACACGATGAACAAATGATAAATGTAAAAATCATTTTAAAAAGAAACTACCCAGCCGGGCAGTGGTGGCGTACGCCTTTAATCCCAGCACTCGGGAGGCAGAGGCAGGCGGATCTTTTTGAGTTCGAGGCCAGCCTGGTCTACAAGAGCTAGTTCCAGGACAGGCTCCAAAGCTACAAAGAAACCCTATAAAGAAAGAAAGAAAGAAAGAAAGAAAGAAAGAAAGAAAGAAAGAAAGAAAGAAAGAAAGAAAAAGAAAAAGAAACTATTCAACAAAACCCTAAAGTGTAATTTTAATTTTCCTTTGAACTAGTTCTCCATGGAGGCTGGCTCTTCCTTTCTCCCTTAAGGAATGGCCCACCTTTTCTGTAGACACAGAAGGAACTGGAGAACAAACAGGTTTCCATCGTGAGTGAGTTTGGCAACTGTCTTAACCTATCTGAATCTAATCTTCAATCTTCAAAGTGACTGAGAATCCCGCTTTGCGCCTTGGCCTGGATGCAGCTCTTGTACCTGCTAAGCTTTCTCCTAGGTTCTGATGGTTTGAATGAGATTGTCCCTCACAGCCTCAGGCATTTGAATATCTGGTCCTCAAGTGCTGGCACTGTTTGGGGGAGGCTTAGGAAGTCTGGCCTTGCTAGAGAAGTTACTCTGAGGCTTAAAGACTCTCTCTGTCCAGGCAGTGGTGGTGCGCATGCCTTTAATCCCAGCACTCAGGAGCGGAGTCAGGTGGATCTCTGGTCTACAGAACTACACTGTAGCCTGCTTCCAGGCTACAATTAGAAACCCTGTCTTGAAAACCAAAACCAAACCAAACCAAACAAAAAAACCCAAAAAACAAAAACAAAAAAAGACTGTCTGCTGGGTACAGGTGATGGCCTCTCATTGCTCTGGAAACACAGGCCCAGATAAACACTTTGGTCATGGTGTTTATCACAGCAGAAAGTACTGGATACATGAGCTGCATGGCAGGCTGACCTGGGCTTCTGTCCCTCACTTGAAGGTGTGCTGTGAACTGATCATTTTATGGTGCTGGCTCTCAGAGCTCTGACGCCTGCCCTGCCCCTTCCTCACAGACAAGCTAAACACCCTCCAGACTCACCATGGGTAAGGAAATGGGAACCACCTCTCAGGAAAGCAGCGCCACCACTTGGTGAGAAACCCCTCAGTGAAGCCCTCTGTGGCTTCAGGGTACTGGCATGAGAAATGCTGAATCTCTGAAGACAACAGAGGCTGCCCTGTCTTGGTGACACAGAAAGACAAAGAAGGCCACAGTGAGTTACCACAGCTTTGCAGAGCTTGATCCAGCCTTTTATGGGCAGGCTGTTCACAGGAAAACCTGGCTTCTTGCCTACCTTGATCACCAGAGGACGGAGTCTCTCAAAAGTCTTCGGAGTGTCCTCTGGGAGTGTTACTTTGAGGGGTAATAGCTGGGCACAGCCAGTGCAGTTGGCAGGGATGGGTTCTGACTCATTCTGCTCACAGTCACTTGATGAGCAGGGGTCAAACTCTGAGAGGGGAAGAGACAGAGGGCAGACAGGTTCAGAAGGACAGCTGCTGAGCCAGGAACAAACGCAGACAGAGAAGGACCAGTCTTCCTCTGGAGACCCCTGCGAGCAGGTCTGGAGGGCGGGGAAGGAGAGGCACTTTCTTCTGTATGATTTTCTATACTTTGAAGATAAAACCTTTTACCACATACATGCATGTCCTCAATCAAGTCACTCAGCAGAGCATAACAATTGCAAGCATTTAGTTACACCATTCTCCTGTCTCTGACCTGGACCTGGAATGTTTGAACATCTCCAGCCCGGAACAGGCAGTACATACATGCTCCCACACTAGGAGGCTCCTGATGTGTGCACACACTCTGCTGTGCCCTAGACCCTCGGTTCTTATGCACACCTGCATGGAGGCCAGGCCAATTTTGGAAAGGAAGAGTGAGATGAGGGCTGACTCTAAGGCAGAAGGGATAGACTTCTCTGGCTATTTTGAGGGGACAATGAATTACCTCTGCTTATAAGACAATGCTCCACCTCAACTCGGAAGCGATATGCTACTACCACTCAAAGGATCGATCACAACGTGGTCAGAATTTGTTCCACTCAGACCCAAGTGTTAAATGCCAGCTAGCTGCCTGGAACTCCTCCCTCGCTTCTCTGAGGGGGTCCTGTATCCATCACCTCTTTTTCCCACTTCTGACCTATTGCTTTATTTCTTTTCTTTTCTTTT
>JAQHUG010000229.1:2983823-2997186 GCA_028555095.1 Dicrostonyx torquatus | reverse complement strand
AGAGTGAATTCTAGGACAGTCAGTACAGTGATATTTTATTTGTGCTTTAACAAATAAAGTTTGCCTAAAGATCAGAGTGCAAAGCTAGCCAAACTAGTTAGCCCTAGAGGCCAGGCAGTGGTGGTGCACACCAGCACTAGAGAGGGATATAAGGCAGGATGAGACAGGAACTCGCTCTCCTTCAGTCTGGAGATCTGGTAGAGGTAAGAACTCTCTAGTGGTTGCTGCTTTGCTTTTTTCATCTTCAGCTTGAACCCCAATATCTATTTCTAGGTTTTTATTATTTGTACTACATCAAAACTACACAAAGAGATCTTGCCTCAAAATAAATAAATAAACAAATAAAAATACAAACAAGAACTACCAAGAAAAACCAAACATATTTAAGGGGAAATAACTGATAAAACATTAAAATGATTTATGTGACTTAAACAGTAATAATTTAAAACTGTAAGTACTTGAAATTTATAGCACTGTAAATTTTCACTGTTGGTAAACACGAAAGCAGAAAATAACATGCGCACGTTGAAAATGAACAACAGATTGTTAGCCTCCAGCAATCCTACGTGTAGCTATATATTCAAAGGAAGTGAAGCATGGGTTTTGAGGAGCTACCTGCACCCCCAAGCTCACTGCAACACTCTTTACAATAGCCCAGACAGAAGCAACCCAGAGTCCGCTCATAGGTTAGTGGAGTTGATTTACACTAGTTTAAAAAAGGCGATATAAATACAATGGGAAGTTAGTCTCTGAAAGGAAAGTCTCAAGAACACCAACAATATGGTGCCATTACAGACTAATGTAAACTAGTTAAACACAGAACAAACCATGAAAATGGCAATTGTAGGGGCTAGGGAAACTCAAGAAAAATGAGTCGAAGATTAGACAGCTTGAGGAGGCTACCAAGATGGCCCAGTTGGTAAAGTGGCTTGCTGCCAACACTGATAACCCAAGTTTGAGCTCCAGGACTCTCATGGTGAAAGAGAGTGTCAAGACCTGCAGGTTGTCCTCTGACCTCCACATACGCTCCATGGCAGGTGTGCACTCATACACACACTGTACACACAAAATAAATAAATGCAGTAGGGGTTTAGTCATAAAATAAATAACAGAGACCTACCATAGAGCACAGTGCCTAGGGCTAATACTGTATTCTAACTAAAACTACGCTTTGAACATAGCCCAGTGATTGAGCACCTGCCTAGCACACAGAAGGCCCTGGGTTCAATCCTCAAGAAAGAAACAAAAACAAAATAATGGGGTTGGGGAGATGACTCTGAAGACATGAGCGCTTGCTATGCAAACCTAAAGACCCAAGTTCAATGTCTGAAACCCACAGGAAAAAAATGCCAGATACAGTGGTAGGCACTTCTGTGGGTAGATGGGTAGCAGGAGTTAGCCTGCTCAGCACAGTGGCTGCCTCAAAGTGGAAGAAGAAAACGGACTCCCAAAAGTCGCCCTCTGACCTCCACATGTGCTCCATGGTATATGTGTATCTGCACTCACACAATACACTAAATAAACCTTTGAAAATAAAAAAAATTTTTTTAAGGGCTGGAGAGATGGCTCAGAGGTTAAGAGCACTGACTGCTCTTCCAAAGGTCCTGAATTCAATTCTCAGCACCCACATGTGGCTCACAAGCACCATTAATGAGATCCGGTGCCCTCTTCTGGCCTGCAGGGACATATACAGGCAGAACAGTGTATACATAATAAATAAATGAAAAGAAAAAAGAAAAAAAGTTGTTTTTTTTTTAAACGCTAAGCTAGATCTCACAAATAATGAGTCAAGAGGAAACCTGCTGAGATAATGGACAGGCAAGGGCTGTGTGGCAGTTTCGGTGTCTCTCTAGCCACACCAGGCTGCATATTTTAAGCATATACAGCTTTCTATATGTTGAATATACTCAGTAGTTTAACATGCCAGGAGGCATGGAGGTGCATGCCTATAAATTCAGTAGAGGCAGGGGGATCACTATGAGTTCATATAGAATTCCAAAACAGCCAGGGCGACAGAGACCTTGTCTCAAAAAACAAAAATGGGGTAGGGAGTAACACCACAAAGAGATTACAATCAAGGAATACATTTTTTGCATTCTATCGTGTGATCTGCTGACCCTCTTTCCAGGCATCTCTGTCTGGCAAGACTTGAGGTTCTGTGTTTATTTTTCAAATGCTTCTGCACTCTTGGCAGCTCTAGCCCTTCCTAACTTGAGAGAAAACAGCCACCCCACAGATACACTCTCATTTCTATATTTTCCCCCAAACTTTTTATTTTGAAAGATTTTTAACATCTGGAAAACAGAAAGACCAATAAACACACACATTCACTTAAGACCTATCTGTTGTCAACATTGGTACACACCCTCTGTTCCTGTTTTTATCAGCATCATTTGAATTAACTGTGACACGTAATTATATTACCTCTAGACATTTCATCATCCCATAATGAGAATTTCCTAGGTAACAACTTCCACTAAAACGACTAATTCTCTAACGTTACCCAATGTTCGGAATGTAGTTGGATCTCTCTCTCTCTCTCTCTCTCTCTCTCACACACACACACACACACTACTGAACTTGACTGCTGGCTCTGATCTATCCAGTACAGAACATCCCTAGCTTCACTCTGCCTTCTGACCTTGCAGCACAGGCCTGCACATCTTTAAACTGACTTCTACCTACTCCAAGTCTTGCTTTTTCCTGTCTCTATGACTAAAAGATCTGTCCCCTCCCTCCAGAGCCAAATCCAGAGAGGATGGCCTCACTTACTGTCTTCTTCCTCAGGCCTCCATTCCTTCACTAACCTGCTGAATCATATTCCTGTGCTCTCACTTGACTGATTTGGCTCTCACCAACGGTTTTCCTGGTGCCAAGTCCAAAGGGTGTTTTTCAGCGCCTGCTTAATCTGACCTCTGCTAAGCACCCGCCATTACTGCCCATTTTCTCCCCAGTCCTCTCAACCTTGGCATAACTGTCTCCTTCTCATACCAGAGGCTAACATTCGCCAGTTGTCCTTGACCTTCTCCTTCCCTCCATGGCGTCAACCTCAGCTATTGCCAATTCCCAAACCCTTTCAGTCCACAACTATCTATAGAGCCGAGAGCCAACCACGGATTTACCCAAACTGAGCACCATGGACGGCGTCGGTACTGAACCTGTTTTCCTGTTGCTCACTCTCCCATCACACTTCCTTCTTAAATGCCTATTTTGTGTACAAACACACACGTGGAGGTCAGGTCTGCCCTTCTACAGACGGTCCCAGAGATCGAGCTCGGGTCATCAGAATTTGACCTGCTGAGCCATCTCTCAGGCCCTCTTTCCTTCTTGAAACTGAAACTTTCCCTCTGCCTCATTTATGCCAATGCCTTCGGATTCAGGTGATATCCATAGTCCCAACACTTGGGTAGCAAAGACAGAAGGTGTCTGCAAGTCTGAGGTCGGCTCATCTCAGTGAGCTCCAGGCCAACTGGGGCTAGAAAATGGAGATTTTATCTTGAAAGAAGTGAGTAGTTAACAACAGGAAGAGCAGTTCTCTGTGACCATCAGAGATACAGTGGTCTCTGGATCCCAGCCCTCTTCTTCAGCCCAGCCTTGCTCTTGCTCATGGGTTATTTTCTGAAACCAGTGTGTCCGGGGTAAGCTGCTCTTCTGGGGCACTGCATGGTTGCTAAGGACACAGGAGCTAGAGCAGGGAAAAGCTGGATCCTCCTAGCTTTTTCTAGTTGACAACCTCCTTAAACCTTACAATGCTTCATTTATAAAACAGGAATAATGAATCTGATACAGGTATACATCTATAATTCTAGCATCAGGAATTAGAGTCAGGACAATTAGAAGTTCAGCTACAAAGCAAGTTTGAGGTTAGCTTGGGCTACATGAGATCCTGTTTGGTTTTTCTTTTTAAAAAAGGGGGTGCTAATTATAGCTACTCCAACTGAGGATTATACAATGGCATATTGAAATATTTGTTGCAATACCTAAGTAAATTAAATACTAAATAATAATTGTATAAGATGAAGTCTTAACTATTTCCCACAGTCCTTTTTGATCTGGTCACAGTCTACTTGATCCATCTCATTTTCCATTAACCTTTTCCTGCTTCACAGTTATCTGCCTTTGCACACTTATTTCATCTTCCTAAAAGTTCTACCTTCCAGGGCTTCACCCGAATAATCAACATGCCAAGCCCTCAAGCTGGAGTTCATCATATAAACCTCATGTAACTCTATCACTTTGCACTTCCTCCTCTATCTCCCTCCCAAACACACTGTGAGTTCTTCAAGGCAGATAAGGGGAGAAGGCTGCTGAGATGGCTTAGGGTTCAAGCACACTTACTGGTATTTCAGAGGACCTGGGTTTGGTTCTCAGTACCCACATGACACCTATGACTAACACAAACACAGCCATTTCACAGGACCTGGCACCCTCTTCTGGCCTCCTGCACACATGTGGTGCACATACACTGAGAATCATACATAGGAATTAAAAATATAATAACTTGGGGCTGGACAGATGGCTCAGCAGGTAAGAGCTCTGGCAGCTCTTCCAAAGGACCTGGGTTCAATTCCTAGAACCCACATGGCGGTAACTCCAGTTTCAGAGGTCCAACACACTCACACAGACATACATGCAGGTCAGGCAGCACATAATAACAATAACTTTTAAAAATATTTTTTAAATGGAGAAAATAGCACAAAAAAGGAGACTAGATACAGAAATCCACTTCAGTTATGGAACCCGATAAAGGAACAAATTCATAGAAAGGACCCTCTCTGCACTGTTTCCAAATTGTAACTCGTGCTTTGTTCACTTCACCTCCTGACACGCATGAGCCTGGTCAGGGCTCAGTGAGCAGCAGGCTTGGAAACCAGTGTGTTGTGTGATGCAGAGATGAGGACAGGGACTCAAACTGGGTCACAAAAAATGCTTCAAGGCAGAAAGGGCAGTTTCAAAGCAGACGAATGGATAAATGGAGAAAATGCAGGCTGCCAGAGTTGGGTGATTATGAACGATTACTATTTCGGAGGACCTGTGTTTGGTTCGTTCCAGTATACAAGTTAGAGTACCATGAGTACTCAGCCAGAACTGCAAGGCAGCAAAGGTGGACTTTTCCACACAAACACACACGTGTGTACCCTATACAATATATGTGTACTTGGGGGTCTCGGGGGGTGGGTTTGTTTATTAAGATATGGTTTGATATAGTCCAGGCTGGCCTTGAACTTCCAATTTTCCTGCCTCTATCCCCCAAACCCTGACTTAAGCACTTAATCTGTTTTGTTTCCTTTCAGTACTGAGAACTGAACATAGACACGTGCATACTAGTCCAGCACTTTACCCCGTTCCCTGCATTGGTTTGTTTGTTTTTGCTTTTCAAGACAGGGTTTCTCTATAGCTTTAGAACTTGTCCTGGAACTTACTCTGTAGACCAGGCTGGCTTTGAACTCACAAAGATCCGCCTGCCTCTGCCTCCTGAGTGCTGGGATTAAAGGTGTGCGCCACTACTGCCTGGCATCCCTGCATGTTCTTAGGAGAGAAATTGAAATAACTTCAAGTTGACCTAATGAGAGTGACAAGTCTGTAAAAAGCTCCACTAGGGAATTACCAAACGAGCAACAAGAAGGATCAGCATCCTAAGTGTGCAGTAGCTGTGCGACCAAGTGCGTGCTAACCAAAAGGTGCAGGCTTTAGATCATCAAGGGTGACAGGGTGATCAAGTTGTGTGTGCCCTGCTCTATGTTACTATATGCTGTGTGCACAGCAGCTTTCAGGCTGTGCCTTGCCCTAAGTGACTCCATTTTCTAACCAGTATTTGGCTCCATTTTAAGTGCAAACACAGAGGCAGGAGGGCTATACCCTGCGCATATAGCACCACGACCCTGTTGGCACCTCTCACAAGGCAGACTGACAGATTGCTTACTTCCAACAGTAAACAACACAGTCTTTATCACCTAAACTCATCAGAGTAGCCAGACGTGGTGGCACAGGCCTTTAATCCCTGCGCTTGGGAGGCAGAGGCGGGCAGAGGTTGGGGTGAGTTCCAGGCCACTCAGGGAGGAAAAACAAAAACCAACCAACTAACCTATCAAACTAAATCGGGACCCTATGAGTACTAAGTGTACTGAATTCACCCAGGAAAACCACGCCCGGGAACTTGTCAGATCTGCCAGACTGAGGCAAAGAACCAGCACCCAAACTTGGACCCCAGGAAGAGGAACTGTAATGGCAACAGCCCCCACTGACTGGTCATTTGACTACAGTATGTTCCCGAAGGGCTGACAGAGAAGAGTCGCAGAGCTCAAGCCCAGCCAGGTCCTGTCACCCCCGACCCCCTGTTGATGTGGCCACCTCTCTGTCCTTCTGGATCGTCCTCCACTTCTTTCCTGAAGTTCACCTCAATGGCTAGGTCTAGCACAGGACCTCCCTCAGCTCTGAGACCCTCACATCTTTGTTCTCTTTACACCTGTAACATTCCCCTCTGCCCGGCGTGGCCTCCTTACCCGCTGTGTAGCCATTCAATAACCCATAGAGAGGCATAACTACTGTGGCTGTGTAGTGTCACGTGAGCGGTAATAACCCCAGGGAAGGCTGGAATGAACCTATCTGGGGCAAACCTCGAAGTCTTGGCAGAACTGCAGCCAGTGGAACTCGGTCCGTGAGTCTGCTCGTCGATAAACCTTACACTGAAGAGCAAACGTGTCCCTTTCTGTCTCTAAGCAGCATACTCACGACATGTGGCCTGCAAGCTTAAGTCTTAAAATGCGACGAAACACCAGCCAGGTGATTTTCTCGCACTGGCAGGCGACTCTGCACACAGTTCTGTTACTCTGGTCAGTACACCAAGACACGTCCCTTTCTGAAAGCTGAGGCGCCAGGTTCATCACATTAAGTCCACGTTTTTGTAAAATAAAAATATCTCCTCCTTAACCATTAGGGGAAGATGTCGGGGCCGGGCTCTCGTGATGCTAATGGATCCGTGGCGAGGGTGGCAAGCGGGGTCAGGGCTCTCGGACCCGGCCGCGACGCCTGCGAACCGAGTTCAAGCAGGGTCGGAGACCTCGTTTCCCTCTCCTCGGTGGAGCCTCCGAAAAATGTCTGAAGGGAGTCGACCCCGGGGAATGGCCGGGGGATGGTGTCAGTCAGCAGAACGCGGGGAGGCTCTCGCCGGGGGACGGGAGCGGAGGGGAAAGGTGGCGACAGCTGCGAGGAGGGGCGGCGCGAGGCTGTGGCGGCCGCGGAGGGCAGCCGGCCTCCCCCCCCCTCCCGGCCTCGGGCCCCAGTCACTCACATGCGGGCCCGCGCCCTCTCGGGCTCCTCCCGCCTCGGGGACACCAGTCGCCGGGCGAGGAGGATGGGCCAACGACTTCCTGCTTCCGGCAGAGCGACCCGGAAGCGATTCTCACGCCGCTGGCCGGGCCCCGAACACAAAGGGAAACCTCTTCGCGCCCCACGCTCCAAAACAGATCTGGCGAGGGCGCAGGGCGCGGGGCAACTCTCGCGGTATCTGGAAAGCTTGTGCGCTTGCGCCCCCTGGTGTCCGCCTTGCGCTACTGCGACCTCTCAGCACTAGAATTCTGTTTTTTTGCGGGCGGGTTCAGACTTAGTGGCTAGTGACTCAAATCCCTCACATTTACACTCTTCCTCGTTTGTGTCTGTCGCCCGCTGGTTCTGTGGTAGGCATTACTAAGCCCTGTGCTCTTCTGAAACTGCTTCAACAATTCTATTGTAACATAAAACCCTTAACCTTGTACCAGCCAAACAAGTTTGTGGAGCTGATTAACATACTGGTGATTTCTCTCAGATAAGGAGTGACAGTCAACATTGATGCTGGATTCCTCAGTCCGAATTGTCTGTGACGATAGAACTTTTTTTTTTTTTTTTTGGTTTTTTCGAGACAGGGTTTCTCTGTAGCTTTGGAGCCTGTCCTGGAACTAGCTCTTGTAGACCAGGCTGGTCTCTAACTCACAGAGATCCGTCTGCCTCTGCCTCCCGAGTATTTTTACTCGTTTTACTGATGTACATGTGTGTCTCTGTGTAGGTGTGTGCATGCGTCCTCGGAGGCCAGAGGTACCGGATCCCCTGGAACTGGACTTACAGACAGGTGTGAGCAGAATAATGTAGGCTCTGGGAACTGAACTCAAGAGCAACTAATAGTGTTCTTAGTGTTGTAACAGCTGAGCCTCCTCTCCAGCTCCTATGGCGGAGCCTTTAACCAGTTTCTATACGGGACCTGCAGACAAAACTCTGGGCTCCGCCTTGATGCTACAGCGGCAGAACCATTGTGATAGATAGTGACTCGGGGTCGAGCAAGCCAGAAAAAGAGAACAAAGCCTCAGGGCCGTCAGACCACTCCGCACCGCCCCCACCCGCCCAGCACAGACGCCGTAAGATCTCCTCTCCTGACTCCCCTATTACCTGTTCCCATAGCCCACACACTGAGACTGTGGGAGGTGACCTTTTTCTCAACCTCTAAAATTCCACCTACACAAGCTGGAGAGATGGCTCAGTGGTTCCGAACACTGGCTGCTCCTGCAGAGGACCCGGGTTCAGTTCCCAGCATCCACACAGTGACTTAAAACCGTCTGTTACTCCAGTTCCAGGAGATCTGCTGCCTTCCTCTCACCTCCATGAGCACTGCGCACGCGTGTTATGCACAGACATGCATGCGGGCAAAACATTCATACACATGAATCAATCTGAAACAAACTGTAATTCCAGTTCCACTCTGAACTAGAAAGAATTTGGGTTAAAACAACAATTTTAATTGTCGTTAGCACTTACTTCCAAGCCAGTTTGGTACCAAGGAAACTATAAAAACATCAATATAGACAGCACACACATGTGCAGAGACATGCTCAGAGCACTAAATCAATCCTTACTCCTAAATCTGTACGTTTTAAACAATACGAGTTTTTCTAGACTCCTGGGAGAGAACTTAGTGTAGAAACATGGACTCGGAGTCTAAGCTGGTTACCGATAAGACTTAAGGTACAGATGGACATCTAGACAGACACATGAGTGTAAAACTTGAAGCTTGTCATTGAAAGACCTCCAAAGTGGTCTTATCGCCAAGGAGCCCCCAGACTCAATAACCAGGCCATCAGATGCAAACGCATGAGGTGGTTTATTTCACGATTGCAATCACCCGGGTGCATAGCTTAGGGATAGCTAAGCACCCCGAGCATCCAGGCAAGCAAAAATCACAAGTTTTCCATGAATTATAATATGGGGTACGAGAACAATTGGGATTGGTCCAGACATACAAACCAGAGTTCAACCCAGAATGAAATTAGCATAGTTCAACCCATCCCTGAGTTCATCCCTGACATTCAGCAGGCTACATGATTTCCTGCTGACTACATGATATGTGACATCCTGCCTGTCCTGCTGTGACTCAGTTTACAATTTGATAATCATTTGCTGCCCGGTTCTGATAATCCCTGGTTCTGATAACCATCTGGCTAGAAGACTGCAACTGGTCCTGATAATTGCTAACCCTCCTGCCCAGCAGGGGAGAAAGGAAGAACCTGCTGGTCAAACCTGTTTGTCACATTTTGTAATTTTCCATTATCCAATTTATTTAGTTCGTTATGAATAATTGGTTGGGGTCTTTCAGTCATGTGGATATAGACAAATCCTTCTCCTGGGGAGATAAATAGCAGACGAGAAGATGTCTTCCAGTCGGAAATGACTTCCACTATGCCACTTTTTTTTTTTTTTAAGATTTATTTATTATGTATGCAATGTTCTGTCTGCATGTATGCTTGCTGGCCAGAAGAGGGCACCGGATGGCTGTGAGCCACCATGTGGTTGATGGGAATTGAACTCAGGACCTCTGGAAGAGCAGTCAGTGCTCTTAACCTCTGAGTCATCTCTCCAGCCCCTATGCCACTTTTTTAATTAATAGAGCTGAACTCCCTTCCCGTGTGTGTGTCTAGAACAGGGAGGGAGGAGATAAAGCTAGAGATGCCTGGGTCATCTGCCTGTGCAGTGCGGTGCTAGTACAGGCTACGGAGCCCTTCCCAGGCCTGGCTCTGCAGACCATCCACTGTCAACTGTTAACCCAGCTGGTGGTGCTCACCGATGCTCAGGCTGCTATTTAGATCTGTGAGCATCCCTGGAGGCATCCCCTTCCTGGGTCAGAAGACACAGCCTCACCAGTGCCATGTTCAAAACCACAGATAACGTGTAGTTAGGGCTTCAGCCTTCTCCACATAAGAATAAATTTATCTGTCTTGGCCTTGGAAACTCTAGGAGCCCCTTCTTCAGAACGTCACATTGTGAGAGTCCTGAGGAGAAAGCCAGCAGAATCCCGCTACTTCACACTGAAGGTTTGCACTGAAGAGGAAAGGTCCCCTTCCCTTAAGGGTACCCGCTTCACAGAGAACAGTGCAGGTCAGATAGCAGCACCTAAGAGGGGCCGGGAGAGAACGGAGAGCATCTTCTTTAAGATTTTAGGGCTGGAGAGATGGCTCAGCAGTTAAGAGCACAGGCTGAACCTCCAGAGGACCTGGGTTCAATTCTTAGCACCCACATGGCAGCTCACAATTGTCTGTAATTCCAGTTTCAGGGGATACAGCATCCTCACACAGACAAAACACCAATGGACATAAAATAAAAATTAAAAAAAAAAAAAAGATTGTAAGGGCCATAGAGAGCGTAGAAGTGACCGTTCCTCATGCTTTGGATCTAGACTGGGCCACTCTGGGGAGTAGCTAGCTCTCTTGGTCTTTACCTGAGCAAGGTGGTTTCCACTGTATTGCTGACTGCTCTCTCAGAGGTAAGGCAGTGGCTTAGGAAGTCTGGAGGATTAACCCTTAGTAATAATATCCCCCAAGGAAGGCCATGCCCTGTTCTAGCTGAGCTAGGAGCAGGGTATAGACAAATCTAGAGGGTTTCTACTTTCTGTGCCAGTGGCACTCAGTAAAAATTAGCTGGGATTTGTCCAGAAAAACAAAAGCAAAATAAAGCAAGAGAACATCCCAATACTCAGGAGGCAGAGGCAGGTGAAGATCTGAGCTCGAGGCCAGCCTGGTCTACAGAGAGAGTTCCAGGACAGCCAGGGCTACACAGAGAAACCCATTTCTCAAAAACAAAAATAAAAACAAAAACAAACAACAACAAAGAAACCAAGATGACATGGAGGCCTTGCGTAGCAGGGCAGTCCCGCAGAGCACTTGCCCCTGGTGCTCCGGGTGGAGCCAGGAATAAAGCCCCAAGATATCAGAGGTGAAAGTGACAGAGACGTAGGTTGGCAATGTCACCTTCAACTGCACAGACTGGTCCATGGATCTTTCAGAGACCTTGACTCAGGCAAACTCCAGGACTCATGATATGGATACCGCAGAGATTCAGGCCTAACTAATTTAAAGCAGAGTTGGGGATTATTTTAAAGATTGTTTTGTTTTGTTTTGTTTTTTGAGACAGGGTTTCTCTGTAGCTTTGGAGCCTGTCCTGGAACTAGCTCTTGTAGACCAGGCTGGCCTCGAACTCACAAAGATCCACCTGCCTCTGCCTTCCGAGCGCTGGGATTAAAGGCGTGTGCCACCATGGCCTGGCTCTAAAGATATACATATTTATTTTAAATTACTTAAGCCATGAAGATGGAGGAAGAGAAGCGCCCGGAAAGACAGACATCTCTAAGCACAAGGATGCTGCTCTATGCTTCCCAAGGGAGAGGAGCTGATGGAAGCCTGAGATAAGCCACGCCCAAGGAGGAGGGAGAAGGGGGAGTGAGGGAAGTGGGAGGGCAGAGAAAGGGAGGAGGTGGAAAGGACCAGAGGGCCTATGAGGTAGCCTATCCAGAAGCCCCCAAAACCTCTGAGAGAAGCCCCCTGACGGCCTACTGATGCATGAGGAGTGGTTAGGCTCACCATCAGCTCATCCAGCCTCACAGAAGTCTGGCAGGTCAGCTCACATGGCACACAGGGTGAAATATGGGTCAGAGGATTGCATGGAGCTGAGCCGAGGGCCTGACTTGACACAGGATTTCTAAGTCAACAAGGCTTGCCTTAATAAAACACAGTTGTAGAACACATTGAAAATGCAAAAACTTAGCTGGGCGGTGGTGGCGCACGCCTTTAATCCCAGCACTCAAGAGGCAGAGGCAGGCGGATCTTTGTGAGTTCGAGACCAGCGTGGTCTACAAGAGCTAGTTCCAGCGTAGGCTCCAAAGCCACAGAGAAACCCTGTCTCGAAAAACCAAAAAAAAAAAAAAAAAAAAAAAGAAAATGCCAAAACCTTAAAAATGCTTCAAAATACTTTCAAACACTTTTTTTTAAAAAAAAAAAAAAGGATACATAAAAAGTACCCATGATTTCAGTCTGTAGAAGCTAGTTGTTTTGATGTTTCAGTGTGAGCTTCTAACATGCTGGGCAAGTGCTCTACCACCCTGCCTTTGTGTGTGTGTGTGTGTGTGTGTGTGTGTGTGTGTAGATCGTATGGGTTCTTTTCTTCGACTGTGTAGAGCCCTGATTGAACTCCCATAATTAGGCTTGGCCATAGGTGCCTCTACCCTCTGAGCCATCTCCCTAGCCCAAGAAATTATTATTTTTTTTAATCATTTCCTTAATCATGAAAAATGTCGTTCTTAGGGACGGAGAGATGGCTCAGGTGTTTAAAGCACTTACTGCTTTTGCAGAGGGCCCAGGTTCTGTTCCTAGCACCCACAGTCCAGCTCAAAACTGCATGTAACCCCATGCTCTTCTGGCCTCCGTGGGCTCATGTGTGCCCATGGTGCACATAGACACACCCAGGCGCATACACATACACACAAAATAAATAATTACAAAATCATTTTTATTCATCTAACCTTTGATGGGAGTTCCCCAGGCGATCTTACCTCCAGGGCTTATAAGTCCGCTGCAGTAAGGGTTCAGATTTCTTTTCTGTAATATCTTTTGCTCAGTTTTCCTGGGAACTGCGGATTAGGGTTTACATTTGCTTTGTTTTGCCTTGCTGTGCAGGAAGTGGGCGGGTGGGAGGGAGGAGGCATCTTAGAACCGAAAAAACGACGTATTTCCCTGCTTCTTTATTGTTAATTATGGGATGTTTAATATAAAACATAACATTTCCCTTGTGGTTCACTGAACTTGGAGCAAGCTGTTTGGGCTAGACTGAAAAGCCAGCCAGCTCCATGCATTCTAGGTCACTGCTTCCCTAGTGTGGCGGTCACAGGTGCATACCCGCCTGTGCGGAAGTCACGGGTGCATACCCTCCAGTGCGGAGGTCACGGGTGCATACCCTCCAGTGCGGAGGTCACGGGTGCATACCCGCCTGTGCGGAGGTCACGGGTGCATACCCTCCAGTGCGGAGGTCACGGGTGCATACCCTCCAGTGCGGAGGTCACGGGTGCATACCC
>JAQHUG010000229.1:2926664-2963975 GCA_028555095.1 Dicrostonyx torquatus | reverse complement strand
TTTTCTTAAGTAGAGATTGGTCCAGGAGGGCCCAGCCCATTGTGGGTGGTGCCATCCCTGGGCTGGTGGGCCTATAAGAAAGCAGCTTGAGCTGGGCAGTGGTGGCACATGCCTTTAATCCCAGTACTTGGGAGGCAGAGGCAGGTGGATCTCTGTGAGTTTGAGACCAGCCTGGTCTACAAGAGCTAGTTCCAGGACAGGCTCCAAAGCCACAGAGAAACCCTGTCTCGAAAAACCAAAAAATAAGAAAGCAGCTCGAGCAAGCCAGTATGCAGCCATCTTCCATGGCCTCGCATCAGCTCCTGCCTTTAGGCTTCTTCCCTGTCTGAGTTCCTGTTCTGACTGCCTTCAGTGATGAGCTGTGACATAGAAGTGGTGTTTCATAGCAGCAGTAGAAAGCCTAGCTAAGGCCTGGGCTTTGGAGTACAGGGCTGCACTTTGCAGGTGCAGAGGAAGTGAGGGAGGGAGCATTCTGGGGCTACAGTGCTGGTGGAAGTGCACTGGTGGCCGCCACTTCCTGGATGTGACTGTGCATAGTGGGGTTCGGATCCCTCATTTTCCAGAAGTGGAGCTAACCTGGCTTAGGTGGGAGGATTCCCCTGACCTGCTGGGGTTTCCCCATTTTCCTGGCATGAGAACATGCTTTTCTTGCATACAAGGCTTCTGACAGCCTAGAGGGGAAAGCAAGAGACTTAAAAAAAAACAAACAAAACTGGGCATAATGGCACTCAGTTCTGATCCCAGCACTTGGGAGGCAGGGGCAGGCGGATCTCCGTGAGTTTTGAGGCCAGCCTGGTCTACGGAGCAGTTTCAGGCCAGCCAGAGCTACACTGTGAGGCCCTGTCTCACAACTGAACAAACTAAAATCTAGCAAACAGGCACATGGTGCCGTGGTGCCCAGCTGCCATAGCAGTCAGTCTGGGGAGGGCGGACCCTGCTGAAGTGACTCAGAGCCAGAGCTCTCTGCGCTGCTGCATGGCCGTGGCCGGCGTGTAGTCAGTCAGCATTGGTGAGAGCCGGCCTCCTGGCAAGTGTTCCTGTGTGAACACCCATATTTCCTTTCTTTTCTTTGAGGCACTGTAGCCAGTTAGTCTTTTTTTTTTTTTTTTTGGTTTTTCGAGACAGGGTTTCTCTGTAGCTTTGGAGCCTGCGCTGGAACTAGCTCTTGTAGACCAGGCTGGTCTCGAACTCACAAAGATCCGCCTGCCTCTGCCTCCCGAGTGCTGGGATCAAAGGTGTGCGCCACCACCGCCCGACTTGTAGCCAGTTAGTCTTAAGCTCACCAACCTCCTGCCTCTGTCTGCAGGAATTACAGGTGTAGGCTTCCATGTCCACCTTCAGTTAAGCCCTTTTGCTCTGAGAGGGGACCCTGCCCGAGCTTAGGTGCCGAGCATCAGCGACTTGGTGGTGGTGGTGGTAGCCGGTCGACCTTGTTCTCCTTTACCTCCCACCACCTGTCTTCTCCGTGCAACTTCCTGGGTGATGCTGTTCCACTCTGCATGGCACTGCCATCCCTGTCCTCCCTGAGCCAATAACTGTCCCTTTCCATCTCCTCACTTCAGGGAAGGAACAGCCATCTTGGATCCTTCTACAGCAGGTGCCCGGAGTAGTGGGTTGGTAGGATGTGTGGGCAGACGCTAAGCTCAGCAGGGAAGGTGTGTTGGTTCACAGTGTCTGCAGTGGGCACTGGGCTCAGGGCCTGGGCACTCTTGCTGGAATACTCAG
The DNA here is from genome assembly GCA_028555095.1 of Dicrostonyx torquatus. Taxonomy (NCBI): domain Eukaryota; kingdom Metazoa; phylum Chordata; class Mammalia; order Rodentia; family Cricetidae; genus Dicrostonyx; species Dicrostonyx torquatus. The sequence continues at coordinate 2,962,250 of JAQHUG010000229.1, read as the reverse complement.
CAACATGCTCCCTGTTGGGTACACCGGTGCCACTGCCCCTTTGGATGCTCTTCTGTGCTTCCTGCGTGTTGATAGTGAACATCGGTGTAACGAGCATATGTTATTGTCTTACCTGAATGAAGCCAGTGACTGGACCACTGCCCATAACATTCCTCTCTGTACTTTGTGCGGTAGCCTGTGGGACTGGCCGGGTCACTCCTTGTCTTTTGATTGGGCAGGTCGCGGTGGCGCATCTATCTATGGGAAACAGTTTGAGGACGAACTTCATCCAGACCTGAAGTTCACTGGTAAGTGTGTGATCTGGCTGGATGGGCAGGAGAGGGAATGCGTATTGGAAGCTTGCCCTTTTTGGCTGTGGTTCAAGGTGTGTCTGATACCATGGCATGGTGCCAGACAGCTGCCCAGCCATGGCGCCACAGAGTGCCCTGGCAGATAAAAGAAAACAGTGCCTCTTGAGAGCCCTTGGCAGTTTTGACCGCTGGCCTGTGTTCTGGACTCTGCCCACTGTTAAATGTGCTGAAGGCCAGCTGAAGTCTTCAAGCCTTGCTGGGCTCTTGAGAGGAATGAGTGACACGGGCCAGGGTTAGTGAGGAGCAGCACAAGTGAAGCTGGAGGCAGAGGCATTGGGGTGGTGCAGGAAGTGGCCACCCAGTTTCTAGGAAGAGGCTGTGGGCCCTGAAACTGATGATGGAGAGGGGCCTGCAGTCCTCCATATCTGCTGACAGTGTTGCCACCCTGATGAATTGAGGGTCCTTGTTTACATCCTTCTCTCTCCTCATTTCCCCCAGGGGCTGGGATTCTTGCGATGGCCAATGCAGGACCAGACACCAATGGCAGCCAGTTCTTCGTGACCCTCGCCCCCACTCAGTGGCTGGATGGCAAACATACCATTTTTGGCCGAGTGTGCCAGGGTATAGGAATGGTGAATCGAGTGGGCATGGTGGAAACAAACTCCCAGGACCGTCCTGTGGATGATGTGAAGATCCTTAAGGCGTACCCTTCTGGATAGAGGTGATGCTGTCTTCTGAGATGCTCCTAGTGAGCCATCTTCCGGATGACATAGAGTGCCATGGGACACTCTAACACCCTCTGGACAAAATGAAGCAGAGGGCTCGTCTTTGGGGGCATTTGTATTCTGGTCAACAGTCACAGACTTGAAAGGCAGGCAGTGTTGGGGCACTAACTGCACAGCCCCTTTCAGCCTCCGGCGTGTGCTCTTCCAGGAATACACACAGCTCTCTCTATTCTCCCTCGGAGCCCGAGCATCAACGCTGCCACTTCTGACACTAAACATCCCACGCAAAGCCAGTTTGAATTTTTGCCAAATGAAAAACGAACCCAACAATCAAATTGCTAAGAAGATGTCAAGTGGGGAATGATAATGTGTAATGATGGAGAAACGGGTCTCTGAGATGGAAGCAGAAGCGTTGGCCATTTGCCCCCTGGGAAGGACTGGCAGTCACTGAACACAAGGCCAGTTCTTCAGACCCTCGCTCACATGCAGTGACACTTTTAGGGCTTTAGAGAACGTGGGTAAGAGTGTTTATACATGACATCTTTGTTTTTTAATCTTTCTGGATTTTCAGGGGCCATGGGGGACAGGAAGGATGTCAATACTTTGAAATACATAGACGCTTCCAGAATAAAGTACCATTGGTTGGCTGAAATCAGTGCTGTGGTCTTGGTATTCTTCTAGATTGTCAGCCCCCTCCCTTTTTTGAGACAGAGTGTCACTGTGTTGCTGGCCTTAACTTACTATATAGACCAAGCTGACCTCAAACTTGGAGAATTCTTTAGCCCTTGTTCTAGGACTAAAGGCATGCTCTTGGCCATTTTAATCTTGGTGGCGGTGAGGAGAGGCAGAACCAAAGAAAGCCTCAAGGGATGTCACCTAGTGTTCTGAGGGAGGGGTGAGCTAACCCGGTTCTACTGCTGTGACAGAGTACCAACCAAAAGCAGCCTGGGGGAGGGAAGGGATTATCTCGTAGTTCAGGCCCACCTGCCCAGGGATGGCGCTGCCCATAGGGCATATCAATCAACAATCAGGAAAAGGCCCCACAGGCCAGGTGAAGGCGGTTCCTCAGTTAAGTTTCCTCTTCCCCTGGTGTGTTTGGCTAGCACAGGATGGGTATGCTGAGGGCCACAGCCATCCCTGTTGCTGTGGGCCTAAGGCATAATATTGTGTGGCTTTGCTTCCTGACACAGTGACTGAGGTGGCACAGTGGGCCAAGTGGCAGTGAAGGGAGGAAGCCCTGGGATCCTAGTAAGGCTGTGAGGGGACCTGGAAACACGTCTTTACTTACAGACCAGATGGTGTTATCTGCCACAGGTTCTCAGTCCTCCCAGGCAGCCCTTATCTCTCCAGATAGCTGGGAATGACCTTGAACTTCTGACCCTCCAACCTCTTCCAAAAATAGGGATCAGAGCCGGGCAGTGGTGGCGCACGCCTTTAATCCCAGCACTCGGGAGGCTGAGGCAGGCGGATCTTTGTGAGTTCGAGACCGGCCTGGTCTACAAGAGCTAGTTCCAGAGCAGGCTCCAAAGCCCCAGAGAAACCCTGTCTTGAAAAACCAAACAAAACAAAAAAAAGTTTAAAAAATAGGGATCAGAGGCCAGCCTTGAACTCGTGGCTCACGCAGAACAGGTGTTCAGAGCAGGATCTGTACTGGGAACACTGGTTAAAGCCAGCTTTTGGTAATAGACATTAAAGCCACCACACACCTCGGGTTGTGTGCGTTGCATGTGCGCGTGTGTCTGCTCATTCCACTGCACCCCACCTCTCCGCCCCCAGCTTTCTCTGCCAGGAGCCTGCACTCACAGCTCTCCCCTCCCTGCTCTGACCTCAGAGCAAGGCCCGGTCTTCTTCCTATTCCATGCTGCCTACCCAGCACCTGTGTGATGCTTTGAGGTTATTGCTGAGTGATTCAAAATATTCCCCATCAGGAAAAGATGGAGGCTCGTTGGCAGAAATAGCTACACCCGGAGTCACAGACCCGGGCTTTGGCGCGACAGCAAAGCCTTTTCCACTCAGCCCTCTGGAAGTCCTCAGCTTCGTTTATTTTTGGATTGTGGCTCCAGAATATGTCAAAATAGCTTTTCCCACAAATGGCAAGTGGCTCCTACCCCCAGATCCTCGAGCCAATCCAATCTGAGTCCACGGGCCCCTCTGGCACCACGCTGTGGCCGTGGAGGAGGAAGCATGGCCAGCACATCTGTTCAGGCTGGGCGCTTCCTGCCAAGAAGCACTCTCTGCCCTCAGAGCCATATCCCACAGAATGGATGTCTGATTTAGGTAAGTGCCAGGACAGAGGACGTCCCAGCGACTCTAGACAAAGTACAGCGGGAGAGGGGAAGCCAGGGAGGTAAGGCTGCTTTGGTCTTGTGGAGAAATTAGGTTCCTGCTTGTTTTTCCAAACCACCTTTAGTGGCAGGTCGGAGACTAGCCTGGCCTGCGTAGCGAGTGAGACCCCTGTCTAGCCTGGCCTACGTAGTGACTGAGACCCCTTTCTAGCCTGGCCTACGTAGCAAGTGAGATCCCTGTCTAGCCTGGCCTGCGTAGTGACTGAGATCCCTGTCTAGCCTGGCCTACGTAGTGACTGAGATCCCTGTCTAGCCTGGCCTACGTAGCGAGTGAGATCCCTGTCTAGCCTGGCCTGCATAGTGACTGAGATCCCTGTCTAGCCTGGCCTGCATAGTGACTGAGATCCCTGTCTAGCCTGGCCTACGTGGCGAGTGAGACCCCTGTCTCTGGATGGGAGGGGTGGCTCAGTGGTTAGGAGCGCTTGCTTCTGCAGCAGAGGACCAGGATTCAGCTCTCAACACAACTGCCTGTAGCTTCCATCCCTGAGCATCCACACCCTCCTGCTCACACTGTGTACACAGTAAGCACACTACACATTAAAATCACAATCATTGTATTAAAGACCCTGACTCTAAGTGTGTGGATCCGGGAGTGTGAAATCTTTGTGTCACCTTGGGGAACCACATGCCTTCTAGAATTTGGTCTTCTTGTTCATAGGCTAACATTAGATCTAGGCCTTTTGAGCTTCAAGTCTGAATGTAGGTCAATTTGAAATTTCCTCCAGCTGCCAAGTTTGCACTTAGCGTGCTATTTTGGGAGTCTGCCACTAGAGGCCGCTATGAATATGGTTTACCAACACCTATCATGATTTCACTAAGCCAAGCCAGGCTTTTGGGATGTGGAAAACCAAAGATTGCTCAGATTGCGACAGACTAGAATGGAGATGTGAGCCCAGCAGAGTAAACCTAAGAGTGCTGCACGGGTCTAGCTCCGTCGGTTGGTCTAGGCAGAAGCTCCCATGCCCTGGTTGCAGGAGGCCTGAGCTGCCTTGGCTGTGTATATACCTGGTCCTAAAATTCCAGCTCCTCATGGCTGTTTAGTCCTCCCCTGTGTGGCAGAGTTGTTCTTTTCATGGTAATCTATAGCCCCTCACTGACATCTGCCAGAAAATGATTTCACTTGAGAAAACAGCTCAACTTGTGTACCTCTGTCTTTAACACCCAATCTCAGAGGTTGCCCTCGTTACACCCGTTTCTGGAAGAGCAAACTGAGGACCAAAGCCAAGGATCGCAAAGCCCGGTAGGGAGTGAACGAATGGAACGAGGAGGCCAAAGCCACCAGCTAGGAGCAGATGTGGGGATTCCTAGCTGTGCGTTTAGCTTTCAGAGGGAGCAGATGAAGGCCCAGAAAGAGCCGGCCTCGCAGGGGGCGAGGGGGAGAGTGGGCTCGAGGGGCATCACCCTGCCTGCTCTGCCATCTCAGGCCACCTCCCCAAAAGCAGGCCTCCTGGAGCCCAGGGCACACGTAACCCTGACTGGTGTGTTTACTGGGTCATAAGTGTAATAGCCGCACCACTCTGCCCAGCTCGTGGAAATCACTTTCCTCTCTATGAGGATCTGGCTGGGCTCCATTAAGACCTGGGCCCTGTTTATTTAGTACGGGCAGAGGCAGCATGGGGGAGGGGCCGGGAACCTCTGCTTCCTCATTAATTGATGACAAGAGACTATCCAGGGTTGGCATATAAGAGAAGCCATCAAAGGAAAGAATCCAGAGTTCGCAGTTGTCTTCGGCCACACTCATCCTGAAGACTGTGCTTCTGTGTCCCTCCTTGGGGACGTAGGCTTGAGGAGGGACTTGGCTGATGAACTGGTTCCAGTGGACCCCCAATGCCGGGTGGCGAGATTCCCTTCCTCCTTGATCTGCTTTGTCCCTCTGTCATAGTGGAAACTTATATATCCTTTGCCCCCTCCTCCCTGTACAAAAAACTGTAGAAAATTAACAGTTTTTTGAGCCAGAATTGGTCAGCCCTTGGCTGTGGAAAGGTCCTTCCCTAGCCTCAGATTGTCTGCAAAGTGAGCGACCCACACTCACGCGAAGCCCCGCTGACCTAAGTACCTGGGATCTTACGTTATGTATTTATTTGCTTGTTTATTGATTTATCATGTGTGTATGTGGGCTTGGATGTCTGAGGACAACTATGGGTTCTGGGGGACTGAACTCAGGTCATCAGACTTGGTGGCAAATACCTTTACCCAGAGCTATCTCACCGTGCTTCTATGGTCCCTGCTTCTCTAGGGAGCTCCCAGTAGTAGACCGTCTTAACTGGAATCTCCTACAGACACTGGAGGAGATGCGGGCACGGGCACACTGAGCGTTTTACTAGTGAATGAGTGTGTGCCTGTATGTGCCGTACATGGATCCTAGAGCCCGGAAGTACACCTCTGACCCTACTGTCAGAGATCTGAGGCGGGAGGGTGGTGAGAAGCCTGCCCTGGGCCATTGGCAGCTCCTGAGCCTGACACCTGGAGCTCACAGGGGCGGGCGCTGACAGAATGAATTACTGGAGACCCTAGAACAGACATTACCCTCCTGGCCAGAGACAGGCCACCGAGTGTGCCTGATGAACTGCCGGGGGTGGGAGGCAGAGCTAATAAACCCAGGGAAATCACGGCAGGCAGTTGAAGACTCCCGTAGGCACACCAGGGCAGGGCCGCCGGGACGTCAGCTTGCACACAAAGCCGGGCTCGTGGCATTTCGTGCACATTTCAGTTACCTCCGCAGCCAGGCAAGCAAATATGAGTGGCTTGGCTGAAAATCATTTAGAGCTGAAGGGAGGAAAAGGGTGTTTCATCCTTGGTGGGTTCACAGGCTGCCCTAGTGCAGGTGAGAGAGGCCAGGGCTCAGGGTTGACATCAAGGCTGTGGGAGGTGCCCAAGGGAGGCAGTATCAGGGCCTCTGAAGCTAGTTAGGGGAGATGTCAGAGTTCCAGAAACGGAATTGGCCAAGAGGCTGTTTCCCTGCTCCTCCTCGGCTTGAGTGTGCCAGTCAGGGAGACATCATGCTCGCTGGCGCTGGCAGGAGGAGGCTGACGGTACAGGGAGGGGCTAAGTTTGCTTTTGAGCTTGAGAACAGATGCGAGGAGTCAGTCTTCCACTTCCTAAGATGCTCAAACCAGGGGAGATGGTCTTCTATGGAGCAGGGAGTCTTGCAAGCCCCAAAAGCAAGCCAGTCTGTCGCACCAGGGAGGGAACTGTTTTCAAACGGAATTAGGAGCTGGGGGCATAGCTCCTAATATAGTGGCAGTGTTTGCGGCCATGGGCAAGGCCCAAGTTTCCATCGCTAGCGCTGCAAGGGGAGTTGGGAGGGAGGAGAAGGATGAAAATTTAGACCCAGCAACAAAAGAGAGAGGGCTGAGGTCGGGTAAGGCCAGGCAATGGAATCATGGTAAGGTGTGCGTGTGTGTGTGTGTGTGTGTGTGTGTGTGTGTGTGTGTTCATGCAGAGCTGGAGAGGAAAGAAGTGTCAACTGAGAGCAGCACTGGGTCAGATCCTGGAGCCCAGGCTAATCCAGAAGAGGGGGACTCAAACGTGGAAAGGCCAGGGCCTCTAAGTTAGCTGGTGTGGAGCCTGTTGGCAAGGGCAAGGACATGAAGCTCCTTGTGGGGTCAGATGTTTGTGTGTTAAGATGAAAGTTACAGCGACCATCCTTCCTAGAAGGAGCTGAGGTAAAATGATTCATGCCTAAAATCACAGCACTCATGATGTTGAGGCAGGAGGATAGCCAGCGAGTTCAAGGCCAGCTAAGGCCACACAGTCAGCTGAAGGCCAGCTTGGACCTAGACTGGGAACATAGCTCAGCTGTGAGAGGGCTTCCTGAACATGCTCAGTCCTCAGCACCACATAAAACCAAGTACCTGGAACCCAGTACTCCAGAGGTGGGGGCAGGAGCATAGGGAGCTTGAGGCTAGCCTGGGCTATACGAGCTCCTGTCTCCTGAAGGAACAATAATAATAAAACAAACAAAAAAAAAGACTAATTTGAATCTGAGCTTTTATTAGCTTTGATTGCTAATTACTCATGGGCAAACGACCCTGAAGAGTTTTCTTATCCTCCATGGGCCTCAGTTTCCAGATCAGCAGAGCCATTTTTTAAGCCCTTTGCAGTACTGAGGTCGGTGATGCCGTGACAACCGCACCAAGCCAATACCGGATTAGGTTTGTGAGGGAGGACAATCAAGGGAGGTGACAGACTGTGCTGTCTACGCCAGGATATAGTGAGACCCAGAGATGGATATTCCTCTGAGGATCAGGAAAGTCTGCACGGTGCCAGGGTTTTGGCCTACTAGACCCTAGGCGTGCATCCTGTCCCTGCCTCTTAGCTCTGTGAGCTTGGGAGAATAAAATCGATGAAGTGGCCCAGGTTCCTAACTTGCAGAAATGCAGCCAATGCCATCCCTTCATCTGCAGCTTCCTCAGGAGGGAAACTAGAGATAGGGGTCTGCCCTGCCCTGCATGGAACTCCTACATGCTGTGACCCTCTTAGTTCTCCACCCTAGAGATGGTCGGGTACAGCCTCCCAGCCCTCCACCCCGGAGACGGTCGGGTGCAGCCCCCCAGCCCTCCACCCCGGAGACGGTCGGGTGCAGCCCCCCAGCCCTCCACCCCGGAGACGGTCGGGTGCAGCCCCCAGCCCTCCACCCTGGAGACGGTCGGGTGCAGCCCCCAGCCCTCCACCCTGGAGACGGTTGGGTGCAGCAAGCGGAGCAGGAGTAGAAATTTATTAAGTGGGACGACAGTGGCTCCACTTGTGAGGATTGAGTGGGCGGCAGATGTGAGATTCTCGCTGTGTATTCGTGGCAGGTTCTCAGTAAATAAGATGGAGACATCCAAATTCCTTCCTTTCTCTGAGGCTCTGGCCCCAGACCCCAACAGTGTCAGCCAGATTGTTGGCACAGTCCCCTAGCTGCGTTCATGACATATGCAGAATCAATGTTTAATGGTGTGTGTGATGGACAGTCCTCTGATGGCACCGGTGCCTGGACTCTGGGGGCCCTTATGAAGGACTCAGCCCTTCCAAGGGCGAGAGTGGGAATCTCACTCACGCATTGGATGAAACAAGCACCTGCCACGTGTGATCTATTTGTGACTGCCCTGGCCTCGGGTGCTGAAAACCAACAGTTTGCATGAAACTTTTCCTAGGGGAAAGAGGAAGAAAGACAGAGGTAGGCAGGGGTGAGTGACAAGCTCCTGTGTCAGGGAGTGTTCCAGAAGGTCTCTGTGAAGGGCTGGGGTATTAAAGCAGACTGGGAACATTTTTCCAGGCAAGGGAAAGAAGATATCAGGTACCAGGGCCCAGGAAGGAGGCGAGTGTGACTGGCTGTGGTCACTGAGGTGACAGAGATGCAACTGGAGAGGTCCTGGGAAGATAACCATGGAGGGTCTTGCGCAGAAGGGTGACATGTACCGTGTGGGTTGAGTGCACTCCCTGCTTGTGAAGGTCCAGAACCCTGCCTGTAAGAGCAAGAGGCCTCCATCACCTGGAGAGAAGCTGGAGGGAGGAGGGCGAGAGAGAGGCTGGCAGTAGAGGTGCAGTTGGGCTGGGAACGCTTTTGCTTTGTGTTGGTGGCACCAAGCAAGATGGAGAGGGAGATTGTGGGGAACAGTGGACCTTTCTTGCCTCTTCTACCCCAGTGGAAATGGCTTTGCCCCCCCCCCGCATCTGAGGCAGGCCCTCGCTGCTCTTGGGTATCTAGCCTCACTGCTATCAGTGGGGTTTCTCACTGGGGGAAGACTGGGATGATCTCGAACTCATCACTCTCCTGCTCTAAGCTTTTCAGCAATCAGAGGGGTTTAATCTACAGGGTCTCCAACCCGAGTCCCTTCCAGTATTTGTATGAATGGAGGAACTCAGACTCTGCACCTAGTCTCCTTCCTACTGCTACGGTGGTTTCAAGTCCCCCCACCCCCGTGCCCTGTGCCTCTCCTTCTCCGCCTGACGCTGCCGTGCACAGTGGTAAAAGCTGTCTGCTGCTTAAGAACTTCCAAGTAAGCAGGTAAGTGGGGGCTCAAGTGCATCCCACACCTGCCAAGCCCAAGACTGTGTTCACCCAGCAGACAATGTTCTCAGGTGTATTGCGGGCACCCCCACTACCGTCCCCTGTTCCCTTGCACGCTCCAGGGCAGATCGGAGGGCAGCACTTACTCAAAGTGCCTCTGGAGGGGAGGGGAGAGGAGGGCAGCGGCAGCTGCCTCTTCTGCAAGGAGCTCGGCCCTCAGTGCTTTCTCCTCCTTATCGATGCTGTGAGTTGCCTCTCAAAATTGCTCTGCCATCATTAACACCACGATTCAGGTCAGAGGAAGGCCGTCTGCAGTCTTGGACGGCGAAGGCAAAGTGCTGATGCTGATTATCCGACATCTTCCTGGCACGGCCCATTCCGTGCTTGTAGTTCTTAATCAGAGGGATGGCGGTGCTTACGTGGTGGGTGGGCCAGGATCAAGGTTGCTTCTAGTTGGGTCCCAGGACCACAGACAGTCTAGGGCACCTGTTAGGTCACCAGAGGGCTTGTCTGGATGTCACAGGTGGCCCAGTGACCACAGTACTATTTCACCTTCTAGAGAACCCAAGGGGTTTGGTCTGTGCCAGCAGTGAATGATTCATTTGAGCACAGGCCAGAAGCCATGCTCCTGAGACTCACCAGCAGGTTCTGGACCTCACTGGTTGGTTGGTCATGGGCAGAGAGGTGCCTTTCAGAGCACCTCACCATTGCTGCTCCCTCTGGGACAGGCTGGTGGCAACCAGAGCCTAGCATTGTGGACGCAGCTACCTCCACCAACCTTTAGCCTCTATTCCAGACACACTCACACCATGGTTGTCAGGCACAGATCTCTGGCCTGGGCTCTATGTCTCCTTGAAGAATGCAGCTCAGCCTCCCTCTGCTAAAAAAGTTAAGCCCAGGGCACTTGTGCTCATATCAACCTGCTGAAGTCTGCAGCTCAGGCCAAGACCTTCCTGGCTTTCGGACAGTCGCTGGCACTCTGTGGATCAGGCTAGAAGCTTCAGAAGGTGCGTCCCTCTAGAGCGGTGCAGCCATGGAGCGGACAGCTGGCAGAAGACACACAAACATTCCGCTGCTTGGGCAGACAGGGTCTGGGCAGAGTGCTGGGACCCAGTGCTTGTGCTGGGCCCCCCCAGCCGCCCTGCTTCCCCTGACAGCTCAAACCCTTCTGTCCAGTCTGTGTCCAGGAAGATTCTAGCACCCACGCCCGAGCCCACTCTCACTGTCATCACATCGTCACCGCCCCTGCAGGCTCTCTTTCTGCTTGTCCCCGCTCCCTAACCCTTTACGCCAATTTCTGCAGCACTCCTAAATGCCGCTCAGTTCTGTCTGCATGGCCTGAAGCGTCACCACCCTGGGACTTTTAGGAACAGATACCATGTCTTTTTTGCCCCTTGTTGTTATTTTTCAGATAGGGTCTCTCTTTGTATCCCTGGTTGTCCTGGAACTCTCTCTGTAGACCAGGCTGGCCTCAGACTCACAAAGATCCTCCTGCCTCTAATTCTGGAGTACTGGGATTAAAGGTGTGTGCCACCACAACACCACATCAGCTTTTATTTATTATTATTATTATTATTATTATTGCCTTTTTATTCAAGCCTAGGACAGGACTTAACAAAGAAGCTACCAGATGCATTCTGTTCTGTTTTGCCAAAGAGAGCCAACAGAAGTACCACAATTAGTAGGGATGGGACAATACAGACTCCATGCTTCTGCAATGACACCCTGGAGTCACTGCTCCAAATGCTGTCTCTTTCCAAGGTCATCAACAGACTTTTAGCTGAGTAACCTCCCTGCCTCTCTATGGCTGCCACCCCAAACAGGACCTGGGGGGCGGGGGGGCGCCTGTTGAGCTGCGCTCTTGTCCCGTGCCACGGCACTCTGCTGGTGAAGGGTAACCTAAATTTTGCCCAATCATTTAGAATTGTGTTTTAAAACAAAGCCCTAACCATAAATGTTGGCAAGGTCCTTCACGTCTTTATCTTTTGTACCATCCCATGATAGAATCTGGACTCATCCTAAGAACACACAGAGCGCTGGGCCGGGTGGGACCGTCTCTGGCTCACTCTATCTCATTACCGTTTCGAACATATATATTACATATATTACCGTATCAGACATATATTGACTAGCAGTTCACTTGTGGTTCGGCTGGATTTTGTTCTAAATTTGAAATTAATTGAAAATTGAAAAACAATAAAAATAAGATTGAAAATTGAAAAACAATAAAAATAAGAAAAGAAAGAAGTGGAGATCGAGTTGTTATTTGCCCAGGGAGGACCCCAGGCTCAACCCAAAAGTGAGTCATTGTTGTCCTTCTTGTTTTGTTTCCCCAGGGAATCCCAGTGCGGGTCTGTGTGCCCCAGGTGACAGAACCGAGTCCTGCTCATCTAGAGCTATAAGTAAACAGAAACCACTTGTGCAAACCCAGGGAAGGTGTTCTGTTTGTTTCAACTCTGGCTGACTGATATACTGAAAACTGATTTCAAACAGCATACATGTGGATCTGTTCTGAGGGCCTGGCTGTCAGAAGGCCACCACTGTCGGCGGCACAGTGGGGTGGCGGGCCGGGCGAGGAAGTAGAAAGCTCCTTCTCAGCAAAGCTTACACTGAGGCTGAGGAGGGGCCGGGTGGATTTTCTGGAAAGGAAACTATGTGCACAGCCTCCAGGAGCCAGCTTGGCGCTGCAACCCCAAGCCCAAAGGGCAGGCCTTGGCTGGGATGACACCCCTGGGAGATATTTTGACCTCCCCTCTCTACCCAATGCCGGGGCTCTGAGCCTGCTATACTGAGAGCTGGTTGCAAAGCCCAGCTATTCTCTCAGTCTGGAGGAAGCTTCCAGACCTGGGGGTTGGCTCAGCCCCTATGGTCACGATGGGAGGAGGAGGACGGAGGGGTTGGGTAAAGGTTCGGGCGACTGGCCAAGACCAGTGTCGGCGGGCACCAGAGGTGGATGGGCAAGTGTCCACTGGCCCACCGTACCTACGTGGGAAACCAGACCAGCCCTCCTGGCACCTGGCTCGTTACCAGGAGATGGAAAGCCAGCTCTATGCTTAGACCCTTGCGTGGTGGCGCACACACTCAGCAGAGCCCTCTTCTCCGAACCCCGCCTAGATGCTGCCCAAACAGGTGCCCCTTGGACAGTCTCCCTCCCCCAGCACGCAAACCGTGGACAAGTGGGGTGGGGGACTGGCGCAGAGCGGCGCGCGCCCTGGAACCGTCTCTGGCTGTCGCCGGCCCTGTCCCCGACATCCAGAGCCGCGTCTCCACGCCCGCCACGCGCGTGCACACACGCGCGCGCGCACTCTCTCTCTCTCTCTCTCTCTCTCTCTCTCTCTCACACACACACACACACACACACACACACACACACACCACACACACCGCTCCCACACTCACCCCGCGTAGACCCCGCCCCGGCCCCGCCCCGGCCCCTGCGGGCGGCCCCTCCGGCGCCCGCGGACCCCCGCACGCTGCGCGCGCGGCTGGCGGGAGGCGGCGGCGACTCCGGGCACATTTGATTTTCCCGCAGTCCGGGCGCCCCGGAGCCGGAGCCCTAGCAGAGGACGTGGCGCTGTGCCTCAAGCCCGAGGCGGCGCGGTCCTAACCCCCCGAGTCCCCACGCCCCCTCCGGGCCCCCCTTCCCTCTGCGCCCCGGCTCTCTCGCCGCGGCTCCCGCCTCCCCGCAGCAGCTCCCGCGCCCCGTTTCTCCGCGGCCCCCGCTCTCCGCCCCCTTCCCGCTCGCACTTCCCACGCCCCCCTTCGCGTTCCTCTCCTCCCCTGGCCGCCCAGCCCAGGGCTCCAGCCGCTCCGGAGGAGGCGTGAATCGCCCAGGAATATTGACTAATTTGAGGTGGGGTGGGGGGGACAGTGGGCGATGGAGCAGCCCGAGGACATGGCGTCTCTCAGCGAGTTCGACTCCTTGGCGGGCAGCATCCCGGCTACCAAGGTGGAGATCACCGTGTCGTGCAGGTGAGCCGCCCGCCGGCCGGATTACCCCCCCCCTGCCCCGCCCCGGGTCGGAATTCCTCTGTCTCCATAGCTTCCATCCTTTGCTTAGCGAGTCGCTTTTCAGTGTCCTGATCTCCCAGGCGCCCCGATGCCTGTCTTCGGTCTTCGGAGACCCCTTACCCGTGGCGGGTGGTGAAGGCTGAATGGGCAGCCAGGCAGGGGTCAGGTTCCCAGAAAGTTTGTGTTTGGAGCTGTTGCTTCCAGGACAGTAGGAAGAAACAGAAACAGGGGTCCCAGAACCCGAGTGGGAAGGGGAGGAGCTGCCTCAGGGTCTTGCTCTGGCGCTCTCTGATTTACCCTTCCCCAAAAGGAGAAGTGAGAGTGACTGGTTCCATCCCTCCCAGGCATGACCCACTGTGCCTCATGCGACCTCCCTCTCCCCTCCTTCTGGTCTATGCCCCAACGTCCTCCCCCTCCTCCATTCTCTTAGAACCCAGGATTTGAAAGCCTTCTCTTTTAAGAAAGATCAGCCGGGACGCTCTCATAATGCGGGAAGCCCTGACGAACTTAAGAGTGGTGCCATTAAAAACCAGTAACTCGGTGGAAAATCTTAGACCAAAGGAGTGAAGGGCTGATGGTGAAAATGTCAGAATCCGCAGACAGAAGGAGTGTGTTCTGTAGGCTGCCACCCCCGAGTCCCCTGTGACACCATACAGGTTGAGAATAAGTTCTTGGAGGAGCTGGATGCCCCGAGGGTGAAGAGGCCTGTGGCTGACTCTGGGCACACTGCTTTGATGGGTCTGTGAGGGACACTCTGGTCCAGATATACCTCACCTTTTGTACCCTTGTTCCGGATCGCTCACCTCTGCTTCTTGCAGGTCGCTGTTGGATTAAGCTTTGTCCACCCTCATGTGCCGTCAGCTCTGAGTGACTGAGTTGAGACACGGAGGAACTATAGGTAGAGCCTGAGATGCTGGCCTGAGCTGTGATTGAGGATGGATTCTGGGGAGATACTTCCTGAGGACTTGAGGCGAGGGCTGCTGGGGCGGTGTCCCTAGCCAGGTTCTCCAAGGGGCCTACTGTGTGTCCACCCCCACCCCCACCTGGTTCCCACACAGAGACATTGGAATCTGCCTTTACTCTGCTGGGAGGTTCCTGATGGCCCATTAGCGCCAGCCTCACCTCCTCAGCTGTCAGCAGCTGCGAGCTTGCCCTCCTCCAGCACACAGCCCTGCCTCCCCTCCTTCAATCATGCCTGTCGCCTTCAGGCTCTTCAGTTGTCTCTCAGAGCCTTCCCACCTCTGGGCCTCTGAACAGCCTGTTCCCTTCCCGGAAAGGCTTTGTGCCTCCCATTTCCAGGGACATCCTCTTGTCCCTAAAGATGCCAGCCTGAAGCACTGGCTTCTGCATCCCTCGGACCCTGAGTGCAGAGCCTTCGCGTAAACATGGGACACAGGGATGCCCTGTGGCAGGCCCGAAAACCTTCCACGCCATGGAGAGGAGGAGTGATAGCAGCGAGACTTGCAGTCAGACATCTTGTGGGGGACCCCTGACGTGCCACTTGGGGCAAACTTTAAGCCTAAGTTTCCCAGTTGCCGTCTGCTTCCTCCCCAGGAAGCTTCGTTCACAGAGGTAACTATGTGCTTAGGACACACAGTGGGTACGAACGCTGCAGGTAGATGACGTGGTGGATACAGAGGGGCTCTGCCACACTGAGCAAGTGGCCAGGGCAATCATCCCGAGACAGAAATTCTTGATCCCTCTCTGTTTTCTAGAAGCATCCAGGGGACGGATGTTGACACCCTGCTGCAGGGGAGCTCCCAGAAGTTGGCTTCTGGGTTGACCCTGGTATCCATTTCTCCGAAGGGATATGATCCACATTTTGTAAAAGGCCCGGCCAGGCTCCACGTCTGCTCTCCTGAAATGGAAACAAGGGAGATGTGGTTTTGGTGATGAGAGATGAGAACAGAAGGGTCACTTGGAGTAGAGAGGAGAGGTGGCAACACATTCTGGGTGGCCTTGAATCTGGAGATCCACCTCTGGTTTGGCTGGGGTCAATGGTCCAGGATCGGGGCGGGCAGAGACCTAAAGAGCCTGCTTTGCCATTGTACCCTTTAGTCCATGTTTACCAGTTAGAGTCCCTTCTGCAGCCTGGACAGCACTAAGTGGACCTTATAGAGTGGAGACTTTGGGGTACTCTACCCTGAGCATCTCAGTGACCCTTTCTGGCTACTTCCTTCAGATGGGCAGCTGGGGGCATGTTCCAGGGTGGTTGATGAGTTCTCTGGCTCCCCTGATCCAACCCTGGAAACTCTGCCTTGTTCTAGGGCCTGTTCTACACACATGCTCTGTTTTACCTGGGCTCTTCAGCAGAGCAAGACTGCCTGATTCAGGGCACGGTCCTATACCTTTCCCAGGGACCTTGCTGGTGCCTAGTGAGTGTGTGCAGAAGGCAGAGGACACCATGGGTAGACACATCAGGGCCTTGGCCTCTGCAGAGAACATCTTGGGTCAGTCTGTGGTCCACTCCCCAGGGTAAGCCAGCCTTGTGTTATTTAACACATGGTTAAGAATGTGAACTTGGCCCAGGCATTGTGATTCATGCCTTTGATCCCAGTACTCAAGGGAGAGGCAGTAGTATCTCTGTGAGTTTAAGAACAGTCTGGTCTACATAGCCAGTTCCAGAACAGTCAGGGCTACATAGAGAGACCTTGCCCCTACAAATAAGGCCCAGCCTCAACAATGAGTGTGAGCTTAACTTTAATCCCAGCATCCAGGAGACAGAGGCAGACATGTCTATTAGTTCCAGGCTAGCCTGGTCTATGTAGAGCTTGGCTCTATCTCCCTGGGTTCAAATCCCAGCTTTTCCTGTGATGTGTGGTGTGTGTGTGTGTGTGTGTGTGTGTGTGCGCGCACGCGCATATGTCTGCATGCATGCACTCCAGGCTTTTGAGGATCAAATCCATATTATACAAGCACACTACCACTGAGGTCACACCCGGCTCTGTTCCTGGGCTCCCTGATGAGTTGGCTCTCCACTCTGGCCTCAGTTTCCCCCTCTGTAAAAGGCATAGTGATCCCTGTCAGTTTATAGGGATTTGATGGGCCATCCTGAGAGCAGTGGCTGGTGTCACCAGTTAGCTGACATCACGCAGTAACAAAGGTCTACACATCTACAGAGATGTGGAGCCTGGAGTTCGCTTGATGTAGTGATCCCTGGAGGAAGGATGGCTCACGGAACTAGATTCCAGCAGACGTAGTACAAAATGTGACTTAAATGCTCTCAAGCCTGGCGTTCTTCCTCCTGACGGTCTGTCCCAGACGGTTCTTGACTAGGAATGCTAGCCATTCTGCAGGCCCATTCAAAGCTTACCTGTCCTGTGACCCCTTCCCCCTCCAGAGGCCCTGCCAGGTCAGCATCCCTCTTCTACGCTGGGAGCTCCATCAGCTCTGTGGTTGGAAAGAACGGCTTGCATTTTTCCTATTACTGGACGCCTTTGTGCTTGGGCAGGGTTGTGTTGGCGAGGCATGCGAGGGCTCCTGAGACCAGGGCAGGCTGGATGTCTACTCAGGATAGCACACAGCTGGTGGGGGCTAGTGGGTGGCTAGGTTTCTTCCACCCCAGAGGCTGATTCCTACTGCCTGTTCAAGCTAACATAAGGCATCCCGTGGAAAGAGTCAACTCAGCTCTGGGGCTGTGTCCTGGGCCTTCCTAGACAGGTATGAGTTCACTCTGACAGCAGGGGAGATGGCAGTGGGGAGGGGATGGGCCTGAGGGCATGGTGGCAGCATAAGTCAGCAAAAGGAGATCTGCTTAACAATTGGCCACACCCAGATATTCAACAAAGCCAGGAAAGGGTGATTGCGGCTGATTGGACGCTTACTCCAGCTGAGCAGTTGGCATCCTTGTTACACAGACCCATACCTGTTGCGTCTATAGTAGCAGTTACCGTCCAAGCTGGCACCTCAGATCCAAGCTGGCACCTCAGATCTAAGCTGGCACCTCAGATCACACCGTCTTAGAAGCCGTAGTTTTCAGCTCCTGTGGAACAAATGTCCACTGTTTCCTGAACCCCAGACTTTATCCCCTCCCACCTCCGTGTCTCAGGGCTAGGACTTCACCCAAGGTCTGATCATCGACCAGGCTTGCTAACTGCAGGCTGCTGCAGAATTGAGGCTCAGTGTTTTGCTGGTGAGGACCAGAGTGACCATCAGCAGGCTCCTGGGGGCTGTGGTCCCAGCAAGCTGCCTCCACGGTAAGACAACTGACCTCCTCAAGGCTAGGGGAAGACTAGCTCATCCAAGGACTGTGACAGCGAGATGTGAACCCCTGGACACATAAGAAGGGATACTTTTCCTTTGTGGTCACCCAGACCCAGGAGCCACTTCCCCACACCCAGCCCACGTCAAGGGGAGAGATTCCACAGTGTTCTCGTGGGGAACAGGGGACTTCTGCCTGCCCCAGCTGTTGGAGCTTTTGGTTTTCTCTTTCCACCCCCACCTCTAGTGTCTGTGTGTCTGTCTGTCATCTGTCTGTGTGTTTTCCTGTGTGTCCATGTGAGGAATCATTCTTGGTTGCTTGTGCACCTTATCCATTGAGACAGAGTCTCTCAGTTAAACCCAGATCCTCTGTCTCCAGCTTCTGGGGTTACTGCCGGCTGTCATTCCCACCAGGCATTTCTGTGTGTTTCTGGGGACCCCAGCTCCAGTCCTCACGCTTGCAGAACAAGTGTTTAAACTGCCGAGCCATCTCTCTGGCCTCCCCACTGTGGCTTTTTAGCTCCCCAACAATCCTCTGCAGTAAATTGCAGTGTTTCCTTTTGGTCTGCCTAGGAAATCAAGGCCCATAGAGGTGGAGGCACGCACCCCAGGTTAGTGCCAGCTGGGTCTGGAAATATGTACCCACAGCCTGTACCCTCAGATGTCAAGAGGGTCAGGCTCTGTGGAGATCATGGTGGGACCCGAGCAACAGCCATTGTAGGTGAGACAGGTCTTCCCTCAGGCATGGGAAAGACCTCACTCGGAGAGGCAGAACACAGGCAACAGAAGCCAGCCTTCTACGGTACCCTTACTGTAGGGCGGTAGGTTCCTATCTGCCTCGCCTCTCCCTGCTCACATTCCTTCTGCTCAGCCTAAAGGGTTGATGGAGGTGGGGGAGATGACCCGCCTTTGAGAACAGAGGGGAGGGAGAAGGAAGCTCAGGGAGCTGACAGGCTCGTAGGAAGCCCTGGGCTGTCTGTACGTAACAGGAAACCCGACTGCTCGTAGCCTGGACCTGAAATAACTTCTGTTCAGATGAAGCGAGTCTAGAGGTAAGCCATCTCAGGGCCAGTTTGTCAGCCACTTTGCCAGGAAGAACCCACCGTCCTTCTTCTTGGTTGCTGTCCAAATGGCAAGCTTCACTGTTACAAAACCCTCTGCTTCTGTACTCGGTGTAGCGGCTGCACGTGAAGATAGGAGACACTGCGGAGTGAAGGGTCTTTCTGGGAAGGTGCTTTGTTCCAAAAACCACAATCTTGCACAGATCCGTAGCCTCCCCAGGGGGTGGCCAGAGCTGGACCTCACGTTCACTGCTGCCATTTTTTACATAAGGGAGTCTCCATCACATCAGGACCTGTGTGGATTTTGGTGCTGGATGGGTAACCATGACTTCCAAGATGGCTCCACAGGCTATTTGGCCTTCTTGAAGCTACAAGGGGAGGAGTCTAGTATTCACCTCTTGAGGTCTGACTCCTCATATTCTCAGGTCAGGGGACAGCCAGTTTGGGGACAAGGAACTGGTTTTCCAAGAAGTCATCTTGACCCCTAAATACTTCTCCTCCTCCTAGTGTGACAGGCAAGGAAAGCCAAGTTGTGCACTCTTGCCAAGCCCTGCCGGGCACCTCTGCCCTCAGTTTCCCTCCTGCCCACCATGCAGTTCCCACAGGTCTCAGTAGACCGCGTCATGGCCTTGGGGGCAGCCGCGTTCTGCCTGTCCACTTGCTGGGGAATGTGAGGAGCCAGACCTCTAGAGGCCAATGCTAGGCCACCTGTGAGTACGTGGATACCTGGGGGCCAGAGGTACCAGATCCCCCGGAGCTAGAGCCACAGAAACTAATGAACCACTTGATAACGGTGCTGTGAAATGGGAGAGCAGCAAGTGCTCTTAGCTGTGGAACCATTTCTCAGGCTCAAATAACTGTCATAAAAAAAAAAAACGGACATAAAACTCACAAGAGGTGTGTTTGTGCGTGTGTTCATGTGAGTGTGTGTGCCTGCGCGTGCGCCCCTTGTAATGCTGGTGGTGAAACCTAGGGCCTGACAGTCTCCCTAGCAATTGCTCTGCCGTTGGGCACCATGTCTCACTGGTTCTGGGAGACAGTCTGCAGTGTGTACCTTGTTCTCACAAGGCCACCTCTGTCTTCTCACCTCAGCTTCACGGGTGCTGGGCTGACATGTGTGCACCACCATGTCCAGCTGTGCACATTTTTGTTTTGTCCTTTGAGAGAGAGTCTTATTATGTAGCCCTAGCTGACCTGGGACTCACTACATAGACCAGGCTGGCCTCAAACTCATAGAAATCTACCTGCCTCTGCCTCCCTAATGCTGGAATTAAAGGCGTGCGCCACCAGTTCTGTCCTACGCACATTTTTACTAGGCAGATAACATCCATGGGTTTATCAGCAGTAAGTTCATTCCCTTCAGATGGTGAGGCAGGCGACAGGCGCTGAGACCCAAGGGGAACATGGAGAAGAGAGATTCAAGGGGCAAAAAAGGTCTTGCTCTGCTTGTAGAAAGACACAGAGGTCAGGGTGGCTGGAAGAGCTTGAGCGGTCGTTCAGCGTGCACAGATGAGATCAGCGGGGAGCAGGGCTATAAACAGTGGCTTTGGGGGCCCCAGGAAGGAGTTTTGGTTTCTGGTTCTCACAGCATTGGGGGATGGATCTTGTTAAGTGGTGGTTGGATTAACCTTTACGAACACACCTCTAGTTGCTGAGCAGACCCTAGGCTGCTGGGGAGTGGGTACATCAGGAAATAGATGTGTTGCTAAGCAGGCCAAGTGGAGGGTGGGGAGGGTGGCGTGGGGAGGGTGGGAAGTGGCTGGAAGTAGAATCGTTAGAGCTCACTGAGTGCAACAGGAGTGGCACCAGGGAAGAGAGCAACGGAGCCAGTTCTGGTTTCTAGTGGCTCACACCTGTTCCGAGAAGCAAATGGGTGACCCCCATGAACCGATAAGAAATGTGGGGAGACTGTCCAGGGTGACAGATTGCCATGTGGCCAAGCAACCCAACCTGGCTGCTTCTGAGACCACAGCTTTCTCCCCTGACCCTGCATCTTGCCAGGGTCAATTAGGCCAGTATCTCCCAGCAGAAAAATACTGCCAGCCTTAGAAATCTCTCTGGGTACCTTGTGAGAACTGCTCGTTAGACCTGGCATGGTTGCTTGGCAGGGAGATGGCACAGCCAGGCACAGAATGAGTGGGATGTTTTGTTTTGTTTTTTGAGACAGGGTTTCTCTGTGGCTTTGGAGCCTGTCCTGGATCTATCTGGCTCTGTAGACCAGGCTGGTCTCGAACTCACAGAGATCCGCCTGCCTCTGCCTCCCGAGTGCTGGGATTAAAGGCGTGCGCCACCACCGCCCGGCGGAATGAGTGGGATGTAAAGGCAGCGGTGGCTCCTGGCCTGGCTCCCTTGATGACCTCCTCCTATTAGGGCCGGAGGATATGGATGTCCTGCCACTCCTCTCTACTGCCTCAGTGGGACGGACAGGGCACAGGTAGCCCATGTGGGCTTGGGAGAGCCCAAGTTTTGTGACACGGGTGCTCCTGGGCAGCTCCAGATCTGTCCCTTCTTGGGATGTGAACAGGTCCTGCTGGCAGTGGGACACAGGGTCAGTTGAGTGTCTCAGGTTGAGTGCCTGACAAGGGACCTGGCCTGTGTGTGAGTGGTCACCCCCTCATCCACTCCATTGACTAGATATTTGACGTGAAGCTAATTTTGAAAAAAAAAACCAAGGTGATATCTATGTGTTCTCAGGTCCTGGGCTTTCTCTGTGTCTGTCATTGCTACCTGGTGTCCCTAGCACTAGAGACTGGGCTTATACTGGCTGCTCTCCTGCCTCAGCCTCCGAAGCGCTAAGGATTCCCTGTGTGTACCGCCATTCCCAGCTCAGAGAAGCCTTCCTTCCTTTCTTCCTTCCTTCCTTCCATCCTTCCATCCTTCCTATGCTGGGTATCAATTTGGGAGTGTAGGCCCCAGCCCCTCGCATCTATCCCAGCCTCCAGGCCTGGTCTGGACTCCAAATCCCAGCAGGCCAGGTCCTGACTCCTCCCTGGGGATTGAACTCTGGGCCTTGCACATGCGAAGCGAGTGCCCTGCCACTGAACTGTAATCCTTTTGACTCCTGTTCTTCTGAGACAACTAAGTTGCCATACTGCCCCTGAACTCACTATGTAGCCCAAGCAGGCCTTGAACTTATGATTCTCCTGCCTCACACTCACAGGTGACAGGGACTGCCGGCCTGGGCTGTCAGGTTTAGCCACCTCCTAACTTTTGCAGCCTTAGGGTTTAATTTGGGAATTGGACAACAACAGCAGCAACAAACTTGCATCCAATACACATGGACCAACATCAGTCTGCTTAGTTTCAGGGGTTCCGTGGTCCCCGCTGAGGACCCTGGGCCAGGCACAGCTGAAGTACAGGCTCTTAGTGTACTTTCTCAGCTACAGCCAAGAGCAAGCTCAGTGCATCCATGAGAGGGAACCAGGGGATGTAGTTATCTCGCCCACAGCTCAGGCAAGGGCAGGGTATTCCCCTCAGACTGGGGCTCTGCCTCAGCCCTGCCCATTTCCCTTGGGGTCCCTCTGCTGGGAAGTGTCACTCCCAGGTCCCTTAAGGAGGTCCTCCATCACCTTCTGCTGGGACCTCAGAGACTCCTGGCCTCACAGCCTGGTAATGTTTCTCCCAACCTCCTGAGTTGGAAATGAGTCCTTGGGGGTGGCAGGAAGCAAAGGGCCTTGGCTCTGCTTTTCCAGCCTCAGTTTAAGGAACAAAAGAGGCGAAGCTTCTCCAGCTGAAGGATTTTATGCTCATTTGGGGGAAAAAAAAAACATGTTGACTGTTGGGGGATGTTTTCCCCCTCTTTGAGCTCTCCCAAAGTAGAAAGCAGAGGAAAAACACTTAAGATCTGGTTTAGTCTGGTCTGGTCAGTGCCCCGGGGGCTGGGGCCCTGTGTAGAGCTAAAGGCCTGATCTCCCAGGCTGCTCTGGCTGTGTGCCTCTGGGCAGGCCGCTCCCTCTGTCTGAGCCAGAAGTTCTCAGTGGAGTAGGTGAGGGTTAGTGGGGACCTGGCAACTCTGAGGGATTCTCAGGGGCCAAGCAAATGTGCCTTGGGGTCTTCACTGTCCAGTGGGACATTGAGGTACGAAGACAAAGGGTTTTGACCCAAGACGCAGCTGGTCAACACTAGTTAAATATGAGCTCAGTCCCCGCTCCAGACCTTCAAAGCCAGTCTCTGAGAGGGGCCCCAAGAGCCTGCCTTTTTACCCCTGGGAAGTGAAGTGAGCCCCAGGGAATGAGAGGCCCATTGCAGGCAGCTCAAGAGCCCCATGTACCACCCCACTGGGTTAAAGGCTGCAGGGACAAAGTGGGAGAATGGGTGGCATCAGAGAGGGGATCAGGATGGGAACCCAGGCAAGAGTACTCACAGCCAATGGGGGCAGGAGGCGGAGCCGAAACTGGGGGTCCAGCTCAGATGATGAGATATTCCCTCTTCAGGTCAGGGTTGGGTCTGGCTTCTTGGTCCCCAGAAAGGGTTCAGGTGGCTATGGCTCTCTTTCTAACTTGTGAGCCTGAGGACTGACCTGTGAGTCCCAGGTAATACACTTTTATCCATCTGAGCAGCCCTGGACTATACTGAGCCTTTTTTTATAAACGGGGAAACTGAGGCACAGAATGCAGTTTGTCTGTCTGTAGCTAAGGGGGGTGGGGAGTATGAGGACCCTCTGAGTGTCACCCTGCACAGCCCTTGCTGTTCTGGTCTGGTTTAAACACAGCGTTTCCCTCTGGAGCCCAGGATTGCCTCCAGTTGGTGGACATCCTCTTGCTTCAGCGTGCCATGTGCCGGGGTCACCGGTGTAAGCCACCACATCTGGTTTATGTGGCGCCAGGGACTCGGAGCTTTGCGCATGTTCGGAAGACCCTCTTCCAGCGGGGCTACATCCTCAGCCCCTGGTCTCTCGCATCTGTCTTCCTCTGCTTTCAAGCTGCACTCGATTGACTCAGGGCCTGGTGGATGGAGACAGAGGGCAGTCCCTTCCCTGGAGGGGCCCAAAGCAGTGGGGGCAGGCAGGAGGACCCTCTGACTCTGAGTTGTGAGAACCAAGTGGTGGGTCCAGGTTCAGGAGAATGGCATCAAGAGGAAGGACTGGAATCATCGGCAGGAAGTATGATAAGAATCTCAGCAGCATGGAGTTCTGAGGGCTGTGCTATCTTTGGTGCTGGCCACCAGGGTGACTCTTGTCCCTGGCTTATTGAGAGTCTGAAGTATGGGACAGGGAATCACTGGAGCCAGGAACCGTGTGCGGGTTCCTTGTTAGTGCAGTACTGATGGATGAACATGGGGGCTTGCTAGACAAGCGCTCTACCACTGAGCTACATTCCCTACATCCGGTTCTTAGTCTGTGTGCCTATGGCCCAGCTATTGATCCTCCCGCCTCTCTCTCCCCCTCTCCCTTTCCCCACCTCTCTCCTAGGCTGAAACCTAGGGGTAATCCTTTTTCTCACTTGCCTAGAAATGACTAAACTTGAGCCCCACATCCAAACTTGGATGAGACTCAGACCTTGGAGGAATCTGTTCAAGTTCTGCCCCCAAGCCTGTAGGAGGCTGTCACCAGGGATGGTGGAGGCTGGCCATGTGTGCCCTGGCTATTGCTGCCTTTGACTGTACTGTCCCTGGCATCAGGACCTTTTGCTGGCTCTCTAAGTGAGCCTGTAACATGGAGAACAGCCTCTGTGTCCTAGAGTTCCAGGGACTCAGGGGAAACGCAATGCTTGACAGCCTCTAGGACAGAAAGGATGGATCCCTGATCCACTGGAGACAGTTTCCATTGGGCTATGTAGCTTCCTGATGGCAGCTGTGGACAACACTATAGGGCATGGTTCTCCAACCCCAGCTTCTTCCTTTCGGCTGGGACAACACCCAGCCAGTGCTGACCCCCAGACAATGTTTCTGTTGCTGCCGCTAAAGGCAGTTCTCACAACATCTCTCTCATTGTAATAAAACTCGAGATTCAAAGGCTGGGGTGAAAACCTGTGAGCTCAGAGACACAGACTAGCAACTGGCTCACTTTCTCTCTTTGCTGCTGCCCCCTGAAGCCACTCCCTTCCACAGCTAAAAGAAAACCATGT
The DNA here is from genome assembly GCA_028555095.1 of Dicrostonyx torquatus. Taxonomy (NCBI): domain Eukaryota; kingdom Metazoa; phylum Chordata; class Mammalia; order Rodentia; family Cricetidae; genus Dicrostonyx; species Dicrostonyx torquatus. The sequence goes on along the minus strand of JAQHUG010000229.1, from coordinate 2,937,558 downwards.
TAAGCTCCTCCCTGCTGCTTCCTGTCAACTGGTTGCTAACCCCGCCTCTCTGAGCCCAGGTTAATTTTATTTAATTAGTCCAAATGTAACACAACTTTGTCCAGTTAAAATAATATTCCACAGCAAGGAAATGTCTGAGAAGGGCTGGTATTTGAAGCTGACTGAGGTTTGATTAGTGAGAAACACCTGGGTCCAGGCACCGTGGTGCCATCTGGGGAGGTTGTGGCTGTGGTGTGGTGGGGGGAGCACTTTGAATCTTAGGAAAGCATGGACTGGAGTCGCTTCAGGACCTCCCAGCTTCTGAATTTTTCTTTCTTTTTTAAAGACAGGGTTGCGTATAGCCCAGGCTATTCTAATTCACTATATTACCCCAGGCTGGCCTGGAACCCATTAGTCTCCTGTCTCTCTCTCCTCCACCTGAGTGCTGAGGTGGCAGACATGTGGCACCCTGTGTGGTTCCTGGCACTTAGTGAAGTTGAGCAAGTGTGCCGAGGGACCTGTCTTCCCTTTCCATCGTGTCTGAGTCTGGGCCAGAGGCCTAGGCCTCATCACCTGTCCCCTCCATCTCTATTAATTTCTCCTTTCTCCCCTCTTTCAGGAACCTCTTGGACAAAGACATGTTTTCCAAGTCTGATCCACGTAAGTCCCCAGCAACAACCATCCCATGACACAGTGGCCTGGCGATTAGTGACAGAGGCCACCAGCAACTCTTGCTGAGTGCTAGAGCTGTGCAGACATAGGGGCCAGTGAGTCAGGGCTGGAGAGTGCTGCGTGGTGGTAGCCAAAGAAGAACTGAGGTGTTGGCCCTATTCTGCTCCCATACTTGTGAGGTCTCAGCACCTCAGAGCAACTCGGGAGGTGTTGGGGTGTCTAGGGCAAAAAGGCCTCTGTCCCTGTGGGAAATGGCACACTTATGTTGACTGCGGTCTGGGGGGTGTGAGCATGGGTTTGGGAGTACTGCGCTCCAGTCCTGAGCAGTGCCAGCCATGAGCATGATCTTGGATGGGTCTTTGGCCTCTGCAGAGCCTCAGTTTCCCCATCAGTAGAGAGGATCTGGTGACAGTAACAGGATCTGAAGGGACAAAGTTTCAGGTGCCATCCTCACCACGCCTACCACTCAGCCCTCCATCACTCCCACCTGTCCCCTGTCCATGTGTCTCACACCTGGGACCCTGGGACCCTTTCTTTTTTTTTTTTTTTTTTTTGGTTTTTTGAGACAGGGTTTCTCTGTGGCTTTGGAGCCTGTCCTGGAACTAGCTCTTGTAGACCAGGCTGGTCTCGAACTCACAAAGATCCGCCTGCCTCTGCCTCCCAAGTGCTGGGATTAAAGGCGTGCGCCACCACCACCGGCCCTGGGACCCTTTCTATGGCGTAGACATGGACAGCCCTTGAGATCCCTCCTACAAGTCACGCTGAGGTCCCAGATCTCTTTGCCAAGCCAACTGTTGGTCACTGTGGAGAAAGAGGGACTGGAGATGTAACTCAGTGGTAGGGTGCTTGTCCAGGGATCTGGGTACCAAAGCACCAGTCTCAGTACCACAAAAATGGCCAGGCTCTTAACCTCGCTCACCAAGACCCCAGTTGCCTCGACAGACACCCGCCCTTCCCCCAGACCCAGCAGAACCACCCAGGCTAAGGCTCTTGACCCTCGACTTTCCTCTTGGCCTGGGATATTAACTCATGTTCTTTCTTCTCTTCCCCAGTGTGTGTCATGTACACTCAAGGGATGGAGAACAAGCAATGGCGGGAGGTAGGTGCCACCCCTTCCCCACCCAGGAAGCGCCAGCGCTGTATCCTCCCTCAGAGTGGACCCTCTGTGGGTACTCTACCCGTAGTACCAAAGGCTGGCAGGGCAAGCAGGTACGGAGACCAAAGGCAGTGCAGGCCATGCCTGTCCTCGGGTAGCTCTGGCCAGAGGGGAGACGCGACTATGTCAGCTGCTTTGTGTAACCGAGACAACAGCCTAAAGGAAGAAAGATGAATCTGGGCTCACATTTCAGAGGGGCTAACCATGGTTGCTTGGCCCGCACACTTGTTTGGGGGAGCACGTGCAGGGGAAGCTGTTCACCTCATGAAAGACAGGAAGTGGAGGATGGAAGAAATACCCAGGAAGGATAGAGTACCCAGGGACATGGCCCCACTGGTCTGCTTCCTCTACTCCAGCCCCACTGCCATCATTCCATACAAAATCTGAATGCAGGGGGTTAAACCACTCATTAAAAAGAAAAAAAAAATCCGTTTATTAGATCAGAACCTTCATCATCTAACTAATAATCTCTGGAAACTCCCCCTGCCACACACAAATACATAAAAATGTGCTTTTAGCTGTTTGTGGTGGCACACCTTTAATCTCGGCACTTAGGGGGCAGAGACAGGAGGATCTCTGAGTTCAAGGCTAGCTTGGTCTACGTAGTGAGTTTTAGGACAGCCTGGACTACAGAGAGAGACCCTGTATCAATAAAAGAGGAGGAGAAGGAAGGCGAGGGAGAAGAAATGTGCTCTGCCAGTTACCTACCTGTTTCTCAGTCCAGTTGAGCTGACAGCGTTAATTACTGAAAATCTGTCTCGTAATACAAAGTGCATTCAGTTCATTCCCCACAGCCTCCTATTCTTAACAGTCCCACAGGAGACTCAGGGCAACTCTCAGCTGTAAACTTGTGTGGGGGGAAAAACAAAACACAAGTTACACGTTTTCAAGATGCGGTGGCCCAGAGCACACACTCCCATTTCAAACTGGAGGAATGGGAGACGAACCAAAAAGGTGCAAGGCCCCAGAGCTTCCCAGCGGAGCGAACACTAGGTCCTGTAGCTCCGTGCCTGCGGATACATCGTTTCCTGACATGCATCCTAATGAGAGCCCCGTTTGCAGCCACACGGCCTCTCTCTCAGGCTATGTCCGCTTCCTTGCCTGAGCTTTCCTCAGCAGACGCCCACATTTCTGTCAACTCCAGCATCCTGGGGTCAGCCAAGCGCCACTGTTACAACTTTGATGACCACCGTCTCCAGGGCTACTCACAGGAACTCAGACCTGCCCTACACTGCCCAGCTTCGTGGGCTTTTCTTTGAAACCTGGGTGCAAGCCTCCATGATCTTGTGACCCTTGCATTCTGAATGCCAGTGACATCAGCGTCACACGGCCCACACCAAAGTCAGCTGCCCACATGAGGCTTGGTTGAGTCCTCTTGGACCACAGCTACAGTGGACTCTGGGTGGATTACTGTAGAATCAACTTCCTAGGCCCCCATTCCAAGCCTCAGGCACCACAAGTCTTTAAGGTGAGTTTACAGGTTCATGAGCTTTCACCTGCCGTGATGGGGTCCGGCCAACTGCTGACGTGCCCTAAGGCATCTCCCTGTTGTCCCCGCATTGCATGTGGCTTCTCTGTGGTGACCGTATTGGAATCTCTCTAACACTACACGTTCTGGTCCATGGCTTCCAACACGCTTTCTTTTCTGGCTCTACTGTGGTTTTCAGGTCTCTGCCTGCTTCCTGCTCTTCTAGCTCTCCCTGTGAGCTTGGCTAAACGCAGCCAGCAGTGTCCATGCCGTAGCCTGGATGCAGTGCTGTCTTGATGTTTCCTCCATGAGATTAACAAGTCAATTACTTTTAAACCCAGCTGTACGAGGTTTCTTTTGGGCCACCAATCAGCTCCCAAATCATAACACAGACTTATTATTAGTTTTGAATGCTCGGCCTAGCTTAGGCTCATTTCTGGCTAGCTCTTTTAACTTCAGTTAACCTTTTCTTTATCTACCTTTTGCTTTGGGCTTTTTTGCTTTTCCTTCCTTCTGTATATTTATAATCACTGTTTCTCGTGTCTGTCTGGTGACTGCCTGGCTTCTTACCCCAGGTGTGTTTCTCCCTTTCTCCCTCATTCTGTCCTCCTTGTTCGTAGATTTCTCTTCCTCCTTATTCTTTCTGCCTGCCTGCCTGCCTGCCAACCAACCCTGCCTGTCCTTTCTTGCCTATCTATGGACTGTTCAGCTCTTATTAGTTCAGCCAGGTGTCTTAGGCAGGCAAGGAAAAACAAATGCAACCTTTTTTTTTTTTTCTTTTTCTTCAAGACAGGGTTTCTCAATAGCTTTGGAGCCTGTCCATCCTAGAACTCGCTCTGCAAGCTGACCTTGAACTCACGGAGGTCCACCTGCCTCTGCCTCCCAAGTGCTGGGGTTAAAGGCATGAGTCACCGCAGGCTGGCCAACACATCTTTTCATAATTAGACATACATCCTTACATTGTTAAACAAATGTAACATGCCTTCACATTGTTAAAGTAACATTCCACAGCATAAACTCAGAAACTGTCTCCAAAAAACCCCAATAAATAAATATTTAAAAAATTTAAAACAATACAGTCCCCAAGAGCATGCCCTCCAGTGACCTCTTCCTCCAGCCAGGACCCATGTTCTACCTCCTGCTAAGTAAGAGTCTCTTCAAAGTTTGACTCCATCAGTGATTAAGCCATCTAATTACGCCTCTAGAAACGAACCTCACAGGCATCCAGGGCTGCACTTCGCTGTTCTCCTAGGCTCTTCTTAACCCAATCGGGGTGACAAAATTGGCCATCACAGTGGTCCTGTTCTCAAGGTGACACAAAGGGAGGAATCCAGGCTCCCACTGCTCCCCCTGGTGCCTGGGGCAGGGCTCCAGTGTTCGCCCTGCGACTCCCCAGCAGTCTCCCCTCCCATGTTTCTGGCTAATGTGAGCACAGCTTCAGTGAGGGGATTCCCTACTCAGAAATCTTCCCCGGCTTTCCTCTGCTTGGATCAGCCTGGTTTCTACACCCCACTGCAAGCCATGCTTTTCCAGCCTGGGCCGGTTTCCAGTGCTCAGATCCTGCTGTGTGCCTCTGTCCCCCATTATGGAGGTGTAGTGGAAAGGGCCTCTTGAGCCACAGTGACCTCAGGAGGTGCACAAGGTCCAGATGCCTCTGTCTCCTCCGATGTAGCTACTGGAAGGGTCCTGCTGCAAGCTTGTCACATTCTATCCTTTCTGTGCCCAAAGCTGTCCAGCGGCTGCAAGTAGATCAGACTCTGGGCCTTCCTGGGCCCGCCAGGCTCACGTGTTCTGACATCCCTTACCTGAATGGCTGACCTCCCCTCCTGTTCCCTCCATCTCCCTACCACGCTGTCCAGTGCACCTGGAGCTCCTCCTGCCTCGGGGCCTTTGCACGGGCTACCCAGCCACACTCTTTTCTTACACCTCATGAGTTCTTCAGATCCTGACACCTGTGCCACCCATCGTAAAGTTTTTCTGGGCCTCAGTCTCCCCCGTACATCATATGTATCCCCCTTTCTTGGTCTCCTTGATCACGTTTTACCATCGACCAGACTCTGGTGCCAGTATTTACCTTAGCACATGTCAGCTCTACAGAGCCGGGGATTTCCGAGCTCTTCACCTACTGTTCCGTTCTGGGTGCCCAGAGCAGTACCCAGCACACAGCAGGCACCTCAGACGTGTTGCTAAAGGAACAGGCAGCTTAGGAATGGGATTTGGACCTGTGCAGGCCGATAAGAAATGGCGGCTGCTGTTTCCCCCCCCCACCTCTGCTGGGGACGGGGACAATCTGATGGTGGAGGCTAGTGGCCCCAGGAGCACCTGTCTTCCTTGTTTGACACAAAAGCTGTCCCTTCTGATTCTTGAAAGGACAGGGCCGGAAGCGAGGGGCGGAGGGGAAGAGTTGATTCCTTCCATGGTGGGAACATGTAGTTTCTTTGGCCTCTTTGCTGAAGCTGACTTCCTGTGACTGTCCAAGCTGCCTAAGGCAGCTGAAGGTATGGCCACTCCTGCTGTTTAAGTTAATGAACAGGACAGGAAAGGGTGGCCCTCAGAGCCTTGGCATCTCTTCATTCCCCATCCATCAACTCCTGAGAGGGAGGTACAGGGGGCGGGGCTCTGCACAGAGACTGCCTGGTGTCTCCGAAAGCCCCAACATGTCCCCTGAGGAAGGTCTTGGGAAGAGCAGGACTCAAGCTGAGTCGCCAGGCTTAGTGGAAGCAAAGGGCGGAGGGTGTGGATTGAATCTGAGGAATGGAACTCCGTCCACTGAGCCCGGGTGATGTGACTTTGTTTTCTAAGGCTTGAAACCCATTGAAGCATGAACCAGATTGCTAGAGAACCGTTTAGCCTGCTTAAGTGGACTAATTACTTTGGAGGCCTTTGGCCGAGCTTCCCGACTTGAGCACCAGGAATACACCCGTGGCTTGGTGATTCATCCGCGCAGGTCTGGAAGGACCTTTTCCGAAGGGCACTGCCTGGCGAACTGTTAATTACATTCCATAATTGAAGACAGTCCCCGTTCGGTCCAGGGCCTCCCATTGTCCAAGCTTCTTTCTTACACCCCAGTCTTGGTCAGAAACGCACATGCAGGGCAGAGTGTGGACACACCTGAGCTTTGCTCAGGGTTCCCGGCCTTTGGGGAGGTGGCACCTGGGTTGAATTCACACACAGAGGTTTGAGGATATGGCCTGGGATGGAAATCAGAATGTTAGCGGTGAAGATCCCTGGTGCCTGACACATGGCACTCACCATGGAACGTCACCTGGGTTCGGGTCTTGCTGGTGGCTCTCCCGGTTAGTCACCATTTACACTTATGTGAGGTGTCAGCAGGTACCACGGGGTAGCGGGAAAGGTGGGAGTACGACAGAGCAAGTGTGAGTGCGGACCTGGGTGTTGGCAGTGTGTGTGTGTGTGCGTGCGCGTGCATGCGCTAGCCTGTTCTGCATAGCAAGTTTCCAGGACAACCAGGGCTACATCATAGACCCCTGTGTCAAAAAACAAACAAAAAAAGATTATGTTTATTTGGGTTGGGTGGCGTGTGTCATGACATACTTGTGGAGGTCAGAGGAAAACCTCCACCAAGAGTGTCCTGTGGCTTGAACCCTGCTTAGACTTGCTGGCAGGCTCCATTACCGGATGAGCCATCTCACTGACCCTATTTGGATTTTTAAAAATTATTTTAAAATTATGGTTCTTTATGTGTGTGGGTATGCACACACCATGGCACACGTGTGTGGGTATGCACACACCAATGCTCTCTTTTAGTGTCTGTGGGTTCCTGTATGGATAGAGTACACATAAGCTCACAGAGGTGCACACACACCACAGAAGTCATCCGTGGTTTTACAGGAGGGATGAATGAGTGCTATTAGCCAGCTTTCCGTTGCTCTGACAAACACTTGAGGTCATAAAGAGCTTTGTTCTAGGTCACAGTTGTTTTGGTTTTTTTCAGACAGTCTCTCCGTAGCCTTGACTGGCCTACATTTTGCTGTGACCAGGCCAAACTCGAACTCACAGAGATCTGCCTAGCTCTGCCTGCCGGGTGCCAGGTTAAAGGCTTGGGCTGCCACACCCTGGCTGCCTCACAGTTTCTGAGGTTCTGACCCATGCTTGGTTGGCCCCACTGATTGCCATGTGGCGAGTGTGTACAATGGAGCAAAACCTCTCACATCTAACCATAGGGAAGGGGAGACTGGGGTCCCACAGCCCCATTCAGGAGCAGCTGCCAATGGCATAAGACCCTCTAGGCCCCATCTCCCAAAGGTCCCACCACCTCCAAAGGCCCTGGAGACAAAGCCTCCAACACATGGGCCTTAGCTGGGACATCAGGATTTGATCTGCAGTCGTGGGTTAAGGGGAGTGGGGCAGTCACAGGAATGGCAGTAGTTGGTCACTGTGACTGGTCCAGGTCAGGCAGTGTGAGGGGGTGGTTCTAGGGCCCCAGGGAACTGCTCACCAGAATGGGAACCTCATGGAGGGGCACAGTCAACTCAAGCCACCTCACTCTTTCTGGCTTCTAGCTCATGTCCCATTTGGGGCACTGGTGCCATCTAGTTGGTCCACCTCCTCAGCCACACAGCCGTGTGGACAAAGGTGGCCACGGAACCAAAGGGGCCCAGATATAGCCCAGCACAGAGCCCAGGCAGATGGCATACAGGGCAGGAGGCTTCAAGATGTGAGCAGCTTCAAGATGAAGGCAGCTGTTGACTGTCCGTCTGAGCGTGGCTGGGGTCTTCAGATCCAGATGCAGGATAGGGTCCCTCAGAATCAGAGGGGGTCATCTATTTATAGAGGGTGGTTTAGAACTAACCACAGACTCATGGGGAAGAGCAGGAGAGCCCAGGCTTCTCACTTTCTCTAGGGAAGGGAAAATGTGGGCATCAGGGCCCTCCTTGCTAGGTGCCCTGTGTGACTCCACAGTGAAAATCCCTGTACCCATCACTGCCCTAGGAAGGGGGTGGCACTTTCTAGTAGGCAGAGGCCAGCTTGGCCACTGCACCTTGCAGGTTCATTGCCCCGAGGGCACAAGCCAATCTCCGAACATTGGATATGAGCTGAGCCTACTGAGGCCAGGAGAGTCAATGGGGAGCCTCGTCTTGAACCTGCCCACCAACACCCTGTCCTGGGAAGGAGGAGGCTATGCCCATAGCCCCTGTCACCAATGGCCAGTCCTGGGAAGGAGGAGGCTGCGCTCACATCTGTCTGTCAGCTTTCATCTGATTGTAACCATTTGGGTCATTTTTGTGCCTTCTGAGAAAGTCCCGTCTTCTTAGCACCTAAATCTGTCACCACATTTTATGAAAATTGACTCTAAGATGTAATTTTAGCCTAGGAAATCAAGCACTGTCTGCATCAAGCACTGCCTGGGCCTCCTGCGTGTCCTCAGGTGGCCAGTGAGGTAGAATCTCAGAACGAATCATTTGAGAAGGGCATCACAGGGCCCCTGAACTTGAAAGTGGACAGGGGATCCTGCCCCTCCCTCACCAGCTGCCTGTCCAAACTGAGGTCTCCAGGGAAAGGAAAAGATAGGAAACAAAGCCTGGGGTGGCCGGATCACCTCCATACCACCTGCAGGGCATGCAGCCTAGGCCACCACAGCCACTCAGAGCTTCCCCAGAACACTGCTCGGTGAGCAATTTCAGACCGTTAACACTTACCACCGGCTGGAAATGGTCTTCCTGGGGCTGCCAGACATGTGCCTTCACACAACCATGCTGCCACATGCTTCATGGTGGGCACCAGTTTAGTCTGGGAAGCTGCTGCAACGCAAATGCCGTAGACGGTGCCCTAGACGGTACCCTACTTTCGTTTCTAGACTGTGAACAATGTCTTTCCAGAGCAACTTGGAAGAGGGGAGGTGGTGGCGCATGCCTTTAGTCCCAGCACTAGGGAGGCGGAGGCAGGTGGATCTCTGTGTGTTCGAGGCCAGCCTGGTCTACAGAGCAAGTTTCAGAACAGGCTACACAGAGAAACCCTGTCTTGAAAAGCCAAAAAACCCAGTCAACCAAAGGGGAGGGGGTTTTATTTGAGCTCCAGGTTACAGTGTATCACTTCAGGGAGGTGGGGGGGGGAGGATCAATAGCTAGTCACGTCCCATCCAGTCCAGAGCAGAGAGACATGAACACATGCGTGCTCAGTGCCCTGCCAAATTCTCTCGGACAGTCCAGGCCCGGAGCCAGGGATGGTGCTGCCACTGTCAAGCTGACCTCTGTGGCAGGTATTTTCTGCTTGCTTGGTATTGAGTTTGGAAACGCCTGTGTCTCTCACCAGAGTCCCTCAGCTCAGAGTTAGTGATACTTTCCTTAGCCTAATCATGTGATTTTATCTCCATCACGTGTGCCTTGCTGGAGTCCGTCGGGTGATGATGCATTACAGTTGTATGGCGACATTTTGGCTGGTTTCCCAGCCCTGGGTAAGCAAGCCACAGTCACTGTCCGCGTGGGTGACGAGGAAGGAGTTGAGTGAGAGGGGCTGCTGTGACTCTCCCAAAAAGACCTTCTCCCATGTGGTCCCTAGTTTTCTAGTGGGCCTTTGGGTGGTTCACCGGCCACCTAGAGTCTACATAACTTTGTTATACTTGTCCCGTGGTCTCATTTAGTCAAGAGTCCCAGCCTTGTGAGGCGAGGCCCTGAATTTGATATCGGAACCCTGGGTTCCCCACTCAACTCCAGTATTCTGATAGCTGACTGAGGCATTTACCTTGCCCAAGTCTCAGTTTACTCATCTCTAAAATGGGCTTAGGAGACCTAGGAAATTAGAAACTAATGTCCTAGGGCTGGAGAGATGACTCAGTAGTTAAGAGTGCTTTTTGCTCTTCTGGTGGATCCGCATTCAGTCCCCCAAAACCCACAGTTGAGTGGCTCACAACAGCCTATAACTCTAGCCTCAGGTTATCTGACACCCTCTCCTGGTCTCCACGGGCACCCACACACCTGCTCACCTACCCAACACACATACATGCACACATAAAAACCTAAGGTCATGATTCTGATGGGCTCTGAAATCGCTGATGTGTGCCATTGCCCAGGGTGGGCACCTGGCCCCTGTTACAGGAGTGGTCACCCGCAGAGGCCCCGTCAACCAAGCAAACTTGGTTGACACAAGTTAAATCCCAGGTGGCACAGCGTGTGCCTGTGGGGGAGGGGACAGTAAGTGCAAAGGACCAGTCTTTGCGATCCTACTGCCAATTGTGAAAGGAACAAAGGCCAGTGTGGCTTGACGGGTGTCAGAGATGTAGTCAGGGGTACAGTCTTCAGAGTCACAGGGGCCGGTCCTTGCTAGGGCTGTGTGCGCTGTGGAAGGAAGAGCGGTGTGGTGGGATTAGCAGCTGCGGAAGTGCTTCTGGTGAGGGAGGGACTGGTTTACAGTCTGGAGTGTCACCTTTGGCCACAGGGTGGGTTGCAGAAGAGGGCAGGCGTTGCCGAGCACCCATGCACGGTCTCATGCCAATGCTTTTAAACCCTTGGGGATGGTGCGATGGCTGGGGGAGGGGAGTAGGTGTCTGCACTAGCCTGACCACCTGAGTGCCATCTCTGGGACCGCATGGTAGAAGGAAATAACTGACTCCTGCAGTTATTATTATTATTATTATTATTATTATTTTGGTTTTATTATTT
>JAQHUG010000229.1:2903672-2915955 GCA_028555095.1 Dicrostonyx torquatus | reverse complement strand
TGGAGCTCAGGGTCCTGTACTGGAGCCCTGGGACCTGCACTGGAGCTCAGGGTCCTGTGCTGGTGCTCTGTGTTTCATTCCATTCTTTTTACAAGTATTTGTGAGTGTGTGCATGTACGTGTGCCTGTGCACATGCACAGAGTTCAGAAGAGGGCGTTGGATGGCCTCCTCTGTCAATCTCCACTTATTCCTGTGAGTCAGGGTCTCTGCCTGAACCTGGGGCTTGTGTTTTCTTAGCTAGGCTAGAAGCCAGCAAGCCACAGTAATCCTCCTCCCTCTGCCCCACCTTGAATCTGGGCTTTATAGGCATGTGGGCAATGCCTAGCTTGTTATGTGGTTGCTGGGATCTGACCTCTGACCTCAGGATTGTGCAGCTAGTACTCTTAACCACTAAGCCATTAGTCTACCTACACCTATCCCCACCCACAAACACTTTTTTTAAAAGACGGTGGGAGCTGTAAAGACAATGGTGCAGGCTAGTCTCGAGTTCACTGTAGCTAAAGAACTTTGGACTTCAGATCCCCTATTTCTACCTCCTGAGTGCTAGGATTCCAGACATCGCACCCAGGCTTGGGTGCTTTTAGTTGCTGTGACTGCACCGTGTCATAGGTATCGTTCAGTGGCTCTGAGTGCAGTACAGGATCTTCCCGGTATGGCTCTCATGCTCTGCTCCTGTAACTCAGTACTAAGTGCCATGTCTGCCCATGCTAAGGTCTCCAAAGCTGTTTAGAGACTGGGTGTGGCTCTTGGCTCCATGGCAGAGCACTTGCCCAGCGTGGGCAAGGCCCTGGGCTGACCCACAGCTCTGCAAGAGCAGCCTTTGTGGACTACAGAATGGGCTTAAATGAGGCAGGAAATGTGCAGGAGGCCACGCAGCCTCCACCCTCTGCCGGGGCCTCACAGTCAGTTCCTGGGGATGCTGAGGCTACACTGCCCTCATTCAGCTCCTCACTGGCCACCCCAGAGTGTCTGCCATGAGCCAGTCTTAGCGTAGGTCTCATCTCCCATACCTGTGACACCTCGTGGCCTAGAACTCATAAGCCTGACTTGTGCCTTTGGGTCAGTAAGTCTTGTCTGTCTGGTCCTGGACAAGTTGCTTGGCTTCTCTGGGCTTCCATCTTCTCATCTCTAAGAGAGGAAAGCCTGCCACAAGGCATTGCATAGGACTAGGGCACAGAGTGTTCAAAGGGGGTCCGGGCATGGTGTGTGCTCATGGCCCTATAGGATAGAGAGAAACTCTGTGAGTAATTTCCAGGCAATGCATGGGGGTGGTGGCAAGGAAGCAAGATAGGGAACCATGAGCTCAAGCCTCAGGGATCAGCCTGTGTGGAGGAACCCATAGGAGCTGAGAAAGCATGAGGCTTGCAGACGGGGTAGGGCCAGGAGAGGGGGTGTGAAGCTGGGGTTGGCAGGGCCAAGGTGGGAAGGCACTGAGTCTCCAGTAGCTGCTAGCTTTACAAATGTGAGCAAGACAGCAGGTGTGTCAGGAATGCAGTGCCATCCTGGACTGCACAGCAGGCTTGAGACTAACCCAGGCTATCCAGTGAGCCCTTGTCTCAAAAGAAAATAAATAAACAGAAATGTGTGTCAGGTCCAGCCCACACTCCAAGGTGGGAATAGGAGGAGGTGGATCCTCCAGGAGGCTGCCTCCCACCACCAAGTCTCTTGTGACTGCAGGAGGGGTGTCAGTCATGTATGCATCTAACCCAGGTGACACTTGGGCAGTAGAAGCAGGAGTTCAAGGTAGAGCATCAGCTCCTTAGAGACTTTGAGGCTAACCTGGGGTACATGGGACCATGTCACATACAAACTGAAAAGGTAAACCCCTAATTGTGGAGCCTGTCAGAGACAGCAGTGGTTACAGGGTTGATACACGTTCAGCGGTGACTCGGAGAAGTAAACTTTGGACGGAAATATCTAGACAGTTCCCTACAAGAGTCGTATCAGCAGTGGGCCTTGAGGGATTGGAGGACCTGTGTGCTGACTAGTTTTGTGTCGTCTTGACACAAGACATTGTCATCAGAGAGGAAGGAGCTTCAGTTGAGAAAATGCTTCCATAAGATCAGCCATCCCATTATGGGTGGTGCCATCCCTGGGCTGGTGGGCCTGGGTTCTATAGGAAAGCAGGTTGGGAGCTGAGCAGTAGTGGCCCAGGCTTTTAATCTCAGCACTAGAGAGGCGGAGACAGGTGACTCTCTGGGTTTGAGGCCAGCCTGCTCTACAGAACAAGTTCCAGGACAGCCATGGCTGCACAGAGAAACCCTATCCCCTCCCCCCCCCCAAAAAAAGAAAAAAGACAAGAAGAGAGAAAGGAAGGAAGAAAGAAAGAAAGAAGGAAGCTGAGCAAGTCATGGGAGCAAGCCAATAAATAGCACCCCTCCATGGCCTCTGCATCAGCTCCTGCCTCCAGGTTCCTGCCTTGTTTGAGTTCCTGCCCTGACTCCCTTCAATGATGAACTATGATGTGGAAGTGTAAGCTGAAAAAGTCCTTTTCTCCCCAAGTTGCTTTTGGCCATGGTTCTCATCACAGCAGTAGTAGTCCTATCTAGAACAACCTGCCTGGTGGTGAGGGAGGCCAGGCCAGGAGCCCATGGCCTGGGCTAAGGGCAAAGCCAGAACACAGGGCCACTTGGGTATGATACCATTTACCGTGCAAGAGATGCCTGGAGCTCATGCCTGGAGAGGGAGGGAGGGGTGAGGGAGGAGAGGGAGTGTGGAGAGATGTAGCCCTGCTTGCAGGAGGCAACACCCAATGCCTGCAGCCTAGTGCCATGGGCTGGAGCCGCACTGGCCCAGTTACACCAGCGCCTTCTTCCCTTGCAGTTTGGACGCACCGAGGTCATTGATAACACGCTCAACCCAGACTTCGTGCGCAAGTTCATTGTGGATTACTTCTTTGAGGAGAAGCAGAACCTCCGTTTTGACCTGTGAGTGGAAGGTGGGGCTCATGCTTGAGGGGCTGGGAGGGGGATAGAGTCCTTGGGACTAGGGCCTGGGGTGACAGGATACAGGTAGAAAAGCAAGGATATTCTGGGAAGTCGGGAAGATAAAAGTGACAGGCAGAATCTATCTCCAGCCCTGCTAGGGTGTGGAAAAGGGAGTGCTAGGTCTTATCCAGCATTTTCTCATTTGTGTGTGTGTGTGTGTGTGTGTGTGTGTGTTGGAATTGGGTGAAGTGCCTGACTCTGGGAAGCATCCACAGAGGCAATTCAGGCCTCCACCTGGGTGACTTTTGCTCCCTGGCATCCAAGGTACCTGCTGGCCTCTCCCCATGTTGGGAGGTATGTCTTGTCTCCTCGAGTCATGAGACAAGTCGGGCTCTGGTATCTGTGTTTCCCCCAGAAAGAGGGTCAGGGCCATCAGGAGGACTTTCCCCCTTGGAAACCAGGCCGGGAGTTTGTGTCGTTTCCAGGGGTGGGGTTGCAAAAAAAGGGCAGTGTCCTGGAGAAGAACAGAGTGGAAAGAAAGATTCCTGGGGGAATCTGGCAAAAGTTTGGGGTGAGCTGCGGGAGGTAGAAACTTGGAACCTCGCATGGGAAGAATAGAAAGGCTGAAAAGTGTGAACAAACTTGGCCCATGACGTGACAGAGAAGTTTGGTGACAGTCTGGAGAGGCAGATTGCTCAAGACAGTGGGGTGCTGATCCCCAGCCCTCAGCAGGTGCGTGCATCTGAGCCTAGAGCAAGGGAGGCTGCAGGAGGAAATGTTGCAGGCAAGACCGTGGGAGAGGAGGCTGCAGCTCAGCTGGCTCCGGGAGAGGGGACCAGCTCAGCTACAGGAGCAGCCTGCAGCCCAGTCAGGTGGAGGTAGTGATCAGCCCCGGGGAAGGAGAAGGTCTGAGCTCCCAGACAGACCACGCTGAGGCTGGGAAGACAGACAACTGGCAGTGATGGATAGGGTGACTTAGCCACCTGTGACCCAGCCAGGATACGGGTTCCCTTGTGTCGTTTTCCATCCTACTGAGACAGAATGTGTGTGCAGGGAAATGCACAAATCTTTAAAAATGAATCACGTTTGTTTGTTCGGGTGAGTCTGTGTGTGTGCCGTGGTGGGGTGTGAAGGCCAAAGAGCAACTTGTGTGAGTTGTCCTTCGTGTGGGTCTCAGGAATTGAACTCAGATCATCAGGTTTGGCCGAAAGTGTCCCCAATTGCCAAGCCATCTCACGGGCTGGGAAATGCATATATTCTGAGAGAGAGCCACAGGATTGTCTTCAACCTGTCTTCACAGAGATGAGGCGGGATGAGCCTCCAAGGCTCCCAGTGATCCCAGGGGGGATCTGACTCTACTCAGGGTCCCAGGCAAGGTTTGGTGGGATCTCCCCTGCCTGCCTTTACCATTTCTCTGTGTTCCCTGTAGATACGATGTGGACTCCAAGAGCCCGGATTTATCTAAACACGTGAGTTCTGCCCGTGACTTCCCAGCAAGCCCAGGCTCTCTTAAATACCGTATTCTGACTGGGCCCTGGATGTCACTCAAAGAGCATGTATCCAGGACTGCATGTTGTGAGGGAGGTGGGGTGGCTGTGAACATGGTGGCTGACACTGGTCTCTTCTGCTCCGGGTATGCAGGACTTCCTGGGCCAGGCCTTCTGCACCCTTGGAGAGATCGTGGGGTCCTCTGGGAGCCGCCTGGAGAAGCCCCTCACGTAAGTGTAGGAAGGATACAGCCTATCCCGGTGGCTCCCCCTGGGATGAGCCATCTTCTGCCCACCCTGCTGAGAGTCTGCTGGCGTCAGCATCAGACAGCCAGGGCTTTCAGGGAGGGATCCCAGGCCCCGCCCTCTTGCGCGGATCCAGGCTGTTATTAGAGCTTGTATTCCTGCGGGGAGGGGGTGGGGGCCATGACTGAGAACTACCTAGTCAATTTGTAACCCTACCTCTCTAATTGTTTAAGAGACCAGAGGACACCAGGGGAAGTGACACATCTAAGGCCACACAGACAGCAAGTGGGAAAGCTGAAATTTGAACCTGGGATTTATTTGCACAGTGCATCCCTCCACTTATCCACGGTGTGTAGGTGTAGACCTGAGCTGGAGCTGGGGGGAAAGGGGGAGCACTTCTCACCCTCCCACCTCTGATAGTCTACAGGAGAGCTGTCATTCTGAGCGGCCTCTGGGATGGGGAGTCGCCAGAATTCCCTCTGTGCAGCTCTGGATGGCTTGTCATTATTCCTGAGGACGCCCTCGGGGCAGGGCCCTCACAAGGGCAGGCATGGACTAGGACAAATGTCCAGGCCCCAGGGACGGCAGGAGAGAGAGGGGGTTCAGACGAAATTGAGCTTGAATCCCTCACTTGCTTCTGCCAGGTTTCCGTCCTCACACTGTAGTTCCTAACCGGTGTGTTTCTTCTCTCTTTCTCTTTCTCTGTCTCTCTCTCTCTCTTTCTGTGTGTGTGTGTGTGTGTGTATGTGTGCGCGTGTGTGCGTGTATCTGGTGTGTGTATAAGGAACAGACTCTCCTAGACCCTTGCCTGTATTTTTCCGCTCAAAAGTCCCACCTCTGGGTTCCCAGAAAATTAATAATAGCTACCATTTATTGAGAATAGGAGAGAAAAACTTAGTTTTGGATATTCTGGAGCTTAAAGAATTTGGGGCATTCTTCAAAAAATATGATACAAAAAATGGAGAGATGGCGTCGTGGGAAAAGCACTCAAGCATGAAGGATAGATTCCCAGCACCCACACACAAGCTCCACAGATTTGGCAGCCTGTGACCCCAGCCCTGGAGGCACAGTCGGCCTCTTGGCTGGTTACACAGAATTGCGAAGCTCCAGGCTCCCGCTGCCTTGGCTTATATAGTGATGGAGGAAAAGAGATCGGCCTCTGGGCGCACACAGGCACACACACGTGTGTCCGCACACACAGATGGTACAAAGTCATATTTGCACATCTTTAACTGGTTAAACACAGCAGCAGTATGGAGGGGGCCGAGACAGCTCAGCTGTTAAGAGCGCTTGCTGCCGTGGGGGACCTGAGCTTGCTTCGCAGACCAGCATCAGGTGGTTCGGGCTCACCTGTCACTCCAGCTCCAGACTCCAGCACCTGCATGCGTACACACAGGCACATGCACATGTAAATAAAAATAAGGTGACTCCTAAAACACAAGCAGAATGTCGATCTCATTTGTCCTTGGAGGCTCGAAAGTCGTGGAAACACGGAAAGTAGCTGCTTTTACTCACTTCATTTAGGTGTCTCACAAAACCAACGAAGACTTTTAGACATTTAGAATTTTTAAGGATTTGTTGTCGTTTGGTTGATTTTTTTTTTTTTTTTTTTTTTGGTTTTTTGAGACAGGGTTTCTCTGTGGCTTTGGAGCCTGTCTTGGAACTAGCTCTTGTAGACCAGGCTGGCCTCGAACTCACAAAGAGCCGCCGCCTGCCTCTGCCTCCTGAGTGCTGGGATTAAAGGCATGCGCCACCACCGCCCGGCTTTGGTTGATGGTTTTTATTTTATTTATTTATTTTAAGGTTTTGCATGTGGAGTTTTTTTGTTTGTTTTGTGTTTTGAGACAGGATATTTCTTATGTAGCATGAGCTGGCCTGGAACTCACTATGTAGATAAGGCTGAATTATAGATTTATTATTATTTGTTTGTTGTTCCAAGAGGGGGTTTCTTTGTGTAGCCCTAGGTGTTCTGGAACTCACTCTGTAGACCAGGCTGGCCTCAAACTCACAGAGATTGCCTGCCTCTGCTGGGATTAAAGGTGTGTACCACCATCGCCCAGCTCATCACTGTCTGTAACTTTGGCTCCAGGGAATCTTGTACCTTCATGCAGACATACATGCAGGCAAAACATCAATGTACATAAAAATAAATCTTGAAAAATTACAAAACTCAAAACCTCATGCTGCAGCCGTGTGTGATAGTGCCCAACTTTGCCCCAGCATCCACACCAGGTGGCTTACAACCATCTGCAGCTCCATCTCCAAGGGACTGGACCTCTGGCCTCTTGTGCACACACCCACATGCACACATACACACGAGTTAAAGATAGTAAAATCAGATTTAAAAAGGGAAGAAAGAAAAGTAGGATTTTCCCAGGAGAAATCCGTTAGCTCTTGTTCAATAGCAGTGTTCAGGGCCTTTATTTCAAATTTGTATATTTTCAATTTATCGTTATTTACTCTCTGACAGTCTCACACATGCATGTAGTGCATTTTCATCATCTTCCTTCCCAATTGCCCCCTCTCATCGCCTTCCTACTCCCTCTGGCCGAGGAGAAGCCCAGGGCTGCGCCTACACCTCCCAGCTCCCAGCTGAGTCTAAACCTAAGCAGTTACAGGTCCATTTCTTGCCTGCTGTCACCTGTCCACCTTGGGCAGGGGATGGAGGGGTCTTTCCCACAGAAGATGCACCCAAGGACAAGCAAGATCTGAATGTGGAGTCACGGGAATGCTGCAGGGGAGGCAGGTCCTTTCCCCCAGAACGTCTTGTGTTTCTAAGTTTAGCCGTTCATGACTAAACCCCACCAGCAGCTCCTGTTTACTGGGCATCTATTCTGGGACAGATGTGAGGGTCAATGTTTTGCTGGTGAAATCTATGCGGGAGGTCTTCGGTGTTCATGGGCTCCACATACATGTAGTCTATCAACTAAATGCTTTTTCTAAGGCTGCATATTCCTGAATGTGTGTTGTCGTCCTCCTGGTCACCATTCCCTGGATGATACAGCCCAGCCAGCCTGTGCCGAGCATTTACTCTGTGTTAGGTATCATAAGTCACCTATGGATGGTTTAGAATACATGAGATGCCAGGCATGGTGGTGCATGCGTGTAACCCAGCAGGAGGAGTTCAAGGCCATCCTCAACTACATAAGTTGAAGGCCAGACTCGGCTACACGAGACTGTTTATTTACAAATCTATTTACTGTTTATTTACAAATAAATAGTAAAATAAAATATGTGGCAGAATGAGTGTGGCTCCTATTCGGTTACCGTAGTGGCCTTTTAAGAGATTTGTACATCCAGAGGCCTGTGCCAGAGGGGCCGAGAACCAGCTCCTTGTGCCTATGAAGCGATGACCGCATTGGTTTGGTTTCTTTCTGTTTGAGGGTCGAGGGGGACGTTGTTGTTTGAGACAGAGCCTCACGACAGGGCAGCCTCAAACTCAAGATCCTTCTACCTCAGCCTCCTGAGGACTGGGATTGCACGTGCACTGCCACACACAGCTTCCTTTGAGAGTTTCTGTCGGGGGGGGGGGGCAGGGTCTTCGTCTACAGCCCAGGAAGGCCTCAGAGAGATCCTTCTTCCTCAGCCTCCGAAATGCTAGAGTCGTGGGCATGTACCACCACGCCCTGTCCAAGACACCAACCGTGTTCACGTCTGCTAAAGCTGCTCTTCTTGGCTTGGGATGACCGTAGTTTTTCTTCTCCTGTCTTCATGGAGTCCATCCATCTGTGTGTGGACAGTCAGGCCCCACCCACGTGTCCTCAGTTCCCAATCAACTCTTTTTTTCTTAAAGTTTTTTTTTTAATTATTTTTATTTAAGTGTGTATGTCTGTATTGGTGTGTGGGTATGTGCGCTTGAGTGCAGGTCCCCTTGGAGCCCAGAAGAGGGCGTCAGATCCCCAGAACCGACTGTGAGCCTCCTGATGTGGGTACTGGGAACCAAACTTGGTTCCTCTGGAAGAGCAGTCCTTGCTCTTAACTGATGAGCCATTTCTCCAGCCCTTTTAAAGGTCCTGTCTCCAAATATAGTCACATGGAGTGCTGAGGTTTGGGCCTTCAGCATGTGAGTGGGAGGAACGGTTTAAGCCATTGAGACCCAATGATGTGACAGAGACCATCTCCACCTGTGGCAGGTGTCTGGGTCACCTGGAGCAGAGGAACCCATTCCACCTCAGGGTTTCTGGGTAGGCCTGAGGCATGTTTGTGATACATTCGCTGGGGCCACTGGTCTGGGGCCCCACTCCGAACACCTCAGGGGTAGCATGATTTGCCCAGGGCTTCACCCGAAGATCTGGGAAGTGTCCCTTCTACGGTCTGGGCTTTTGGTCCTGTTTTAGTGACTTCCAGGGTAGAAGCCAGGCTCCAGACATCTGTAGGTTGTGTTCTGGCCCATGAAGACTGGGGTCGTGGGCTCATGCTTGGCTTCTGTCTCCACAGGATAGGAGCATTCAGCCTCAACTCCCGAACAGGCAAACCTATGCCAGCTGTGTCGAACGGGTAAGTCACCATGCAGCTATGGCCTTCGTGTCCTTCTGCATTCAGCCAGTTCTAAAGAGGTCACCTGCCTCTGGGCCCAGTTCCTGATCTACTGTTAATCTCTGTGTAGGAAGACAAAGGGTCCTGGGTCCCTCCACAAGGTCTCAGGGGCCAAGATGAGAGCCTACCCTCTTCTATCCAGGCCAGAGCTGGAGCCTGGTGAGCCCTGGAGGCTCTTGGGACTTTAGGGAGTAGGGAGGGCCTCAAAAGAGTGACAAGTGCCAAGGGTGGGTGGGCCTGGGACCTCTCAGTTCCCTCTTTCCTCCCTTTTCCTCATCTAATACCCCTCTTGTCTCTCCCTCCTCCATGGCTTCTCTATTCAGTATCAGCCTTCTCTTCTCTATGGAGTTGACTTGGCTCAGCCCCTCCTCCCCCTCCCCCATACACACACACACACACACACACACACACACACACACACACACATGCACTGCTTTCATAGCTCACTGGTTGCTGAGGGCCATCTACTTCTCCAGTTCCCACTCCAACTTTGTGCTTTTGGCTGGCCTCATAAAAAAAATGTGACCAACACAGACCCTCCGTGGGTCTTCCCTCTCCTCTCCTGAGGAGAGTCTCCGTCCTGGTTTCTTTCTCATACCCTGTGGACCTAGGACCTTTGGGGCTGAGTGAGGGAGTCCCACCCGACTGCCTGCATGTAAGGAAAGAGCCTGGAGGAGCCATATGTGGACCCCCCCTCACAGCTCAGGACCAGCCTGGCTTCTGGTTCATGGGGAGAGTGGATGCCAGCGAGCTGAGAGGGAGCATAAGAGGCTGTAAGAGGGGGATCAAGTCTGGAGGGAGGGAGGGAGGTGGGGAGAGGAAGGCCAAGCTGGTGGGCGCAGGTTGAGGCAGGAGAGGAGGGAAAGCAAGACCAGAAAAAGAAGGTGGAGTCCAAGGCAGAGCAACAGATGGAGAAGCAGGGGCGGAGGAGGCTGCTGCTGGGGACTCTGGTCTCTACCAGGCCAGTGTGTGGGGAAGGACTGCCTGAGAGTAAGGGCCTAGCTGCAGCACCGCCACCTGCCTGGGGCAGGGTTGGCTCCTCATCTGCTCACCCAATTTGGAGAAACCCGGGCTGTGTCTTCAGCCCCAGGAAGCTTCTCTTTCTTTCCTCCCTCCTCTGCTGGGAACCTCTCCCTCCAAAGTGATGCTGGGTAAAGCTCCATCCGTGGTCCTCAAAGGGTCTCACACATAGCACACTGCTGCTGCCCTGGACTGGGCAGGAGACGGGGTCTGGATTCCACAGCGACCCACTGCAGTGCAGCAAGGCTGCGGAAAGGGTAACTGTGCTGCTGAGGGCCTCCTCTGCACAGGGCCCTGTGCGTGCATGTCCCACGTGTGCGCAGGGACAGAACCCTAGTCACAGCTGCCCCACAGCCTCACGTGTGACTCTCCCCCTCGGTGACCCTATGATCCCCCAACTTAGTCTCAAACCTTAGAGTGGCGTGGGCTAGTCCTTGGGGGCATGCCCCCCACTTCCACCAAAAAGAGGAAGAGGTGGTAGAACACCCTCAGTAGATCCCCTCTCCAGCTTGCCTTCCTGGAGGGGCTTCTCCTCTGTGGATGGTCCCTTGTCTTACATGGCCCCTCACTAAGTGGGGTGTCTTTTGACCCCAGAAGACCCCAGCCCAGGAATTCAAATGGAGGTAGCTGCAGGCGAGAGCCACGGAGAGGACCCCTCCCCAAGACCCTAACCCACCCTCAGCTGCTCCTCCCTAGAGAAGCAGACTGGCTCAGAGCCAGAACACCAGGGGACCCTGGGTAGCTTGGTACAGGGTGGCTAGCCCACAAGGTCTTTTGCCCACAGAAGTGGTCTTTGGATGGAAAGCTTCAGAACCACTGGTCCGGAAGCTTCCGGGTGAGTCTGGGTGCTGTTGCCATTCATAGACCTCCCTGGTGGGCCTTGGGAGCAGGGGGTGGGCCACCCAGGCTGAGGGCCTGACCCCACACAGTGCTCTCTCGGCCACACTACCCAGGCACTTCTGGGGACATTCTCAGGGGTGTTGGGGATAGATGCCTGGATGGCACGGGGTGGGCGTGGGAGCGGCTGACCCAAGAATGTCGGGTTGGTCTGTCCCTGTCTGGCTTGTCATTTTTGTCTTTCCTCCCTCAGTGGTGTCCCAGGGAAGAAGTGTGGCTCCATCATCCTGTCTGCAGAGGAGCTGAGCAATTGTAGGGTGAGTAACAGAGGTTCCTCTCCATGATCCAGGATTACCCATCCCTGGAGGGAGCCAGGGTAGACAGGGCTCCTTGTGACCCGGCTGGCATGAGACCATGACACCGGAGCTAGAAGATTCCAGCCTTGTGGTTGAACAGAGTGAGACCCAAGGCACAAAGGACCAGCTGCACCACAGAGCCAGGCTCCTTCTGGGTCCAATCACATACACGCCCCTCAACCCAGACTGCCCCAGCCCTGGCACCGATGACCAGAGCGGTTCATCCTTGCACACTTGACATTCGGTTGTCACTGTTCACTTTGCCTCTGGCACAGGATGGCACCCTCGTCTGTGTGTGGGGGTATAAGTGTGAGTGTGTGTGCATGGGTGGACGTGAGTGTGGTTAGGTCTGAATAGGAATCCGGGTGGGTGTGGCTGTCGGGAAGCCAGGAGTCTGCAATCCCTGGCAGGCTTTGGTTTTTGACTCTTCTGTAGGAGTGTGGAGCAGCGGCCCATGGGGTGGCTCGGCACCAAGAAAGGGGTCAGGGCTCTGAGGGCTGACGATAAAGGGAAAATGTTGTAAGGATGCTGACCGCTGTCAAGGGATGAGCTCTGCCCTAGTTTGCTTTGGGTTCCTATAATAAACACCAGGACCAAAAGTGGCATGGGGAGGAAAGGGTTTATTTCACTCCGTGATCCCAGCTAATAGCTTGGACGTCAGGGCAGGAACTCCAGGCAAGAGCCTGAAGCGGAAACCACAGAGGAATGCTGCTTACCTACCGGCTTGCTCTCAGGATAGTGGACAACTGGCTTTATACATCCCAGACTCACCCGCCTAGGGATGACGCCACCCACAGTCCCACAGTGGTCTGGCCCTCCTACATCAGTTACCCATCAAGAAAATGCCTCAGAGCTGAAGAGATGGCTCAGCGGT
>JAQHUG010000229.1:2873164-2892774 GCA_028555095.1 Dicrostonyx torquatus | reverse complement strand
TTCTTCAAAAGGCAGCAAAAGCCTTCACTTCTGGGCTCTGCTGTTGGGTTCTTTCCTATGTGGACTTGGTTTAGGGTCAGCCTGAGTGTGTCCAACTCACAAGGTCCCATAGAGTCAGAACTGGGCCTCTGATTGCCTCGCAGGGACTGTCCCCAAGGCTCCCCTAAGCAGACTCTGGTCCCCTGAAGCCACCATGGGAAGACATCGATTCCAGCTTCTCAGTTACTCAGGCATCCATGCTTAACCCAGAGGTTGTACAATTTTTTGTTGTTGTTGTTGTTGTTTTGTTTTTTTTGTTTTTTGGTTTTTTTTTTGTTTTGTTTTGTTTTTTTTTTTGGAAATCTGTCCTGGAACTCACTTTGTAGACCAGGCTGGCCTCAAACTCACATCTCTGCCTCCCAAGTCCTGAGCTTAAAGGCTTTGCCACCACTGCCCGGCCCTGATTCTTTTTTGAACCTTCACATTTTACTCTGGTTCCCCCAGTTCTGGAAGGAATCCACAAGGACCCCAGGCTTCCCTCCTGTCCAGGAGGTGGGATGGAGCAAAGTGTTCCTTCCCTTTGGCAAGGGGTAGGTTTAGAACTTTGAGTGCATGTGTCCTGGTGACTTAGAAGCCTGGGAAATTTTCTGGGTTGGTCAAAGCCCTGTGCAGATGGGGCAGGCGGGTTAACTGCCCCGGGCTTCCACTTCCACTTCTCGTGGGAAAACATAAGTCTCTCATGTGGAGGTCAGAAGGGTCAAGGGTGAGGTGGCACCCTTGGGAATGCTTGGTTTCTTCCATTCTCTTGTTCTTTCTGAAGCTCCAGGATCCTAGACCCCACTAGGCCTGGACCCCTGTCCTCCTCCCCCTCAGGTGGGTGAGGATGAAGGCCCTCCTGTCCTAGCCACTGTGTGCAGCAGGCTCTTCTGTCCTGGTGACCTGCTTGCACAAGTCCAGAGGCCACAGACACCAGATAATCTTATGTAGCCAAGGCTAACCTAGAACTCACCATCCTCCTGCCTCAGCCTCCCAAATGCTGACACTGCAAGCTTGTGCTGCCACATTGCACCATGCCGAAATCAGCCAGCCCTGAAGAAAGAAGGGAAGTGAATCTAGGAGCGGCACTTTGCCGTCCTGCAGGGGAGCATCAAAGATGGGAGCATCAAAGATGGGGGCATCGGAGATGCGCACAAAGCCTGGTTCAGGTTTGACACTGCTCCCCTAGTTACCAGCTGCCATCCTGTGCAGGGTACTGCTCTTCTATCCCCAGCTTCCTCATTTAGAAAAGGCAAAATGGTTGTCGGCTGGCTGATGGGACACTGCTCTGTGTCTGCTAATGTGTGGCCTTGTGGGAACACACAAGGGGGAGGTGAGAACCATGGACGAAGGAACAGGAGCTCGTGGTAGCTTTCACACAGTATTTTGTGTGTTCCACATATGCTGGTCTCAGCTCTGAGTTCCTGTCAGTTAACTTTATCCGCCTGTCTCAGGGTTTCTGTCACTGTGAAGACCACGGCAACTCCTGCAAAGGGAAAAACATCTAATTGGGGTGGCTTACAGTTCAAAGGCTCAGCCCATTATCATCACGGTGCGACGTGGTGCTGTAGAAGGAGCTGAAAGTCCTACATCTTGACTGTAGGCAGCAGGAAGTGATCTGGGATACTGGGCATATGAGACCTCAAAGTCCACCCCACAGTGACAAGGTCACACCCACTCCATCAAAGCCACACTTCCTGATAGCGCCACTCCCTTTGAGCTTCTGGGGGCCAGTTACATTTAAACCACCACACTTTCCAAGCTTATGAGGTAGGTACTGCCGTGGCTCTGAGTTTAGAGGTGGGGACACTGAGCACACAAAGGGGACGCGCCCTAGGTCACACAGTTGGGAAGGAAGGAGGCTGTCTCAGGAAGTAGCTGTACTCCCAGCTGGCACCACTTGCATGGCTCGCCTCATCCCCACTGTCTTTGTGCCTTGTGGCGGTAGCATCTGCATCTCCATCCCCATTTGTTCTTTACTGGTCATTCGCCTCCAAAAGAGAGGAAAGAGAAGCTGATGGCCAGCAGGCCCTCGGCACAGTGGTGCTTTCCCCGGGGCGGCTACACAGGGCTAGGTGAAAAGGTGAACATCAAGTGGACATCTGCCATGCCTGGCCAGGGCCCCCCACAGTTGTGGGGCGCAGGACCCTGAAAGGGCAGAGTCTGAGAGCGCAGACTCCCCCAAGAGGGGGGAGCTTGTGTTCTGAGGGGTAGGGGTGGGATAAGCCTGAGGATGAAACCTGAGGGGGCAGAGTCTGAGAGGGGCGTGACCCTACCAAGGACAGGAGCAGGGTCCTCAGAGGGCCAGGCTGCCTCCTTACAGATTGGGGCAGTTGGGCAGGGAGCTGGTCTGAGGGTCAAAATTAGCTCTGCCTGATGAGCTTGGTAAACCTCTCCTTATCCCCCACCCCATTCCCTTCCCCATACCCCACCCGTTCCCCATTATGAGCCTTTGGACCCAGATTTATTGCTTCGTCCACCCCCCCTTAGAGTGTTGGGTGGGAGCGCTATGTTAGTGGAAGAGGATGCCTATAGCCTCGAGTGTCCTCTGGGAACCATACAGGTAGATGAGGGCAAGGGGCATCGTGGGCAGTGCCAGGCTGTAGGTTCAGCAGGCCATGCTCAGAATGGCCTTTGGTCGCAATGGTGAGCGCTGGAGGGATTACACATGGACCACTTCCTCTCCTCGATCTCCTGTGCTTCTCACTGCCACCCCAGGAACCCCAGCGAAGGGAACCAGAGGTTATCTGCCTTCCTTGGGGTCACTTAGCTCCAAAGTGGTAGAGCTAGGGTTCAATCCTAGGGCACTTTCAGATCCATCTGCTTCTCCAGCCTGCTGGCCTTCTAGGCCTGTGTGCCTGGGGCTTGTGCCTCCATACTTGAGATGCTACCCTGTCTGCTGGGCAGTGGTGGTGCACGCCTTTAATCCCAGCACTTGGGAGGCAGAGGCAAGTGGATCTCTATGAGTTTGAGGCCAGCCTGGTCTACAGAGCGAATTCCAGGACAGGCTCCATAAGCTGCAGAGAAACCCTGTCCTGAAAAACAAAAACACAAAAAGATGTTTCCCACCCTGACTGCCCTTGCCAGTCCCTGGGATCCCTCTGCCTCACCACCCTGTCCTCCCTCCTTTCCAGGATGTTGCCACAATGCAGTTCTGTGCCAATAAGCTGGACAAGAAAGATTTCTTTGGGAAATCCGACCCCTTCTTGGTGTTCTACAGGAGCAACGAGGATGGAACGTGAGTTCCCCTGACCCCACCCCCACCCCCAAAGGCACCTGTGCAGTGGGCAGGGCTGGGACTGTGTGGCCACCCCTGGGGCCCCTGCTGGGTGGCATTGAGGCCCTGATAAAGCCAAGGTGGGGACCTGGCATTGACACTCAGCAATGGTGGGTGCTGTGTATGCCTGGAGAGTGTGCAAAAACGGGGTGACAGCAGAAATGCCTCATGCTGCACAACCCAGCCCCTCCCCTCACAGATCTCAGAACACCCACTAGGGTTCCCCGACTGTGTTTCAGACCAGACAAGGCGGTGAGTTTTCCCCACAGCCCCACACTCTACCAAGCAGAACTACCTCAGAACTGTAGTTGAAGGACCGTATTCCCCCTCCTTCTCATTAAGCTAGATCTAAGGGAAACATACACAGCAATGTAGGTCAGCAGCACAGAGAAAGACCCTGGGCTGAAGATCTGAGCATTTAGGTTTGTGTTGACCCAGGGCAAGTTACGCCTCCTCGCTGGGCCTATTTTCTCCTCTATGCAATGAAGCATTTGGATGAGGTAATCTCCAGGGTCTCTTTAGGCAGCCGGTTCTGGGATTCTACAGAAGACGGAAGTGATGAGGCCAGGAGGGTTAATTGGAGAAATTCGGCCAGGAAGAAAATGGGTCCTTGGGGTGGAGCAAGGAGCAGAGTGCTGGATGGGCCAGAGAGCCAACCTTGAGCAGAGAGAGAGCCCAGCACACACTGGCCCGCTTGTGCTGAAGTGCCAGTGTGCGCACGCATGGCGCGCGCGCGTGCGCGCGCGTGTGTGTGTGTGTGTGTGTGTGTGTGTGTGTATGTGTGTTGGGGACAGGGCAGCAGTGGACAGGAGGTGTATTTCAGTGCAAGAGAAAACTGATTTTTGAACCTGAACTACTGAACAGGAAATTAGGTGTGATCATTTGCATGACAAAGGGCTTTGTCTCTCAGAGGACTCCCAGCAGGGTGCTTCAAATGTTCCCCAACAGTCTGACTTGGCTTTAGAGGTGGGGGTGGGGAAGGGAGAGGAAAAGGCTTGGGTCCTCTTCTCTGGTGTCCAAGTACTATCCACTCCCTCTGGAGAGGCTGAGCCCTGGCCCGCAGGGCCCTGATGGAGAGCAGAAGGGCGTTGTGGGGAGGAGAGCAGAGCTGGGAAGGCTGTGTGGGAAGGATCTGGGTTTCGTGACTGTGACTGACACGGGATTGGGTGGGAGGTGCCCAGGCTGAGCTGTGGGTGGGAGCAGGGCAGGGAGGGGGCAGAGGGACCTCGTGGAGACCTGTGGGGACCAGGGCTGAGGCCTTTTCCAGGAGGCAGTAGGCACTGCAGGCTACTCAAGCCGTCCTGGAGCTGTCTTGCTCTTGTCTGTCTTCATGTCAGTGATCTCTCCTTGCCCCATCCACTCCCCACCCCACCCCCACACACCCCGCCCTTCCAGAGCCAAACCAAGCTGCCTGCAGGGTCCTGACCTGGCATTAGTAGGTACAACCCAACAGAACCTTCTAGGATGCTCCCTGCCAGAGTGGCCACCTTGTCACTTCGCCTTCAGCCGTGATGAAATAGCCTGGCCAAAGCTATGAAAGGAGGGTTCTGTTTTGGGTCACAGCTGGAAGGTAGAGGCAGTTGTATCTGCAGTCGGGAAGCAGAGTGTGCAAGTCTAGGAAATGAGTGTGTGTGTGTGTGTGTGTGTGTGTGTGTGTGTGTGCGCGTGTCTCTGCCTGTGTCTGTGCGTGTGTGACTGTGTATATGTGTGTGTCTGTGTCATCTGTCTATCTCTGCCTCTGTGTGTGTGTATCTATGTGTATGACTGTGTGTCTGTGTGTCATCTGTCTCTGCCTGTGTGTGCCTCTCGCTGAGTCTGTGTGTGTGTGACTGTGTCTTTCATTGTGTGTGTCTGTGTGTCATCTGTCTCTGCCTGTGTGTGTGTGTGTCTCACTGAGTCTGTGTGTGTGTGTGACTGTGTCTTTCATTGTGTGTGTTTGTGTGTCATCTGTCTCCGCCTGTGTGTGTGTGTCTCACTGAGTCTGTGTGTGTGTGAGACTGTGTCTTTCATTGTGTGTGTCTGTGTGTCATCTGTCTCTGCCTGTGTGTGTGTCTCTCGCTGCGTCTGTGTGTGTGAGAGACTGTGTCTTTCTTTGTGTGTGTCTGTGTGTGTGTGTCTGTGTATCTGTATGGTCTGTGTCAGAAGATACCTTGTGCGAATTGGCCCTCTCTTTCCACCATCCTGGTCCTAGGGGTTAACTCGGGTCATTAGACAAGTGCCTTTACCCACTGGGCCATCTCCGCAGCCCTAGCCTTTCTTCTTATACTCATTTTGCCACTCAGGGACACTCGGGAAGGCTTGCCTGGGGATGCACAGCTGGCCCTAGGACTGGGACTCACATCTGTCTGACACTGTCCCACACCCATGCTCCATCTGTGTGTCAGAATGAACTATTCGCAGGGACCACTTGGCACAGTGAGCATGGTGCCTGCCAGGCAGGTGCAGCAGGGGAGTTGAGAAACCTATGGAGCTGATGGTGGAGAGGGCAGAGTTTAAAGGAAACAGTTGTCAGCTAGTAGTGCCTGGGACAGAACCGAGACCACCCAGGCTCCAGGAAGGAACGTGGAGGAGGGAGACTGGGCTAGGTGCTTAGGAGACCCGCTTATGGTCCACATAGAGGTCTATGTGGGAGGACCCAGGCGGCTGGGTGAACGTTCCAGGGTAGATTCCTGAAGCCCAGGGGGCCTCTGCAGTCGGGGTCCTCATCCGTCAGCTGCTCCATGTCTCTCTGTTGCCCGCAGCCACCTGCCCCAGCCCCGGGCATTGGGCCCTTCTTGCCCAATGCCCGTCCCCTCCTCCAGCTCTAGGGTTAGCTACAAGGTCTCCCACGTGGATCTCACACTCCAGTGGGTGGGCGTGGAGGAGCACAGAAGAGAAACGCTCAGCCTGGTGACAGGAATGACATTTTGACTTGAAAATTGCCGAAGAAGAAACAGTACAGGCTGTGTGGGCTCGGGAGGGGTACTGGCGCTTCCTGGTGACCTTTCCAAGCTGGGAATGTCACTGGGGTGGGTGCCGAGAGAGCTTTGCCCATCCTTGAGGCAGGGCTGCTCTTGAGATAGGCGGCTAGCATGGCAAGGGGAGTGGGCAAGACACCGTGGCAGGAGCATCAGAGACAGCCCATCTGCACGGTTAACAAAGCAGGTTCTTGGATTCTAACTGGAGGTACTTAAGGGTCTCAGCTGGCCCAAGGAGAGAGGGTTTTGCGTCCACCAGACGGGAAAGCCTGCTATGGACTGGCTCCCCGGATGCCTAGATGCCCAGTTCCTGCTTTCCTGCCTAGCTCCTCCCAGCCTTTTTTTTTTTTTTTTTTTTTTTTG
The DNA here is from genome assembly GCA_028555095.1 of Dicrostonyx torquatus. Taxonomy (NCBI): domain Eukaryota; kingdom Metazoa; phylum Chordata; class Mammalia; order Rodentia; family Cricetidae; genus Dicrostonyx; species Dicrostonyx torquatus. Next base: position 2,886,162 of record JAQHUG010000229.1, on the reverse strand, counting down.
AGACAGTGTCTCACAGTATAGCCTTGGCTGGCCTCTGCCTTCCAAGTGCTGTGTCCAAAGGTGTGAGCCACCATGCCTGGAGGCTCTTGTTTTTTGTTTTTTTTTTCTCGGTGTGTTCTGTTTTAGCAGACTCTGGGGCTGCTGCAGGTAGAGCTCCATGGTATGAAGCATCTACTACCGAACAAGCCCCGCCCTCATCCGTTCCTTTTAAAATATGACCAGAAGAGCCGGGCAGTGGTGGCATACGCATTTAATCCTAGCACTCGGGAGGCAGAGAGGCAGGCGGATCTCTGTGAGTTCGAGGCCAGCCTGGTCTACAAGAGCTAGTTCCAGGACAGGCTCCAAAGTCCATCCTAAGTGACGGGAGACCCTATCTCAAACAAACAAAGATGATTGACTGACTACTACTGCGGCCATTGTTCTGGGCTGCATCGGGGACACCTTTTGTTCTTGTGGATCTCCGATTTCACTGACAGACCGTAACAGAATGTTTAAGGAGAGAACTAGACCGTGTCAGATGGTGACGAATGAGACAGGAAGAAGCCTGGCAGCACCACGGACTGTCACAGTCAGGGTTTGGTCATTCCAGACATGGCGGTTGTGGAAGTCCTGGGGGTGATGTCTGGCTGGGAGTGCAAAGATGGAGCCAGGGAATGGAGAAGGTGTCCCAGGGTGGAGACAACAGACACACACTTGAATACACCCACCCATCTAGCCCTGAGGTTCAGCTCCTGGGTTCCCAGGAAAGGAACTGCCCAGAGAGAAAGGGTTTGGTCAGAGTCACACGGTAGGCTGGTCCTAGGATGGTAGCTAGGACTCAGGCCCCTGACACTCCCTGCTGGATGCGCTGCTCCAGTCAGGGCCCTGCCTCCCTTCAGGAACTTTTCTGCTGTGCCATCTTGTGTGGCCTGGCTATGACTGTTAAGAGTGGCTCCTCCTGCCACAAGTCAGAGAAGGCTGCGACATTGGTCATCTGAGCTTCCGACCTGATGCCTTTCCCTCGATTCTTCTTGGCCAGGTTCACCATCTGTCACAAGACCGAGGTCATGAAGAACACCCTCAACCCAGTGTGGCAAACCTTCTCCATCCCCGTGAGGGCCCTGTGCAACGGGGACTATGACAGGTGAGATGAAGAGCCTTCTCCTCAAGGGGACAGCACGCGGGTACCTGGCAGTTCTCTGTTGCCCTGGAAGGGGCAGATGGCAGCAGAGATAAGGGATGGGGTGGGGTAGAGTTAGGAAAAATCTCCAGCAACCTTACTCTTGGCCACTGGTCTCTGGAGTCAGGATCCAGGGACAATCGTGGCCAACCTGGTGGGCATCACTGAGGGCTGAGGGCGGGGATGACGACAAGATTTATGAACTGTTTCATCATATTGCCTGCAGGCTGTCCTCTTCTTCTTCCTCCTGCATTGGTACCAGTGCCTGACTGGGTTCTGCCCCTGATGAAGGGAGCAGTCAGCCTGGGCAGGCTCTCTCACCTGTCAGTCTCCCGACTGACTGTCCTTCCCTGAAAAATGAGCCTGGGAATCCTGCTGACCTCCCAGGGCTCACACGAGGCCATCAGGAGTGATAACATGTCACAGTCAGCATCCCATCTGCTCATTTACTGAGCCCCTGCCACGTGCTAGATCTAACTGGGAAGTCGGCTGGGAGCAAATGTGCCCACTTCACCCTCTACCCAGCGTCACGGAGCTTAAGTGTTCGTGGGGGAGGCAGACATTAATCCAGTAATCATACAGAGAAGCATGCCATTATCCACTGCAGAAGGTGCTGGAGACAGCAGGGGGCAGGTCGGATGGGGGCCACAAGAGAGTATTGGTTTTCCTGAAGTCCCCTAAACACTGGCTGCAGAAGTGGGGTGTCTGCTGGCTGCTCCCACAGAAGCCCTGGGGCATCAGAACAGTCACCTTGAGGTAGACAGAGACTCTGCACAGGGTTTCCAAGGGTCTATGGGTGCGTGTGATGAGTGGATAGATGGTGTCCTGATGCCTGTTTCCCTCCAAGGACACTTTTAATGTTTATTTTTTTTTTTTTTTTTTAAATATTTATTTATTTATTATGTATACAATATTCTGTCTGTGTGTATGTTTGCAGGCCAGAAGAGGGCACCAGACTTCATTACAGATGGTTGTGAGCCACCATGTGGTTGCTGGGAATTGAACTCAGGACCTTTGGAAGAGCAGGCAATGCTCTTAACCACTGAGCCATCTCTCCAGCCCCTAATGTTTATTTTTTAAATTCATTTTACATTCCAACCAGGTTCTCCCTCCCATCCCTCCTCCTGCCCCCCCCATCTCCCCCCCAGCCCTTCCCCCATCCACTCCTCCCAACAGGTAAGGGCTCCCATGGAGGAATCAACACAGTTTGGCACACTAATTTGGGGCAGGACCAAGCCCCTCACCTCTGCGTTGAGGCTGAGCATGGCATCCCACCACAGGGCATGGGTTCTAACACGCTAGCTCCTGCACCAGGGATAGATCCTGGTCCTAGGGCCAGGGTTCCCACATACGGGAGGGCCTAGTTTGGACCCGTGGAGGCCCCACAGCTGTCTGTCCAGAGTTTGTGATTTTCCATGAGCTTGGTTCAGCTGTCTCTGTAGATTTCTCCATCACGATCTTGATCTTACTTGTTCATGGATTCCCTCTTTGACTGGATTGCCAGAGTTTGGCCGGGTGCTTGACTGTGGATCGTTCCATCAATTCCTGGACGAAGGCTCTAGCTTCTCTGCCCTCCAGGGACACTAACAAGAGCTCATCTAAGATTCAAGGTGGCTCCCTCTTGTCCTCTTGCCAAGGACAGACACACAGCAGTCTGTCCCCTAGGTGTTCAGTGTCCTATGCCCAGCACCGAGTGCCTGACTATGTGGCATTCAAAGACAGGTGGCTGTCTCTATCTTCTGGGACCTCCTGGCCTGACCAAGGGAGCTCAGACATACACAGGTTCTGGAGACAGCAGAGTGCAGAATGAACTGGGGCCCAAAGTGAATGCTGTTGTCAAACAAACCCCTGGTAGATACCTGGAATTGGGAAGGGGACGATTGGGGACATCTGGAAGGTTGGGGGTGTGGGTACTGGGCTAGGGGCTTAGAAAGGATGGAGAGCCTGGAGAAGATGGGAGGGCAGGCGGGACAGTCTCATAAACCTGCCTCCCTAGGGAGGGGCTCCCGGGCTCCAGCTGTATCAGAGGGACAGCATGAGCAGGCCCTGGGCTAACTGCTGGTCCCCTGGAGGAGGCGAGTGGTGGGAAGTGCAGACAGGCCTGAGCCCAGCTCCATCTTCCTCCAGGGTGGCTGGCTCTCTTTTTCCACAGCTGGGCACAGATTGACTGTGACATGATTGGCAGCAGAATTAATTCAGAGGCCAGTGTGTCTGGCTGACCCTACCCTGGCCTGGAATTGCCCCAAGCACCCACTAAGGAGGTGCCATGTCGGAGGCCACTGTTCCTCTCCTGTAGCTCTGGCAGACTCAGATAGTACAAGGTGTCGCTGTGCTGGGTACTTTGGGGGCCCATTGACCTCTTGGGTTGCCCCAGGCTGGTGGGGAGTCCATCCACCCTCCCGGCAACCCGGGATGGCTTCTGGCATGACTGTGCTTCATAGATGAGAAGATGAATATTCCAGCGAGGACTGGGGGCCGTCCAGCACTGTGCTTCCAGTCATGGTGGAGAGAGACACAGGAGTTGGTGCAGGCTGGCTCTAAAATCTGTTCCTAAATGGCCATGACACAGTGTGGCAGGGCATCTGGGGAGGCTCAGAGAACTTTGTTCAGAGATGAGAGGCTTGAGCTTAGGGGAACTGAGATGGGGACCCCCCGGTGAGGTCGTTTCAATCCTTCAAGCATTTCAAGGTCCTTTTGGCATTAATCTCAGATGGTTCAGAGAGGAGAGGGAGCAGGGAACGGCAAGAAGGAAGGTTCAAAAGGCCTTGATATCTGTTTGACGGGCATGTGCTATTCTCTCTCTTGGCACTCTGTGCCTCCAAGGGTAGTGCCGAGTGACGGGAGTGTGACAAGGCCAGACTCTTTCTGAACAGGCTGAGTCTGAGCAGGCTTTGGTTTGGTTTGTTTTTGTTGTGTCACAGCCCGTAGGCAATCCACAGCCAATTTGGAAAGAGCAATGCTAGGTTAGGAAAGTTGTGTTTGTGTTTGGAGGTGAGCCGTCATGGCCACCGCTGCCGTGATGCTAATCCTGGGACCTGAGTGTCTGAAGGCCAGGCACAGCTCACAGGGCAGGAGTCAGAGACCAGTCAGTGGGGCCACAGGCCCAGAGCAATGAAGAGAAGGTGGGGTGGGAGACAAGAGGGCTGAGGAAGGGCCACTGCCAGGGAGCTAAGCAAGGAGAACATACTGGAAGGCTGGATGTCTATACTAAGAGAGTACAGTATCCCAGAATGATGATGGAAGCAGTTCATGCTGTTAAAATTATGGGATACTTAGGATGTGAGCCTCACTGGTCTCGATTGCCTTACACACGTTTTCTTACATCATGAGAAATAACCTTCAGAACCTCCCTCGTGATGTGCCCATTTCACAGATGGAGGGTCAAAGTCTGTGTCAGAGCAAGACAGTGCCTTCCCCTCTGTAGATGCCACCTCTGGGCTCATCCCTGGTCTGGGGTCCCTTTTGCCACTTTCCTGTGTATCTTCTTTCCCAAAGAAAGCCAAACCTGAATGGCCCAGCTGAGTGGCGCTCAAGTCAAAGGAGGTGGTAGGGTCCGAACCCCTCCAGCCCTGGGTGGCAGACAAGGCCCAGGTGACAAAGGAGGTAGTAGGGTCCGAACCCCTCCAGCCCTGGGGTGACAGACAAGGCCCAGGTGACAAGAAACCCTTCCCTAGTGTTCCCAGACTCTGTCCTGTCTTAGCCTTCTGTGGGGCCACTGAACACTGAGCTGTGGCACAGGGAGGGGCCAGGCTCACAACCAAATGCCTCAGGCATGGCTTCCTTAGCAGCCCCACTTAGCTTAGAGCGCTGGCCTTGAATGGGACAGTCCACACCCAACTCCCTGTGCTGGTGGTGAAATTGGAGGAGGCCTGTTCTTTCCCTCACTACAGTTTCTCTAAGGGTATCTGCTAGGGGAGAGAAAGCCCTGAGGGACTGTCAGCCCTAGGGCCTTGTGAGCAGTCTTACTGCCGTGGTCCAGAGGGGACTGCAGTATATTGTAACAGGCTTTCTTATGGGCCACCGACTAACTCCCAAATAATGACACAGGGACTTAGTTATGAATGCTCAACCTTATCTCATGTTTGTCCCACTAGCTCTTATAACTTCAGTTAACCTGTTTCTCTTCATCTATGTTTTACCTTAGGCCTTTTTTTTTTTTTAACCTTTCTTTCATTCTGTTTGTCCTGTTTTCACTACTTCCTCCACATCTAACTGGCTGGCTCTAGGGCATTTCCCTCTCTTTCTCCCTCATTCTCTCTCTTCCCCAGCCGAGATTTCTCCTCCTACTTATTCTCTCTGCCCACCAGCCCCTCCTAAATCTCTAGTGCTTAGCTATTGGCTATTTAATAGACCAATCAAGTACCTTAGGCTGGCAAGGTGAAACAGCAACACATCTTTACATAATTAAACAAATGCAGCGTAAGCAAATGTAACACACCTTTACATGTTAAACAAATGCAGCGTAAGCAAATGTAACACACCTTTACATGTTAAACATATGCAGCGTAAGCAAATGTAACACACCTTTACATGTTAAACAAATGCAACATAAACAAATGTAACACATCTTTACATAGTAAACAAATGTAATATAAGCAAATGTAGCACACCTTTATATGGTTAAAGTAACATTCTGCAACATAAACAAATGTAGCACAGCTTTGCCTAGTTAAAGTGATAGTTCCAACAGTGTATACCATGGTTGGTACTCCCGGGAGAGTTCACCTACTGCCCTACCCTGCCCATCGCACTCTGATGTGACTTTGTGGTTCCAGCTCTGGCTGTCAGGGGCCTGGGACACTGACTCCTGATTTTCCACTCTGAGCATGTTCTGATGCCCCCTTGGGTGCTTTTGTGAGGCCAGGAAACGGTACAGCAGGTACAGCATAGTTGGTTCACAAAGGTGTCAGGCCACCCCTGCCAGCTGGCAAGTGTTCGTTATGTGCCTCCTATCTGCCAGGCACCTTTCTAGAAGCCAAGCCTATGACAATGAGCAAAAACAATAATCTCTGAGCCATGGAGGATGTTCTCACAAACAATAGGATTGTCTGGCGATGAAGAAAAGCTTGAGTTGGCCTGATAGGGACAGAGATATGTGTCGGTGCCTGCAGGGTGGCTGGAGACAGCACCTTCACAGAGCCAATAACTGTCCCAAAATTTACAGAGGAACAGAGTCCCCCAGGGTGGAGCCATCAGGGCTACACAGACAGCACCCACAGGATCTAAGGCACTGCCCTTCTCACTGCCTCCCCTGGGACTCTGAGTTCTCAGCCTGTTTGTGCCAAATGAACTGTTGGTTTTATGGGCCACTGTGGTCTGTTTTCTTGTCCCTCACCCACAAGCTCATTTTCTTGATTCTTATGGCTAAGTCACAGCCAGTCTAACTTTAGCTGGCAGAGCCTAGGCCCAGAGGTCCCAAGTCCCATTTGCTGTGACCTGGGCTTGCAACAGAGTGTAGACAGTGACAGCCAGCTTCTCTCCAGGCCTTCTTGTACCTGAGGCTGCTCCGTGGGGCTGTTCTTCGCTTTCTTCCCCACCCAGGCTCAGACTGGAAAGACAGCCTCAGAAAACCGGCACCCAGGGATCTCACAGCCACCCTCAGCTGCTGCCAGTTCCCTTCCCCTGGGAAACTTCTAGCCACCACCCTGCCCACACTGCACCCTGGACCTGCCAATTCTGAATGAACCAGGGTGAGAGCCCTGTCCAGACTGAAGAGGTCAGTGGCTCTGCAGCGTGCTGGGGCTGCTGGGAGGAGTTTTCAGAGCCATTCACAACCAGAATCGCAGCCAGTGAAATATATCAGGCCCTTCAACTCTGAGATCTAATTGTTTATTACGTGTGCATATTTACTGGTAGAGGAGGAGGATGCTGTGCCATGGCACACCTGTGGAGGTCAGAGGTCACCTTTCAGGCGTCAGTTCTTTTCTTCTACCGTGTGGATCCCAGGGATCAAACTCAGGGTGGCAGCCTTGGCCCCAGGGTCTGTCCACAGAGTTCTCACCACTACACATCCGGTACCTCCTTCCGTGTTCTGTGGAGCAACGGTTCCTGTCACCAGGGTAGTCCGTTTCTCAAAAGTGTTAGGGGACCTCCACCAGCTACAGGACTTTTTTCATTTCATTGTTGGTTTTTTGTTTGTTTGTTTTTGTTGTGTTTTGTTTGTTTGTTTAGAGTCTCACTGTGTAGCCTTGGCTCACTCAGAGCTTGGTGCATAGACCAGGCTGACCTCCGACTCATAGAAATCCACCTCCCTCTACCTCCTGAGTGCTGGGATTAAAGGTGTATGCCACCACAAGGGTCTTAGCTGCAAGATTGAAGGACAGTTTTCTCATCAATTTCTCAAAAGTACTTTTGTTGATACCAAAGACTGTCACCATAACTAGGGACTTAAGATAGTCTAGACATATGGTTGTCACTTTCCTAATCTCCCAAGAGGCTGGTGGCCAGAGGAAAGGTTTCCCTTACCAGAGTCTCTGAAGGTCTCTGTGGTGAGCTGGGAGACTCTAAGAAAATGGTAGCTATAACTAGCCAAGCAGGAAGCCTCCCTTCAGCCTCACAGGCAGGGCTGGAAGGCAGGGACCTGCACTTGTCTTCACAGCTGGGTGGCTCTGGACAGTCACAATGTTGTACCCTTAGGGCTCTGCTTCATCCTGTGGAAATGAGAAGTGGAGGCCATCAGCACAGGCCACCTAGGCACCAGTGTCCCTCCAAAACCTCAAGCTTTGAGAATGGCGGGCTGTGTGAACTCTGGCCAAGTGGCCAGACTTAGATGCCACTGAGGTCACTTGCAGCCTTGTCAACCTGGGAGCCAGAAATTGCAAAGTCTAGGAGCCCAGGCTCCTCAAATGTCCTCTGATTTAAGTATCTATCTTTCTTCCTTTCTCTCTCTGTCTCTCTCTTTCTGTCTCCCTCTCTCTCCCTCTCTTACTTCCTCTCTCCCTCCCTTTTTTCCTTTTCCAATCCAGGGTTTCTCTTTGTAGCTCCCTCTGTAGACCAGGCTGGCCTCAAACTCAAGAGACCTGTCTCTGTCTCCTGAGTGCTAGAATTAAAGGCGTGTACCACCACTGCCCAGCCTTAAGTAACTTCCATATGAAAAGGCATTCATGCATGGTTAGATGAAAATGTGGGATCAAGAGGTATTTTCTAGGCCTCACCACTACCACCACACACACAGAGAGCAAGCTTGTTTATTCTGTGAGGCCCTCCCTTACTGTCTCCATTTTACAGTCAGGGCTTGTGGCTTAGGAAGGAACACCACCCCAAGGCCCCACAGGTGAGTCCATTGTCCAGGTCGAAGACACCAGTGTCCCATCTGGCCTCCTTCCAGCGCCTTCAGAAACTCAGGTGTGCCGACAGCAGTCTGTGCTTCCACATAATAATCTGGCTCAAGGAACCATAGGGTTTGTTTTCGTAAGATAAAGCAAAGGACGCAGCTTAACCATGCTTCTATAGCTGCTTCATATTATTTCTCTACAGAAAGCTAGCCCATGCATAACCTTCCCGGCATCCCAGGGTTCTACCCTATCCTATGAATCTGCACCCTGCCCTCCCACCCCCACACAGAGCCTGAAGATATTCATCTGAAAGGAGACAGCGCCCCCTTCTGGGAGCTGCAGAACTCCCAGGCCGACTCCCGGTAGGGCCGAGAAGATGGACCACACCACGGGTGGGATAGATGTTACTAGAAGAGAAACCAGTTCAAACTGCTTTGTGCGTCCCAAGTGGAGCTCAAGACCAGACACCCCTGCTTCCTGGGCTTCTCTTACCTGCTCTAGACCCTGTAGGTGCTGCCTGGCAGCTCATGCGTACCTGGGCATCCCAGAGGACCGAGCAGACAGCACAAGGGTTAATCGGCAACCCTCCACCTCCCTCCTCCTGCTTCTGGTCCACTAGCCTGTTGCTATGGGAACACTGCTAAAAATAAGATGGCTCTTAAAACCCAGCCCCATGCTTAGGAGTCAAAACAAACTAATTAAAACAGCCTGGGCTAGAATGTGAAGAAAATCACACAATTTCTCAGGGATGGGAAAGCTCACTCAGGGCCCAGGGGTCCTGCCTTGACCTGCAGGGTTGGTGCTCTGGCTCTTCACCACCCACACCCCCGCATTCACGATTCTCCCCACCAAGCTATCTTATAACCCTCTCTCATAGAAGCTTCCATGCCTCATTGTGAGAGCTGCCCCCTCATGGCCCTGCCGCAGGTAAAAGCCCAGTTTGGCTTCCTGCCAAGGGTTCTACTCCATCCAGGGAAGCCAAGAAGATGGGTAAACAGAAGCCTGAGGCCACTTCACACAATCCTTGAGATCTCAAGATAGCCCACCATAACTCTTGGTGGCCTTCGAACCTAAGATCTTTGCTTAAAGGTCTCGAGATGGGTTCCTGGACTCTCTGGGGTTACTTTCTTTTCACACAGGCTCGGCGAGAAGATGGACCACACCACGGAGGGAGTGCCTGCGTGCCTCCCTCCTGGGCGGCTGTCCTCAGGCCCATCCTACCCAGGGTTCTCTGCTGTTTTGTTTTCTAGGACCATCAAGGTGGAGGTTTATGACTGGGATCGAGATGGCAGGTAAGGGCAGGGGCTAAGAGGTGTGGAGGAAGGTGAGTAGACCTGGGGAGCTCTGGGGAAGCTGAGCCCCTCTGGGTACCCTGGGAATGAGCGGCCAGAATCCACCTAGGAAGGCCTGCCATCACGGTAGCTTAGCTCCATGCAGGTCCTGCGGAGCAGGGTGCCTGAGCTCCTTCCCCCCACGTGGCTGCCAGGAGCCAGCCCATACCTGCACCCTCCTCACGTGAAGAATGGGGATGTTCTGAGCACTCATGTTATGGGACACTGAGTTCAATCCAGGAAACCCACATAAAGACAGACAGAGAAGCAGCGCCACAAAGTTGCCCTTTGACCTCCATACTCATTTGTGGTTCGAGCACACACACACACACACACACACACACACACACACACACGACCAGTAGAATTAAACAACCCCCCCAAACTAAAGTGTATATATCTATGATAGTGTCATAATGAAATCCACTACTTTGTCAAAACAAACAAAAACTACTGTGAGCTCACAGCAGGGGCCTGGCTCCAGGGACACGGTGCTCCAGCCGGACACCCCAGCTAGAGTGCTAAGCGCTGCATTCTAGCAGGGACTCAGGGCTGGAGGGAGGGCTGTTTTGTGGAAGGTCTTCATGTGCTTAATATAAACACACTCTGGAAAGGACCCCTGCCACCTGGCTGAATGTCACGTTCGTGGGACAGCTGAGTAGTGTGTGTAGCTCAGAGGCAGAGCCCTGGCCTAATATGTTCAAGACCCAGGGTCCCATATCAGCGCCTGCGGAAGGCTGGGAAAGATCCAACTGTGTCTTCATGGACCTCTAATCCCCACAATTCAGGAGTCTGAGGTGGGAGAATGAAGCTTGAGACCAACCTGGGCAATACAATGGGGAGATAGATACCACCAAATGAATAGAATAACAAGACAGTGGCCATCCCTGTCATCCCAGCACTCTGGAAGTAGAGACAGAGGGATCAGGAGTTCAAGGTCATCATTGGCTACACAACCAAACTGAGATACACAAGACCACGTCTCCAAAAACCCAAAATTGAAATAAGTGAAAACAATACATTTTTATATAATAAAGGTTGGCCCATCGCCGGGCGGTGGTAGCGCACGCCTTTAATCCCAGCACTCGGGAGGCAGAGGCAGGTGGATCTCTGTGAGTTCGAGACCAGCCTGGTCTACAAGAGCTAGTTCCAGCACAGGCTCCAAAGCCACAGAGAAACCCTGTCTCGAAAAACCAATAAAATAAAATAAAATAAAAATAAATGTTGGCCCAGTGGCCACATTTTTAATGCCAGCACTCAGGAGGCATTGGCAGGTAGAACTCTGGGAGTTCTAGGCTAGCCTGGTCTACATTAGAAAGTTTCAGGCCAGCCAGAGCTCCTTAGCGAGGCTGTGTTAATGGAAACCTGTCTCAGCAGGGAGGAGGTAATGAATACCTTTAATCCGTCATCTGAATTTGACAATTGTTAAATTTCACTGTTTGCCTTATCTATATTTTACTAATGTAATTTAAAGGAAATTCCATCGTGGCTTTACCCCTAAATATTTCATTAGACATGTCTGAAAAATAAGCACGTAACTCTGAATGCCATTATCCCACCTGACATATTGAGCGGTGATGCTTGACTGCCATCCAACGTTCACTCGCAGTGACTGTCCCCAAATGCCCTTTCTCGCTAACTCATTTAAGTAAGAACCCAAGCAATCCTGCATCTCCTTCCTCCAGGATCCTGTCTTCTGCCAAGTGGTTCTCTTGGTCCATGAGTAACAGAGAGTTCCCTTTCCACATTGGGCTCTCTGTGGCTTGGATTGGAGGCCCTGGCAGAATGGGGGCAGGGGCAGGGGCAGCCTGTGGGAGAGGCTAGGTCGAGTTAAGGCATTCGTAGCCTGGGCCTCCAGGCTCAGCAGCCTCTTCCCTTGCAGCCACGACTTCATTGGGGAGTTCACCACCAGCTACCGAGAGCTGGCGCGGGGCCAGAGTCAGTTCAACATCTATGAGGTGAGGTGCACCGGGGTGGGGTCTGCTCTCATAGGGGGTCCGGGTTATGACAGCAAGGACATGGGAGCTCTGAGCTGTCTCATAAGGTGAGTTTCATGTTCCATTTCACTGAGCCCCCCAGACACACACCCTCATACACCAAACACACCTTGAGCTATACCGCCCCCTACAGAACACTCCTCACCAGGGAGGGGGCAGTAAGGAAGTCTGGGTGTTGGAGGAGTAGTTCAGTAGATACACACACACACACACACACACACACACACACACACACACACCATAGGAAGAGCCTTCAGGGTCAGTCCCGAGCATCAGGAAGAAAGAGAAAGGAGGCCGTGAGCCAAGACCTGAGATTCTGACTTCAGAGTGACCCCGTGTCTTCAGACAGTTTGTAGTTTCTCTGGAGGAGCAGCCAGAGGTCTTAACAGCTGAGCCATCCCTCCAGCCACCGTGGCTATGGTTGGGGGAAGGACTCTAGCACCAAGCATTGCTCTAGGCTGCCTGAGTCCCCCAAACGAGGCAAGGCAGAATCTACCTCCTCTGAGGAGGGTCTCAGCAAAGTGGATGAAGAGGTTAACTCTTGGAGTTTGACCTCCATTGGCTAGGAGATCTTTTTTGTTTGCTTGTTTTTCAAGACAGGGTTTCTCTGTGTAGCCTTGGCTGTCCTGGAACTTGCTCTGTAGACCAGATGGCCTCAAACTCACAGAGATCCGCCTGCCTCTCCTCCTGCATGCTGGGATTAAAGGCGTGCGCCACCACCACCTGACTGGCTGTGAGATTTTAAGCAAAATGAGAATCGGAAGCATAGATAGTAAAAACAAGCATGGGCTCGTTCCTGCAGTCAGTCATTGACCATTGCTTCTTTGTGACCAAGGAGATCCGAGCTGCCACATGGGAAGCAGCCTTGCCATCCGGATGGAAAAGCCAGCCCCACAGGCAGCTCTGAACCCCAGGCGTGTGTGTTGCTAGGAGGTTAAGTGAGCTCAGGAAGGCCTTGCTAGAGTCAAGACTGTGTGAAAGAAAGCTCTCAGCAGTCAGCACCTCATGTGCAACCCTGAAGCCACCTCGGCGCCATCCGTGAGAGAGAGGCCTCAAGTCTCCAAGCCCTCAGGGTCATCACCAACATTACCATCTTCCTCCTGAGCCCGCCAACCTCAGTCCGCCACCATCCTCTCCACGGGGTGGGCTTTGCTATAGTTTTGTGGCTTCTTCTATCCTTCTCAGTGACCAGAACGCTCTGGGTGTGGCCCACGGGCGAGGTGCCCTGCAGCCCCCC
>JAQHUG010000229.1:2833113-2863691 GCA_028555095.1 Dicrostonyx torquatus | reverse complement strand
ATTTAATTAAATAGCCAAGAAGGCTGAGGCTTCCCCAGGTCAGATGGCACAATATGGTGGGGGAACACATCCCAGCACCTGGGTTGGTGGGGGAACACCACCCCCCAGCCATTGCTTTCCTTACTGGGAAACAAAAGAATGCCGCAGTCTAGATCTGACTGGCTGGGTGGCCAGGCGCTGCCACAGTGCCTAAATGTTCCCTGAAAAACAGCACAGAGCTTCTCGTGAGGTCACGACCCCCACCTGGGTGCTCTGAGCTTGTTTCTGTGTCAGAAGACACCGAGGTCTGTCCTTCCCCTGGTGTCAGAGTCCTTCCGTGGCTATAGGACATGAGTACTGGGCTGTTAGGGTAGGGGGCAGGGAGTCTTAGTACTGATGTCAAGAAAGACAGCGCGGGAGATGGCTCAGTGGTTAGTGTGCTTGCTATACAAATGAGGACTGAGGGCCTGGTCCCCAGGATACACACAGCAGGCTGTGTGGTGGCCCGTCTATAATCAGCCTAGTGAGACCAGCCATGTTGGCCAGCTCTGGGTTTGATTGGACCATTTCAGTGAATTAGGTGGAAGAGTAAGAGGAGATGATTCTCAGACCAGCCTTGGGCCCTCCATAGGCAAGGGCCACACAGAGTGCACACCCGCATACATACGGACATGCGTGCACACAGACATGAAAATGACAGGGAGACAGCTCTACTCACCGTACCCATTTAGTCCTAACCATGACCCTAGGATGGGGCAGCTCCCCCTGATTTCCAGAAGTATCTGTAGTGAAGAGACTGAGGGTTCAGATCACGCAGCTGGTAGGCGGTCTGGACGCTGGTCGTGCCTTGGGGGGCCGTCAGTAATGAGTGGATCAGTGAAATATGAATGCTTGAGGTGACGGGCAATGGGAACATCATAGCAGAAAAGGGAACTCAGGGGTAGGTGGGCACTACTAGAGGAGGGCCACACTGGTCGGTGGCTGAGACAAGGAGGTGAGCCTCGTGAATGCTGAGGAGAGAAACAGACACTGCCAGGGCCATGCAAGGAAGCGTGAAGAGGCCACGACTGTGGAGCTCGGACTGGGAGGAGGATGGGAGGCCAGATCCATGGGGATCCTGTGGCTTGGTGGGCTCTGGGGTGGTCTGGGTGGGATGAGGGCTCGGGGTCCTTCAAGTAGATGGTCTGGCCTTGGAGTGGGGGTGGGCAGACCAGTGTGTAGTGTGGACTGCAGGTAAGGGCAGGGCAGGGGCAAGTGGGTGGGGGCGAGGGGAGGGCAGGGGGCTATGAGGAAGCTACTGCTGCCCTGTGCACCGGACAGTGATGGCTTTGAGGAAGAAGTGGGATCCTGAACCAGGATGACATGGGGGGCGTGGCAGAGAAGAAGGTTCAAGGATGAACAGTGGTGCTCGTGGACACGCCCTGTCCAGTCCAGCAGACGTCCCCACGTCTTGTGTTGCAGGGAACCCATCGCAGTCCACGTCCCTGCACTATATGAGCCCCTACCAGCTGAACGCCTACGCGCTGGCGCTGACCGCCGTCGGGGAGATCATCCAGCATTATGACAGCGACAAGATGTTCCCTGCCCTGGGCTTTGGGGCCAAGCTGCCCCCTGATGGCAGGGTGTCACATGAGTTCCCACTGGTAGGAGGAGCCAGGCTGGGAATGAGCAGTAGGGGACCGGGAGTTTCTAATTCTTGACCTTGGCCTAAAAACTTGCAGAGTAAACTCCATGGGCATGGCCACCTACTCGAGTTGGGGTCTGAGCTAAAAGCAACTATGCCCTGCCTCTGCCTGCCTCTCCCTCCCTGAACCCAGCCCTGCCTTCTCTCTTGCCTCCCACCCACTCAGGCCCAGCCCTACCTCTGCCTCTCCCTGCCTTCCTGGGCCAGCCCTGCCACTGCCTCCTCCTGCCCTCCTGGGCCCAGCCCTGCTTCTGCCTCCACCCTGACCAGCCCTGGGCCCAGCCCTGCCTCTGCCTCCCCCTGCCTTCCTGGGCCAGCCCTGCCTTGCCACCTTCCTGCCTACTTGAGCTCAGCTGGCTCCTCTCTGTCCCAGAACGGCAACCAGGAGAACCCCTCGTGCTGTGGCATCGATGGTATCCTGGAGGCCTACCACAGCAGCCTGCGCACCGTGCAGCTCTATGGCCCCACGAACTTTGCCCCTGTAGTCACCCACGTAGCCAGGTGAGCCTGGGACAGCGGCCCCCAGGAAGCATTGCTGGAGGGCATAACGGAGCATCCCGTGCCACCTGCTTACTCTTCCGCAAGAGGCCCTTCGATCCCCAAACCTTGTTCAGGGGGCCTGGGCCAGAGGAGCCAGGACAGACCTCTTTGTGTCCCTATCCCCACCCCCACAGGAATGCCGCAACTGTGCAGGATGGCTCCCAGTATTCTGTTCTGCTCATCATCACTGACGGCGTCATCTCCGACATGGCACAGACGAAGGAGGCCATTGTCAATGTGCGTGGAGGATGGGGGTGTCGCTCTCTCTCTCTCTCTCTCTCTCTCTCTCTCTCACACACACACACACACACACACACACAAACACACACACACACACCACAGTTTCAGGGGACTGAAGCATCTTGTCCCACCCCTAGGAGAACCTGTTGGGGTGCCTCATTTAAAGAAACCCTGGGGGATTCTTTCCCTGCCCCCACAATGTTTCCCTAAAGGGAGTCTCCCACCCACTTTTGAATTCCTTTATTCCTCTAGTTGCTGGCCAGAGTCTGGCAGGACTAGGAGACAGTGCTAGACAGGGGTTTGGGAGATAAAAGAAACTCTGGGTCTGTGAGAGGTCAGACCTCTGAACCACACAGACGGATGGCCCTGTTCTTTGGGGGCCCATGGCTCCCTCAGCCACCCACCCTAGGCCCCAGCTTCCCTGTCGTGTAGAGGAGGTAGGGGATCCCAGCAGAAGAAAGCTCCCACCCAACCCTGTTCCATGGTTTCCATATAAAAGTGGTTCCAGGCCAGGCAGTGGTGGCGCACGCCTTTAATCCCAGCACTTGGGAGGCAGAGGCAGGCGGATCTTTGTGAGTTCGAGACCAGCCTGGTCTACAAGAGCTAGTTCCAGGACAGGTTCCAAAGCTACAGAGAAACCTTGTCTCGAAAAAAAAAAAAAAAAAAAGTGGCTCCAGCCACTGCTACCCTGGTCCCTCATGGTGGAGCCCCAGTGCCCGAGGGGAGGTGGCTCAGAGTCAGGCAGACCCAGCTCTCCTGAAAGGCTCTCCTCTTGCCCTTAATCTCCCTGTTCTCTCCCTATCCTGTCATTTTCCTTGGGGTTCCTTGGGGTCCCCTACCCTTCATTTATCCATTCCTGCCCCATGCCCTGCCCTCTCTTCATTTGGCCCACCTTCCTGTCCCTACCTATCCCTCACCTAGGACTTTTCCCCTCCCCTGTCTTCTCCCAGGCTGCCAAACTCCCTATGTCCATTATCATTGTTGGCGTGGGCCAGGCTGAGTTCGATGGTGAGTCCAGTGTCCCCTTTCCAGACGTCTCTTCCCACAGAACTCCATGGTGTCCTGTCCCCACCAGCAAGAGCTCATGTCTGGGTGGGTTTGTGTGCCCCAAAAGGGTGTGTCCGTCCTCACGCGCATGCCTCAGCCTCATCACCGGCAAGGAGCCTGGACGAGGGGAACAGGGCCCTAGCTGCATGTCTGTCTCAGTCTCCACCTGTTTCCTCATCTCTGGTGTCAGGGGCAAGGGCCCTAGACTGGCCTGAGACTGGAGGGCAGGTCCTGCCAGATGTACACGTACTCTGTCACACACACACATCCCTTGCTTGTCCCTACAGCCATGGTGGAGCTGGACGGTGATGACGTGCGGATCTCCTCCCGGGGGAAACTGGCTGAACGGGACATCGTCCAGGTGAAACAGGCCCCGCTTACTGTGTAGTGCATCAAATATGAAGGCCTCTAGCCAGTCCAGCCTCAGAGCCCCTTTGCAGAGTCCCCAAGGACAGACCCTGGAATCCCCTCCTCAGCCAGGGTCCCTCCCTGCCCTGCCCTGTATGAAGCTGCCTTCTAACCCGAATGATGCCCCCCACAGAACCCAAGCCCTGCAAGAGGGCTCCGTGCTCCTGCACTTTCAGTAGTCTGTGTGACACAGCCTTCCAGCAGCATGGAGACCCTTTGAAGATGGAGGCAGTGTCCTTAGCGTTTAGAAGGAGGAGGGCAGGAAGAAGCCAGAGGGAGACAACACTGAGGGGATAGTGGGTTAGGTGTGGGCTTAGAGGAGAAAGGGTCCTAGGAGACAGAGGGGTGTCCCTCTAGAGAGGGTTGGTAAGAGGAAAGGAAGCCAGGATCAAGCTTTCCCAGCATCCCTCAAGCCTCTGCGCATCACTAGAGTCTCAGATGAAGGGATTGGGTCAGTGTTAGAACCTGTCATGAGCAGGGATGAATGTCTCCGCATGGAGTCCTTGGGCAGCCCTTGGTGAAACTCATGAAGTGAGGGTTGGATACAGTAGGTCCTCTGGGAGGAGACCCAGATGCCCCATCCTGACCCCACTTTTCTGCCTGTCAGTTCGTGCCCTTCCGGGACTATGTGGACCGTACCGGCAACCACGTGTTGAGCATGGCCCGCCTGGCCCGGGATGTGCTGGCCGAGATCCCCGACCAGCTGGTGTCCTACATGAAGGCACAGGGCATCCGCCCACGTCCACCACCTGCCGCACCTGCTCAGTCACCCCCACAGTCCCCAGCCCACTCACCCCCTGATTCCCCCCTCCACACACATATCTGAAACTCACAGGACCAGGGGCCTGGAGTCTGAGACCTCACTTTCCTTGTGGTCACCTTCCCAGACTCTTCTTGGAGGGCTGGCAGGAGAGGGGGTATCCATGGCCTCACCCCACCTCCTGGCCTCAATATCCCACCCAAATCCAGGGAACTGGGGTGGTGTAGAAGACAAGGGGTACATAAGATTCTGCGGTTGAGTAGACTCCCCTAGCCTGTGTTGGATAACCCGACTCCCCTATTTTTGCAGTCCAACTGGCCTCCTCCAGCTCCCTTCCCCTCTTGCCCTAGTGTCTAGTGTCCCCAGTCCCTTGAGATCCCCTGTCCTGTGTCCAGGGAACCCCGGCCTGATGGGCTACCAGGGATGTGTATGGCTGACACTCTTAGGGACACCATTTGTAAGTGGAGCCTGTGAGCCATCAGGGACTGTGATGGGGGCCCCTTATCAGAGAGTCAGTCCCTTTGCAGTCCTCCAAGGCTCGGTGGTATGCTAGAATGTTCCAGATGCACATTTGCAGCCTCACTGGAGCTGTCACAGGTAGCTTGTGGCTTTAAGGTGTCTCCTGCTCACTTGGGAGGCCACTCACCTGCAGAGCACAGGGTCAGCCCCTGCACTCTGTCTCGCCTCCTCTCTGCCCTTCAGTGGCTCTGGGGCCAGAGACAGGAGCCCTGAGCACCAGCCTGGCCCCACCCAGCACAGCCTCTGCTCTCTGGACCTCAGTGTCCACACCTCCGTGACGACAGGATTAGTCAGGTGGTCCAGCGTTTCCTGAGCCGTCCTGAGGGTCCATTCCATTCCACACCCAGCCTCCCCATCCCCCCTCATGACCGCCGTCCACACCCAGGCTATCTAGACTCTGGGGTTACCCCGTTGCATCCTGTCACCCACACCCCAGCCCTTCAGAGCTCCTGCCCCTGCCGTGGGAAGGTGGCAAGGAACCTTCCACCTAAGGTTACCCCACTGGCCACCATCCTTTGTCCACTGGGGCAGGTCTTGCATGTGTCCCTTATGCCGCATGGGGTCCCCGCCTACCATCTCCCACCCGCCTCTGTCATGCATGATGATGGTGGTGTTTCTACTGTCTGGTCCTGTGCCTGTCTGAGACCGTCTCTGTGGAAATTGCCTTAAACTGAAGTAAACTGGTTCTTTTAGTAGACCCCTGTCCCTTCTCCTTAGAAAACAGTCCACCGCTGGCCCAGCAGCTCTGCTACCTCAGTTCTTTGGTTCAGCCATGCCTCTGTACCACTCTGTGAGAGGCATGGGGGGGGGGTGTGGCAGGGGATGAAGCCTGCCCCTCACAAACATCACGGAAGACAGGAAGGACAGCAGGTGTGCAGACACTCAGGTGTCAGCTTGGCTTCAGACAGTGAGAAGAGTCTGGAGCAACGGGAGAGAGTGAGGGATCAGACAACAGTGGAGAGACGTTTTAGATGAGACAGCCCAGAGATTGAGGGGAGGGAGCCTCAGGGCGATGAGGCTGGCAGCCATGCTGATGCCTGGCAGTAGAAGGCTCTGGCAGTGGGGTAAGGACAGTCTCTGAGATAGGAGCCTGGTGTGCGTGAAGGGGGAGTTAAGGAAGAGAACGCAGGAGACATCAGGGAGGGGGCCAGAATGCACAGGGCCTTGTGGTTCATGGCAAGGGCTGTGACGTTTGTTCTGGAGAGATGTAGCCATTGAGGAAGTGAGAGAGACAACATGTGACCCGAACCTCTCCAACGCGTGGATCCCTATCACATTCAATCACTTAGTTCTCATCTCTTAACAGATATCTGCTGAGCATCCCTTCCAGGCCTTTACAGGGGTCAGAGGCCTTGGTCTTAACCCTCTGGGCTAAGTCGGCCAGCCGGAAGGGCTGGGAACTATGGCACTACAGGACACTCTGGCTCATCCAGGATGACCCCCCAGGGATTTGTGCCCAGCAGAGTGTGCCCTGATGGTGTGACATACCCAGGGCCCTGTGTCCTTAGGCACATAGTAAACATCTTTCTTGGTCCCTCCTCACAGGTCAGGGCCATCACCGACCTGGATCACGGGGACAAGGACTTTCCACACACATACAAACTAGGCATGCTGTCCGATCAGCCCTCTAGGCAGCCATTCTGAGCCTGTCCCCGGGAGGAATTCAGCACTAATTATCCTCCAGTCCGGGGCTTGTTTACTTCTGGTGACTTCGTGGTAAATTAGAGCTGACTCAGAGCCGCCCCTGGAACCAGATGCCCTGCGACGCCCGTGATGCCCCGAGTGGGCCTGGGGTGGGGTCGCGGCTTCAGAGAAGGGAGGTTTCCATAACCAGCAGCCTATTTTCCGGCTCCTTGGGCACCATGGGAAAGTGTAGGGAGAGAGAGACACCCAGCAGGGGAATCCAGACACAGAGCAGCTGCCCCTGGGGTGGGGGTGGGGAACACAACACCAAAAGAATCTTTCTTGGGGCACAACTTCTCTGCTGGGGTCTTTCCCGAGGTGTGTTCTGCACGGAGTCTGAGGTGAATGCTTTCTCTGAGTCCCTCTGGGATAGCCTCAGTGCCCTTTGGGGCTCCCAAGGCCCTGACAAGTTCTATAGCAAGGACTGGTTTAACTTGATTCAATACAATAGTCCCTGGGGTTTTTGACCACACAGTCCAAGAGCTTCCCCTCCTCCTCCTGTCTTGCTCTTGGGGTGTGTGTGTGTGTAAAACTGGTAATGTTAAGCTAAACAAGCTGTCTTGAGAATGATAGTGGACACAACCTTCCTGGTTCCAGCGCCAACACAGAAGCTGAGGCCACATCTAAAGAGTCAGAGAGAGAGAGAGAAAGGTGGGTCCTGATGGGAAGGCACGGCCTTGGAAAAGGCCCTTCCCAGCTACCTTCGGAAAAAGAAACTGCACAGAAGGAAGGGCAGGGCCCAGTAATTCACAAGCCCAGACTCGCGTCTCCAGCGTGGACTTTATTTTTGTTCCTGTCTGGGACTGAGGGTGTGTGGGACAGAGCTGGAGAGGGTGGACAGGGATGGGCAAGGCAGGTGAGGGGCTCTCTTGGACTCTGCCTGGCTGGGGCAGCCTGCCCGTGGCCTGCAGGACTAAGAACCCCAGGGTGGTGTGCTTTCTGGCCCCATTAATCTACTCAAGAGCCCAGAATTGGTAAACATGAGATGGTGGCTGCATCTTGGTAACCCCTGCCACGCCCATGCTCACCGAGCCCCTGCCTCTCCTCACACATCATGTGGGTTCCTCCTGGGAATCTCCCCCACCCTCCCGTGAAGAGATTCTCATCTGAGGCACAGAGGCCCAAGATCACAAAACTATAAAGTTGGGTGCCCACAGGTGTCTGAGCTTCACAGTTCTTCCACGGAGTGTGGACTGTCACCATCCACTCCATTGGTGCTGTCTGTGGCAGCCTGTGGCACTCTGTCTGTGTCCCCATGAGAAAATGGAGAGGCAGGCTCTAGATGACGAAGACTCCTCCTCTGGGCTCAGCCTGTCCTCTCAGACTCCTGCCATGTCCTGGAGTCCCTGTCATGGCGAGATACCTCCCGCTACTCCAGGAAGTACCGCTCTTCTGAAACTTTGGAAAATGGCCCTGAGTCTTGCCCAGAAAGGGCAAAACATTGTGGTTGTGTTGGTGGCCTGGCTGGTGGTACAGATGGCAGGGCCCAGCCACCAGCCCCAATGCAAGAGGCTCAGCAGCTGGGCAGGTACCACAAAGGATAAAAAAAAAAAAAAAAAAAAGGCCAGACCCTTTCACACCATAAGGCTGGTGGTCAATGCCAAGAGCAGGCGGGAAACTCGAGGACCCCAGGCCACCATTAGCAGTAGGAGCCCATTGGTCGGCAGCCCGAAGAGCATGGTAAGGCCATAGAACCCCGAGAAGACCAGGTGGAGCCACCTCTCCTGGGTGGCTGCCAACCCTGCCTAGAGAGTAGCATTCGGTGCCATGCTGGTGAATTCTGTAACCAATGGTATTTTTGTTTTAGGAAGGAAAGCTCAAAAGTTTTTCTGGTCACAAAAATCCTCCTGGAAATCACAACGGGGGTTGCCAGGAACTTCAGGTTTTAGTTAGGGGCTGATCAGGTCACATTCCACACGTGGGCTCACGGCTGTCTGCAGGCATCCTCGCTAGAACCTGGCTGTGAGTCTGTGACAGGCTCCAGAACTGGGACTCTAAACTCCAGACCAGACACTGCTCCGGTGACACCCATCTGCAGTCTCCCCTCTTCTGTCCCCACAGTCGATCCCAGCAACTTCCGTAGTTCCAGGGAGAGACACACCCTCTTCACTTCCCCACAGCCTCTGTCATGCATCCCTACCCCCAGAATTCCCTCTACCCTTGCCCCTCAGGAAGAAGACTGCTGGACTATGGGAGGCACCCCGCCCCCCAGCTTTCCTCTGAGACCTATAAGAAGGGATCCACACTCTGCCTGGCGGGCCTACTGAACTCTCTCAGAACATCTGTCTCCCTAAGGCAGGACCCCCGCCATGCTGTCTGTCTGTTCATGGCATTAATAACTCTTAACAAACATCATCCGCCGAAGGACAATCTGGCTCAGTGTCTCCCTTGGACATTAAGAAAGGTTTTAATAACAAAGGGTTGCGGGTAGGCGTGAAAGACCTTCCCTGCTGTACAATAAAGCCCTGGGATTAAAAAGAGAGAGAGAGAGAGAGAGAGAGAGAGAGAGAGATGGGGATGGAGACTTGGCTCAGTGGTGAAGAGCGGTGCACTGCTCTTCCTGAGGACCCAAGTTCAGTTCCCGGCACCCACGTCAGGTGTCACAGCCACCTGTAACTTCAGCTCCCAAGGACCTGATACCCCTTCTGGTCTGCAGGCACACATTCATATACATAATAGAATAAACCTGGGGCGGGGGGCTGCAAGATTAGAGACAGTCTCAGGAAAGCCCAAACCCTCTCACAGGCTTTGGCCATAATGGCTGACTCAGGCCCATCTCAGCTCTGGTTGCCTCTGAACTTCAGACCTCGAGGCAGCCCAACAAGTGTCTGCATGCACAGCCCAGGTTCCAGTCCCGCCTCTGCCACTCAGGAACTGGGGAGCAAGAGAAAGTTCCACAGCATTCCTTGGCCTCAGTGTCCTCAGCTGTAAGGACAGAGGAAATAAATTGGGCCAACAGTAGCTGTCTCTGTGCTGAGTTGGGGCAGCTTTCTGACAAGAGACGGGACACAAGCTGCACCATGGCCCCTTCCTCACACCCTCTGGGTGCACAGGTTGAGGACGTGGCTGGCTCTGATGCTGGAAGCATCCTGGGACCGACACCTGTCTGTGACACGCCACACCAGGCATGCCGGGGGAGGAATCCCCCACACCCTGTTCCCCCACCTCGGGTGCTGGGGGTTCGGCAGCAGCAAGCTAAGCCAGGCCGCCCCCTTCCCCATTTCCTACCAGCCCTAGCCAGAGGCTCTCCCTCTACACTGGGGCCAGTGCAGCCAGGTTCCCCCTGCCAGCTTGCTGCCAGGCCTGAGGGGTCCTCAAGCCTCTTCAACAGGGACACTGACCTGGGAGCTTGTTTGGTGTCTCTCCTGGCTAGTTTTATATCAACATGACCCAAACTAGAGTCATTTTGGAAGAAGAAATCTTGTTGCTCCCCAGTGAGATGCTGCCTCACCAAACTGGCCTCTGCAAGGCTGTGAAGCGTTTTCTTGATTGATGATTGCTGAGGGAGGTGTGGGTGGGGCCACCCCTGGCCTGGTGATCCTGGGTGCTCTGAGAAGGCAAACTGAGCAACCCGTGGGGGTCAGACCAGTAGGCACCACCCCTCCTTGGCCTCTGTTTCAGCTCCTGCCTCCAGGTTCCTGCCCTGTGTGAACTTCTTTCCCTGTCGTGTGTGTGTGTGTGTGTGTGTGTGTGTGTGTGTGTGTGTGACATGCAGTTGAGTGTCCCAACATGCAATGGCCAGAGCCAGCTGTCAGGTGTCTTCCATAGAGAGTTCATGGCCAGCCTAGACTACATGAGACCTGGTCTCAAAACAACAACAGAGGAAGGAATGATAAAATCCACCCAGCCCATCTCATAGGGCCACTGTGGTACAAGGACTGTGTGGTCACATGAAGTCAGTTCTCAGAGTGGCACCTGTCACACAGGTCCTGAGTAAATAATGACCACTGCAGTTTGTCCCTGCTCGCCCTTTCTCCAATGCCCCAGTCAAGCCTCCCCACTTCCCAGTCCACATCTCTCACCCCGGCGGCCTGGTCTCCCCAATCTTTTCTTTAATCAGCCTCAAGCCACGCCACAGCCAGATTCCCCTAGGATTGGTGCCCAGCAGTTCCCTCTGGGCTCTGCCTGAGTCCTGCTGTGCCCTTTGCCCACCTGGGTTTCCAGGTGTCTGCTTGCTGACTTGTGAGCCCTTAGCTGTCCAGAAGGGCTGATTCCCTGTTGTATGATGTTTTTACTCTGGGGGGGGGGGGCTCATCACCCAGCTCCCGAATAAATCACACACAGAAACTTATTGTTAGTTATGAATGCCTGGCCTTAGCTTGGTTTGTTTCTTGCCAGCTTTTCATAACTTACATTATACTGTCTACCTTTAGCCTCTGGCTTTTTTTCTTTCTCTATTTCTGTTTATCTTTCTTTACTAGAAAGCTCTGTGGCTTGCTGTGTAGCTGGGTGGCTGCCCCTGATGTCCTCCTCTCCTTGTTCTCTTGCTCTTCTTTCTCGTTTCTCCTGTTTTTCCTCTCTGCCAGCCCCACCACCTATCCTTGCTCCTGCCTCGCTATTGGCTGTTCAACTATTAGACCATCAGGTATTTTAGACAGGCAAAGTAACAGGGCTTCAGAGTCAAACGAATGCAACGAACCAAAAGTCACACACCTCAAAATAATATTCCTCAACACAGCTGGGGTCTGTAGCACATGGTGGATCCAGCATGCAAAGTTAAGCTTTTAAAAGATGTCTTTTTCTGGAGCCAACCCCGAGGGAAGCTGAGCTGGCCGTCTGGAGGCTGCTGTCCCTCACCACCCCCACCCACTTCTCAGGAGTCATGTTCTACTACTGGCCTCGTTAGCTTCCTGGAGCACTGAATGGAGGTGTCTGGGCCTGCCAAACTGGACCCCATCAGCTCGGCAGGACCTGCCCCTCCCCTTTATGAGTGCCCTTGCCTGGAGCTGCTCGAGAAGGAGAAGGGTCTAGAATGAGAAGGCAGTGAGGTAAGGGAGAGCTAGTGAGTGAGGAGCTAGGAAGAGAGCAAGCCCAGTGGCTAGGGCCACTGTATCTAGGCTGGAGCAGAATGGGTTATCTAAGGGTATCTAACCCCATTTTTGGAGCCATCAGATGCCAGAACCTTCTGAACTTGGCCAGGTACCACCGGCTGCCCTGTGTGCCAGCTCCCTGCCTCTGAGGCCTCCCTAAACCGTCAAAAGAAGGTGCTGGCTTGAAGCATGGGGAGCGTGGCTAACAGGTGAGCATGAAGCAATGTCCTCTTGCCGGGACTCCCCACCACCTCCACTCTTCACTTGACCATTTCCACTGGTTCTCCACACACAGAGGCTTTGTCAAGTTCAATAATCTCTCCCAAAAGATACGAAGTATCAATCCCACCCCCTCAACCCCCCCACCCTCCCCACCCCCGGTTCTCATGTACTCTCTATTCAGTGCTGAGCTGGGCAGAGGCGGTTTCTGACCCCTTAGATCACAGAACCGGCTTCCTGCCAGGTCTCCATGCTGCAGTCCAGGCCCCACCAATCACAGGCGTTCAGTGGCTACTGGAGACCCCAAGCTTCAGGGCAAGAAGCTGGACCCTGGTGCAACCCTCCACAGGATGCCAGAGAGCTCAGGGCACGTCAGGGCCGTCAGAATGACACTGCTCTCAGGATTGGATTCCACAAGGAAGAAAGCCACACCTGAGCGGGGAAACCGAGGCAGACACAAGCGTAGTGGGAATTGGCCAGATGCGTGAATTCAGAGTTGGCACCAAACAGATTCTCTGCAAGCTTTATTTCCTCCTCCACAGCTGATCCCCTGGTTGTACAAGGCATCCCTAGGCACCGGAGAAAATCCAAAAATACTCAAAAGGAAAATGGCACCCCCACATGTGCCCTGAGTCCTGGTTAGTCTCATTATCGACTTTACACAATCTAGAGTCACCAGGAAAGAGGGAAACTTAAATGAAGAATGGCCTTTGCCAGACTGGTCCGTCGTGGGCATGTCTGTGGGTCACTGTCTTGCATGATGATTGATTTAGGAAGGGCTCGGTCCACTGTGGGAGGCGCCACTCCTAGGCAGGAGGGCCTGGGCTATCTATAAAAAAGCTGGCTGAGCATTAGGCTAAACGTGTGAGCCAGCAAGCAGTGTCCCTCCACGGTTCCCACTCCAGTTCCTGCCCTGACTCCCTTCGGTGATGGATAGAAGTGGAAGCCGAAGAGCCCCTTTCCTCCCCTGAGCTGCTTTGGGCCAGTTTTTATCACAGCAGAAATTAAACTAGAGTACTCCGGCATCTTGCCGCCTGGGTAAATGAAAGATCTGAGGGTATTTTCCCTGGATGGGGTTTCTAAACTTGTCCTGCCATACCCCAGCCATGTTTGCTCAGTGAAGCAGAGGTGACAGTGTCTCCTGCAGGGCTTCTCCGGCAAGGCTGTGTCCAGGAAGCAGAATGGAAGCCATGAAAAGAGACAGTCCATGACCACACTGCTGATCATCAGCAGCAGCCAGCTCTCTTGGGTGGTTGCTGGTGAGTCACTTCCACCGTCGAGGTCTTCAGGCGATCTTCTTGCATCTTGAGTGTCCTGTATGGCAATGTCCCTGGTCATTCCTCCCTCTCCAGGAAGAGCATGAAGGGCTGTGGGACTTGGGGCTTGGAGGCTCCACCACTTTGTCCTCTCTATGGGGCTTGGGGACTGTGACCTTCTGTCTCCTTTTCTGGCCCACTGGGTGCCAAGCAATACATGCACGCATACTCACGCACACACAGACACACACACAGACCACACACACACACACAGACACACACAGACACACACACAGACCACACGAATGAGCAACTCCAACAAGGGTAAAGAAGTCACATTCCAGGGCTCAGCCTGAACTAAGACTTTGGTCATGGATGGACACCCTGTGCCACAGGAGAGAGCAGAGTTCCCTTGGGGCTAGGAACATACAAGAGATTATCTCCTGTAGGCAACACACATCTAACCACATGCCAGGGACAATGGAGGGCTCTTCCCTTCCCGGCACCCATCTCAACTATTCCTGGAGCACACAGTGGGTGCAAGGCCCGTATAAAAAAGGCTGAACAGACAGATGGACTCCCCCCAGACAGCAAGAAGAAAATAGATACAAGACCAGTTAATCCAGAAGGGCACAGACCTGACACAGACCCGAGACAGGAGCAGAATGTCATGAGAGAGAGAGACAAAGAGACAGAGAAATGGGAGATAAAAGGTGAAAGAAAGTGCCACAGGGCGAATGACAGCGGGGACAGTGTGGGCTATGGGGGCATTTGGCATTCACCCTAAGTCACAAAGTCCCCAGAAGGCCAGGGCAGGATTCTTAGACAGAAGGGAGGTGAGGGGGGCGGTGGCAGCTGTGAGGACAGAGCGTGGGGTCTATAACCAGGGTCTGTCCTGGCCACTTGCTGGAGAAGGACAGAGCAGGGCAGGGCTATTCTGGGTATGGGGAGCACTCACCGAGCCAGGTTCATCAGGGGCTCCAGGATGTTGTGACCCAGGACAGCGCTGCACTCACCAAAGGAGATCCCCAGCTCCTGCAGCCACACAATGTGGCTGAGGCTGGGTCCAACCCTGCCAGCCCCTCACCAGCCACCCTGGTTCTCCAGCTGGACCTCTGTCCACCACCCACCCCTCAGCTGGCTGCAGGATGCAGGGTGACATCCTGGAGACTTCCCCCAGACCTGGGGTAGAAGACAAACCTACTGCTTGACTCGGAGAAACACACAGGACTTTTTTTTTTTTTTTTTTTTTTAATGCTCAGGATTTTGTTTGTATGTTTTTCCAAAATACTTCTGGGCCAGGGCTATACCTCCTCACAAGGCCCTGGGTTCGATTGTCAGCAACACAAAACAAAACAACAAGAGGCAGGCATGGTGGCAAATGCCTATAACCTCTTGCACTTTGGAGGTGAAGGCAGAAATTCAAGGTCAACCTCACCTACATAGCAAGCTTGAGGCCAGCTTGTGCCTCATGAGGCCTTGTCTCAAACAGCCAAAGAAGCAAGGGGGATGGCTGGGCAGGTAAAAGGCGCTTCATGACAAGGCACACACGTGGAGTCAGAGGGCTATTTTTTGGGAGTCAGTCCCCATCTAACAGGGGCATTCCAGGGATCGAACTCAGGTCATCAGGCTTGGCCACAAGCACCTCTACCCCTGAGCCATCTTGTTGGCCGAAGGACAGGATTTTTTTTGTTTGTTTGTTTGTTTTTCTTTCTCTCCTTCTTCCCCTCTCCTTTCCCTTCCCCCTCTTCTTTTATGACCAGTGTCACCAGTTTATCTTGAGGCCATGAGCCCTTGGGCTTCCCCCTCATTCCCCTTCCTATAGTCAAGAGATTCTACTGACTTAAGGCTGGAGAGCAGGCTGAGGGGCCACCGCAGATGCCACAGGGAGAGCTTTCCAGTGAAAACCCCTCATTCACTGGGCGTTGGTGGTGCATGCCTTTAATCCCAGCACTTGGGAAGCAGAGGCAGGCAGATCTCTGTGAGTTCAAGTCCAGCCTGGTCTATAAAAGTTAGTTCCAGGACAGGCTCCAAAGCCACAGAAAAACCCTGTCTCAAAAAACAAAACAAAACAACCCTCATCCATCTGCTTTGACAGGAGCCTCACAGAGACATTCAGAACTATTTCTCTGAGCCCACAAGCCACCTGTGCCCCGGCACAGGCTCCTTCATGATAAACACTGGCCTCTGATGGAGCCTCTGACATGTAGCTGCCAACTGTCCTTCAGAAACAATATCTAAGGAGTGGCCTCCTGCCAGCATCTGAGTGGAGGTCCTAGGAAGGAGTCAACTCAGTATTTCCTCAGGTCCATTACCTCTTAATCCCCGAGCAGTAGAAATTCTCAGAGAAGAAATCTTAAAGGGACAGATGACTGTTCTAGGGCGGGGACGATCTGCCAACCCGGAGCCACAATGGCGAAGGGCGGGACCGAGATTGACTCCCTAGGTTTTAAACTTTTAAAAAATTATACACATATATATGTATGACTTTTCTAGAATGTGGTTAAATCTCATTTATAAATAATAGTATCCCCTGTCTGGCAGCAAAGCTTTTGATGTCGTCTTCCCAAGGAAAACATTTGAGTCTTAAAATAGAATAAATGAGAAGGGAGTATGTTAATTAGAGACCAGAGATAAAATTAAGATTTGATTGGGGATTTCGGTGACGCTTTTAAAACTGTTTTCACTCTGAAGATGTTTTTCACGTGGGTTGGGAGCGTGTGGGAATCTGCCAATTCCATGCAGTGTTCAAGGTGGAGCCCGCCGGCCCAGCCTGGGTCTGAGCCCAAGGCCAATCTGCAGCGGCTGAGTGGTCAGCCTTTATGGGGAGGGGGTCCCGGTACTCACCTGGGCCAGTCTTTGCCCGGCTTCAGTGGGCACCTGTCTCTCCTCCTCGCAGTCCATCTTGTTTCCCAGCAGGACCATGGCCACCCCATCTGCTCCCGCATCCTGCAAACAGGACATATGCCCTCAGCTGCTATCAATGGATGCCAGGCCCAGGATAGAAGCTTCTAGAAGTTTCTAGAATCCATCAGGTGTCCTCTCACCTGAACCCTCTCTCCTCCTTTCTGCTTACAAGACACTTCACCTATATTCATGGCTAACCTTGTGGGCACCTCCTCCTTGGAGGCTTTCTGGATTGTCCATGACCTGCGCCTCTGATTGCCTAGGCTGCCTTAACACTTGTCTCTGATTGGCTTTCTTCTATTTTTTCTTTTTCCTTATGTGTATGTGTGTCCATATGTGCACCGTAACACTTGTCTCTGATTGGCTTTCTTCTATTTTTTCTTTTTCCTTATGTGTATGTGTGTCCATATGTGCACCGTGTGTGTACAGGCAGCCACAGAGGCCAGCAGAGGGTGTTGGATCCCTGGCTGCTGGCGTTACTGACAGCTGTGGGAAATCCAACCTGAGTGTGGGTAGCCGATTGCCCTCCTCTGGAGGAGCACTCCCCCACCGAGCCTTCTCGCTAGCCCCCAAGTGCTTTTCACATCACTGGCATCATTATAGTTCCTGGCTGCTCTCCTCCAGGGTTATGGGAGCAAATCTTCCCAGCCCCCACGAGAGAGACAGAAGTTCAGGTAGGTTAAGCCAAGTGTCCGGAGTCACAGAGTGGGGGTGAAGCAGACTGACAGACCCACATCCTGTCAGACCCAGACTACTCCCTCATATATCTATCGCTTTAACTGCCTTTTTTTTTTTAAACTCTCTTCCATTAGACGAGAAACTCTAGAGAGAAGCCACCTACTTCACTTGGTCCTAACTCAGCCCCATGTTGGGCTCATGCCCTACAG
Organism: Dicrostonyx torquatus; assembly: GCA_028555095.1. NCBI lineage: Eukaryota > Metazoa > Chordata > Mammalia > Rodentia > Cricetidae > Dicrostonyx > Dicrostonyx torquatus. Next base: position 2,846,532 of record JAQHUG010000229.1, on the reverse strand, counting down.
AATCCCAGTATAGAGTTTAGTTATGTGGGACACAGAGCTAGACACTGTTAATGGGAATTTTTGGGTCTTTTTTTTTTTTTCCAAGGTTTTTCTGTGTAGCTTTGGAGCCTGTCCTGGCACTCACTCTGTAGATCAGGCTGACCTCAAACTCACAGAGATCTGCCTGTTGCCTGTCTCTGCCTCCCGAGTGCTGGGATTAAAAGCGTGCGCCACCAGGGAGATATTATTTTAAGCTGTGCTTCTTTTGTTTACGCTGCATTTGTTTAACTCTGTGAAGCTGTGTTACTTTGCCTGTCTCGAACACCTGAAGGTCTAAAAAAAACTCTGAACAACCAATACAGAGGCAGGAGCAAGGATAGGCGGGGCTGGCAAGCAGAGAGGATAAATAGGAGAAAACTGGGAGAAGGACATCAGGGCAGCCATCCAGCTACACAGCAGGCCACAGAATAGGATTCAAAGTAAGAGAATAGGAAGAACAAAGAGGCCAAAGGGTAGACAGGATAATATAAGTTAAGAAAAGTGGGCAAGAAACAAGTCAAGCTAAGGTCAGACGTTTATAAGTAACAAGACTCTGTGTGTGATTCATTTGGGAGGTGCGCGGTGGGCCCCCTAGAGTCCAAAGAGCATACCATCAAACTACTACAGAATTCCTGCTTAGGAGATATCCCAAGCGGAAGTGCTATTGTAGAAAAGAGCTGCTCGCTGTCTGTGCGAGCTTTGGGGGCGGAACTGTGTGGTCGCGCTTTCTCTGTGCTACGGGGCTCCTAGTTCATCCACCCACACGTCCCTCAGCAGATGGCTGGGAGAAAGAGGAATGTGTGTGGGCGGTATGTAGGCAGATTCCAAGACTCCTCTTAACTCCAAAACCTGGGGCCAGACTGCAGCCCGGAATACACTCACCTGCAGACAGTCGAGCCAGTAACGCACGTGGGCGAAGCTCTCTCGGGAGGTGACGTCATACATGAGCACCACCCCCTCCGCCTTGCGAAGCAGCTGTCGTGTGAGGCTGTGGTACCTGCTCAAAGGGTCTGCATGAGACCACCACATCCAGAGCCTGGGGACACCCCACACCCACCACTGTCCCTAGGGGTGGATTTGATGTATTTGGGGTCATTTGGGCCTCCTCCCATGTTTTGTGAGATCTGTAATGAAGCCTTGAGTAGTCTGGTCTCTGCTCTGTGGACGAGTTTATTTCTAGAACACGTTGCCAGAAATGGATGGCAGAGTTGAACCTGCGTGCCTCTAAAGTCCCCCTTCCTGTGGTCCGTGTGTTAGATGGAAGACCTGCTGTCTAGAAGGTTGGTCAGGGGAGAATTGACCATCCCCCCGTCATAGGGCAGTGCAGAGTGGGGGCACCTGAGCTCCCAGTCCCTCCTTCCTGATTCCCTGAGTCTTGTATCTCAGGGTCTCATCGCTTCAGTGGGTAAACCTTGTGTCCTGTCACCCCGGTTGTATGCCCCCCTTTCCTCCCACACTCTGAGCACAGCCCCGGTCCCTGACCACTGGCTGGGACAGTCTTAATACCTCTCTTGCCCAGCTGTGTCCCACAGCTGCAGGGCAAAGTTCTTGTTGTCTACCGTCAGGCTTTTGACACGAAAATCCACTCCTAGGACACACAAGAGAAAAGAGGCCTTTTACTCTCCACCCAGGACAGGCAACCCCAGATGCCCCAGGTGTGTACCCACTCCCAACCCCAGCCTTAGAAGGATGGGGCCACATGCTGGGCTCCTCTCTGCTCTCCAAGCAACCTTCCCAAGGTGGAAAAAGGACCCATGGGACCATGCTGTGTGCTCTGGGACTCTGGCTCAGTTGTCTGTCTTTGAGCCTCTATTGTGGTTAAAGGTTCTGCGGGATTTCGCCAGGTAACCAAGGTGGCTGAGTCCCACAGCCCCATCCTTCCCTGTAATCCCAGCCACAGACCCAGTTAGACCCTGGGACAAGGGGTGGAGCTGATGAGATTTTGTGCTCCTTCGAGCCAACCCCAACCTGCCAAAGAAGCCCTCTGGATGTGGGGGTGGGGGTTGGAGAGGTGGCTCAGCAGTTAAGAGTCCTTACTGCTTTTGCAGAGGACCTGAGTTCAGGCCCTGGCACCCACACTAGGCAGCTCACAAACAGCTGTAACCCCAGTTCTAGGGTACTGAATACCCTCTCCAGCCTCCGCAGGCACCTGCACAGAGATGTGTATATCCACATACAAATCACTCAAAAAATGATGAAATAGCTGGGCAGTGGTGGCGCACGCCTTTAATCCCAGCACTCGGGAGGCAGAGGCAGGTGGATCTCTGTGAGTTCGAGGCCAGCCTGGTCTACAAGAGCTAGTTCCAGTGCAGGTTCCAAAGCTACAGAGAAACCCTGCCTCAAAAAAAAACAAACAAACAAAAAAAAAAACCTTTTTTTAAAAAAATGGGAGGGGGTTCTCTGTCCCTGTCCCCACCTACCCTCTGTGGAGCCCACTGCAGCCTGGCAGCAGCTCCTTACACCCACGATTTAGGTGAGAGGTTTCTGTGGTGACCCCTGTAAGTACATGCTGCTGCCCCCTGATGGTGGTTCACAGAGCCCCCTAGTCTCCACGAAGACTGACCCTGCCCACTAGGAAGGCAGCTCCTGAGTAGCAAGTGGTTTTCTCTACAGCCCCTTCCTGAGGCTGTTGGGAGCCTAAGACTGTCACATTCAGCGGCATGCCCACCAGGTCACCCAGCAACAGCTCTCAGCCATTCCTGCACCTCCCCTCCTTGATTTCTGTCCCCTCGTTAACCCATCCTGTGTGCCCCAAAACTCCACTCAGCTAAGCCACACAAACCATCAGATAGGCAAAGTTTGGTCTTTGTTGGGCACTACTGGTCCAAGGGGGCAGTCCATATATTCACAACAATCAAGGGCAGAGCTGGACATACAGGGGTCAAGCCTTCCCAGGTAGGGCCTAAGCTTTGAAAGTGGGGCCCCTGAACTTAAACCTTAGGGCTAAGTGAGGACTCAGTTCTCTGCCACCGGTAGGGCCCATATTGAGAATCACACAGGAGATCGCTGTCTCCACCCACTGCTCTTAAATGCACTGGACAGGAGTTCTGGATTTTGGAGAGGGGCTAGGAGAGAGGGTAGATACCTGGCTGGTTACAGGTGCTAACCCGCTCTGTCTGAATCAGTGCCATCAAGTTGTGTGGACATGACATAGCCAGGGTATCATGGGGCTGGGGAGATGGCTCAGGGCTTCAGCACTTGTCATACTAGCCTGAAGACTGGAGATCAGATACCCAGAAACCCACAAACATGCTGGGTGGGCATGGCAGAGACTGGAATCCTGGAGCAAGACCACGTCCGAGACCAGACCATGTCGAGGCCAGCCATATTGGCAAGTTCGGGGGTTTGAGAGAGACCGCCTCAGTGAATAAGGCAGAAGAGCAACAGAAGCTGTTTCCCAAAGTCAGACTTGTGCCTCCATGTGCACGCATGCACACACACACACACACACACACACACACACACACACACGCAAAAAATATGCTATAAACCTAGCCTCGGGGTGGTGGGGACAAAGACAGGCAGATCTCTGGAGCTCATTGTGTGTCGTGGACCCTTCCCTGCGAGCAACTGTCCATTAACACCGAAGTTTAAATCTATTCAAACTCAGTAATTCAGACTCCGATTCATATTGCCTACTCTTCCTTATGGCAAAGTCAAGAGTCCCAGCCTCACCCGAGGGGAGGTCGTGGAAGGAACCCTTGTCTCCAGCCCATTCCCAGAGGCAGGAAGATCTTTCTGCCACGTGGTAAGAAGCGGGTGGGGTGGGTGGTCTCGAATATCGACGTGACACAATGTAGAGTCACATGGCAGTGCAGTCTCTGAGGAATTGTCTAGAATAGGCTGGCTTGCAGTCATGCCTATGAGGGATGTTCTTACTCGGATTAATTGAGATGAGAAGACCCACCCTGAATGCGGGCAGCATCGTTTCACAGGCTGGGGCCCTGGGCTCAGTGAAAAAGAGACCGTGAGCTTAGCCCCAGCAGAGATGTATTCACTCATTGTTCTCTCAATGCAACGCATCCAGCCGCTTCAAGTCCTGCCGGATGATGTCCCTGCAACCATGGACTGTACGTTGAAATGCAAACAAAAACCTTTTGTCCCCTAAGCTGCTTTGGTCAAGGCGGTCATCACAGCCACAGGAACCAAGACAAGAAGGGTTGTTGTCAGGGTTTAGAGAGGAGCAGAGATGCCAGAAACATGTGGGCGCTCAGCAAACACAGTAACTTAGGTGCTAATGATGGTGGTCGTGAAGGCCCTGTGATTCACCTCACAGTAGCTCAGGTGTGCTGTGGGCCCCTCTTTTTCAAGGACACTGAGTCTTTAACGTGGTGTCCTAGGTAGTTTCTATTGTCCACAATAAAACAAGCTGGAGTCACCCGCGAAGAGCGAACCCCAACTGAAGAACAGCCTCCGTCAGACTGGCCGTGTCCGTAAGTCTTACAGTGTAAGGCAATGTCTTGAAAATCAGTGTGGGAGTGCCAGGCTGTCATGGCGCACGCCTTTAATCCCAGCACTCGGGAGGCAGAGGCAGGCGGGGATCTCTGAGTTCAAGGCCAGCCTGGTCTACAAAGCAAGTTCCAGGACAGCCAGGTCTGTTACACAGAGAAACCTTGTCTCAAAAATGAATAAATGAGCAAATAGAAAATCAACGTGGGAGGGCCCAGCTCACCACAGGTGTCGCCATCCCTAAGCAGGTGGGCCTGGCTGTATAAGAAAGTTACTGGCCATAAGCCAGTGAGTGAGTAGCAGTTCTCCACGGATTCTGCTCCAGGTTCCCGCCTTGAATTCCTGCCCTGTCTTCCCTTAGGGGTGGGCTGTTAAACCCTTCCTCCCTCTAAGTTTCCTTTGGTTGTAGGGTTACCTCACCAACAGAGGTCAAAGTAGGACTCCTGGTGAGAATTCTTGGGCAGAGAAACCCTAGAGCCTGCTGTAGGCCTCCCTTACGACAGGGCAGTGTTAAGACATCTGCTTGGCACCGACTCTTAAATTAGCCTGTACCCTGGACTAACACGAAGACACATCACTCTACCTTTGTCCCTCTTACAAATTCAGGAGCCACTGAATTAGCATGCTCAAATATTTACTTATAAAACAGGAGCCATGGGTATTACACATGCCAGGGATTGTTCCTGACATGTGCGAACTTGCAGCCACTGCCAGAAGTGGGATCTGTTCCCATCCCCACTATGAGAGGGGCTCAAAGGGAGCTGGACCTGGACTGTCTCCCTAGGAAGTCCGTGGAGTTATGGTTTGGTGCCAGCCTGGTGCCAGCCTGGTGCCATCGGGAGGCAGAAGAACTGAGCAGTAAGGCCTGAAGGCTGGAAAGATGGCTCCCACTGTTAGGATCAGTGGCTGCTCAGAGGACACAGGGCTCAGTTCCCAACTCACAACCATCTGTAACGCCAGCTGAAGGTGATCTGACGCCCTCCCTCTTCCGACCTCTGAGGGCATCAGGCATCCATGTGGTACAGGCAGAACCCTCCCCCTCCACACACAAATGGTTTGAAAAAAGAGGCGAGAGCATTTGGGAGGCAGAGGCAAGGCAGGCAGATCTCTGAGTTCAAGGCCAAGCTGGTCTAGTGAGTTCTAGGACAACAGCCTACATGGAGAGCTCCTTGTCTCAAAAAAAAAAAAAAGAAAAAGAAAAAAAGATGAGGCCTGGCTGGCACTGACGTCTTCTGTCATTAGGCACATCTAGTCATTAGTCACACTTCAAAGTGGATCGTAGGACCCGGGCTTCCTCTTCTCTGCCCCCAACTCCTACCCATCTCGATAGGATCTCATGTAGCCCAGGCTGACCTCAAGTTTGCTAAACAGTCAAAGATGGCCTTGAACTTCTGCTCCCCCAGTCTCTGCCTCCTGAGCGCTCTGCTTCTGGGATGCTGAGATCAAACCCATTTCACCTGTTTGGCTCTCTCTCTCTCTCTCTCTCTCTCTCTCTCTCTCTCTCTCTCTCTCTCTCTCTCTCTCCCTCTCTGTGAGCCGTTTGGCTCCAGTATGGGTCTCCCGCCATAATACAGTGCTTTGCTGCAGATCCAGAGGCAACAGGACCAACAGTGAACCAATCTCTCTCTCTCTCTCTCTCTCTCTCTCTCTCTCTCTCTCTCTCTCTGCCAACTGCCTGGGGTTCTGTGATACAAAGCTGACACAGGAGGCAAACAAGGCATCCAAGTTCACAGCCCCAATGAGTGGTAGGGCTAGAATTTGAACCCAGGCACCCGAGGGTCCTAACTTGCCACACTCGGAATATATTCTATGTAAGATACCCACCTTGTGACTTCCTGCCGGGGCATGCAGGCAGTGCTGGGGCATGTTGTGAGCATGCCTGGGCTCTGCAGGGAACTGCCTACCACGTGGGCGGAGACTGGCCTGTCTGCAGCCTCCACTAACACCAGGACCTAAATTGCACAGTTTGCTCCTTTGTTACCTTACAAGCTAGGCAGATCAGTGTAGGGAAAGCAAATTACCTGTAATTAGAGACGATTAGTGAAATGCTAAGATTATGCCCATATAAAATAATGCCTCATGAAGGCCCGTGGCCAAGGCAGAACCTGCCATGTCTGGGATGGCTTCCTTGGGGACTGCTCTAGCTTGCTGGCCCTGGCCCAGGACCTCTCCTCCAGTGCTAGTTCCCCAAGGGGCCTTACCTATGGTGGCTGTCAGCCCGGTGGCAAAGGCATCGTGGTGTAACAGGTGTAGAAATGAGGTCTTGCCCACATTGGAGTCCCCCAAGAAGATGACATGGTAGAGGTAGTCGGGTTCAGTCTGAGGCTTGCCAGCAGTGAGGTCCCCAGGGAAAGTCGGTTTGGCCTCCCCTGAGTCTGTCCCTGGGTCCTCTGGCCTGCTCAGTGCCCCTGGCTCTGTGGGCTGTGAGGTGCCCGGCTTGCTCTCCACCTGAATAGGTATGGATATGGACCTGGGCTGGGCTTCTGGTTCAGCCAAGGTGAGGAGAGCTTGTGTGGTCTCTGGGGCTCCCACTGCAAGCCCAGCCCCAAGCCCCATGAGGGGAGAGCCTCTTGGAGGAGATATTTTGCCAGGAGCAGGGACTTCTGTCTCAGCAGGAACCTGTGATGTGTCCGGCAGGGGAACATCTTGTTGGGGAGATTCTGGGTTCCTGGCTTCAAGGCCATGAGCCTCATTGGCTTGTTCTGGTCCAGGGTCCTCCTGGCCTCCCTCTCCTGAGTTTCCTTCCTTTGGCCTGCGTTGCACCTGGGGACTCTGGAGAAGGTGACTGGACAGGCTATCCAGCTTAAGGACCTGGCCAGGGGCTTCTTGGAAATCCCTAGGATGACTCTCCTGCCCGGCCAGGCGTGCCTCACCATGCACTGGCGGCTCTCTGGGTATCTGGCTCACAGGCTCCAGGTTCAGGGAGGGCTCTGCAGCCCCCTTGGGGAGGGCCGTGGCACCCTGGGACTCTAAGCCCAGGTCTTTTAGGTTCTCTTTCAAAACCTCTTTTTCCATGGGCAGCTTAGCTGCAGCAGGTTCAGGCCAAAAGCTCTTGTCACTGAGATCTGGGGCCTGGGACTGTTTTCTGGGCCCAGCTGGGGACTGAGGAGGAGGAGAGAGGCTCTGAGGAGGAAGCTCAGCCTCAGGAGCAAGCAGCACTCTGAAAGCCTCTGCCCCCACACTCCCAGACTCCCCAGCCTGGGCTGCTGGCAGGCTCCAGGGAAAGGGGGACTTGGATCCAGCTTCCAGGCCAGGGGTGTCCACAGGCTGCTCAGAACTGTCGTCCCGTTCATCCTGCCCCTCGGGGTCCGCCACCCCGGCAGGGCTTCCGGGACTTGGGCCCGGATCTGAGGTTGACTCCTGAGCAAACTGTAAAGCTGACATCTTGGAAATAGAGATCTGCCTAACAATTCGGGGAGTCTGGGGGCCTGAGGGGCCACTTGGGGTTGGGGGTGGGCTCCAGCAAAGCTGAAGGGTTCTGTGGGAATGATCTCCAAAGCTGTTCAGGAGCTGGTTCCAGTCATCATTGTCCCCGAACAGCTCAGGCAGTGGAGCCTCCTCAGTGGGGACAGCCTGGGGGTCTGGGGCCTTCTTATTTTCTCTGGGGACACTAGAAAAGAAGGGGGGGAAGTGAAGGCCAGGGAAGTGGGAGTTAGTGGTATCTCCCAAATCTTGATAGCATAACTTTTCCTGTGGTTAGCTCTCCCCCAGGGTTCACTGAAAATCCCCCCCATCCCATTCTGCACCTCAAAATTTGCATGAAATTTCATGCAGGAAGCCTGCCTTGCCTGACCAGGCAAGCCTTCCTGTCTCTGAGTTGTTACAAACAGGGTGAGTACCTGCCTGGGAGCTCTGTGTGTGTGTGTGTGTGTGTGTGTGTGTGTGTGTGTGTGTGTTTGTATGTATGTGTGACTGTATGTGGTTGTGTGTGATGTTGTGTGTGATTGTGTGATTGTGTGATTGTGTGTGTGACATGTGTATTTGATACTATGTGTGTGACTGTGTGTGACTATGTATGTGTGGCTGTGTATGCGACTGTGTATGTGTGTGTGTGTGTGTGTGTGGTTGTATGTGTGACTGTATGTGGTTGTGTGTTTGGTTGTGTATGTGTGTGTGCGTGTTTGTGTGTGTGACTGTGTATGTGTGCTTGTGTGTCTGATTGTGTGTGTGTGTCTGTGTACTGAGATCTAACCAACTCCATGAAGAACAGCCTTTTCTGGCTTCCAGAAGCCACTGCCCTCTACCTGTGTCCAGAGAGGGCTGCTACTTGCCTTGGTTCTTCCTCTATCTGCCAGGACACTCGGCCCCTGGCAGTGTTCAGACGGCCCTTTGTCACCTGTAGCTGTCCCCGCACCTCTTGGAGCTGCCCAGCCAGGTCTCGCTCAGCCTCTCTCAGCTGCAGGTTCTCCCAGCTGGCCTCCTGCTGGGTGCTGCTGAGGTGGAGGAGCTGTGCCTCCAGCTGTGGAGGATGGGAGAGAGGCGAGGGTTGCAACTGTCCTCTGAGATGGCAAGAACACCCTGCCCCCTGTCCCTTACCCCCACTGCCCAGCTCCTGAAGACCCATGATGATTGGAGGTCACCTTTCAGCATCTAATTAGCTGCTTTATACCCCCACACAGTGAGGCCGGTGGCATGTGGACAGTGGGGAGGAAACCATGGTCAGAGGACAGGAGGTCCTTGTCACTTCCCCCCACCCAAGCCCGGCAGCTGCCGCCGTTCCTGATTCCATCTGGACTGCAGGGGCTTCTGACCCAATACTGACACACAAGATTCCGACAACAAACAAGGTCCCATGGAACAAGAGCACAGCCTCCATAGCGGCCTGTGGAGTCCTCGGCCTCCCCACCTCCAGCAGGTGCTGACATTAAGAACCCGCCCAAGGTTGCTCAGATGACAGGGGAGCCCTGTGAGCTCTTGTAGTCCAGAACTTTCCTTTCTTTCTCCCCACCCGCCCCCTTCTGGGTCTCAAATGGCCCAGGCTAGTCTTGAACTCCTGATTCTCTTACTCCCACCTCCAAGAGCTGGGGTTACGGGCGAGCACCACCATACCCAGCCTGTCCAACGATTTTCCTTTTCGAGGTGTCTCCATAAACAATCTCATTTGACTCATTTGAGGCCTGGGAAATGCCACGGAGATAGATAGGCCCCTCCTTCTCAAGGATTCTGAAAAGCTAAGGCTAGGGTAGGCTCCAGGCTCATTTCCCTGGGTCTGCCTGGCTCTTTATGGAACCTGATCTGAACCATGGCAGTGTCCCCAGAGCCCTGGGCAGGGAAGGAGTCCTGCTCTGGCAAGGAGCAGCCCAGGGAGTTCTTGGCTGCCTGTGGCTTCAGGGGACCTGTTCAGCTGGGAACAGTGAGAAGGTTGCCTGGGGTCTGTGCTCCCCAGAAGGCCCATACCCACCTCTCTCTGGCCTTCTGCCAGCCGTTGAACCTCTTGCTCCTTGGCCTCCAGAACCTCCTGCATGTGGGTGCTGAGGGCCATGCCCCGGGAGTCGCTCTGAAGAGAAAACGAGTCAACTCTGCTTTGCAGACTCCAGAGCCAGCTAGGCTGGGCTGGACCACCCACCTCACCCCAACCATGGCCTGGGGCTCAAGGGCCAAAAGGTGTCCAGAGAGAGGATTTTGGAATTCCTCACTTGGGTCTAAACTCTCATAAGGACACTGAAGTCCAGAGAGTGGAAATCAGTCCTGGGGACATTGATATCTCGCAGAGACAGAACACATGCCCAGCAGGCCCACCCCATCTCTCTGGGGAGCATGATCTGCAGGACAGGGGGCTCCCAGTGGCCTCTGCTAATTCTTAGCCACTAACTTAGCCTGGAGATGCAGGGCTAAGGCACTCACCTGGGCCTGCAGCTGCTGCTTCTCCCTGCGGATCTGCTCCTCTGTCTCCTCATAGAGCTGTCTCACCTTGTGGAGATGGTCAGAGTCTTGCCTGCAGTGTCAAGAGGTGGCACCACACAGCCCCTCAGGACCTCTGGAACTCTATGCTTGAGGCCCTTCTGCCTCGCTTGTCCTCAGTGGTCTCAGCCCCTATCATGTCACCCTGGGTCTATGAAACTAGTTATACCTCTATCGATATCCCCACCCCCCCCACCCTATCTATGGTCTTCATCGTCCCAACTCTCTACTCCCCACCACCCTCAGTCAACATCCCGGCCCCATGACTCAGGCCAGGTCTGCGACCCTGACAGTTACAAGGTCACAAAATAGGCCCCTGGAGTTTCTTCCTCTTTAAACCTGCCTCTGTTTACCCAGCCGCTCCAGAAAAGAGCAGAAACTCATCTAGGATTCCACAGTGTGCCGGGAACACCTGCTACATCCTCACTCACTTCCTCAGTGTCCACTCCAGGGCCTCCCGGTCAGCCCGAGCCTCCTGCAGACGGTTGCTCATCTTGGCCAGGAAGCCCTCCAGATTGCCTGCCAGTTGGGGCTCCTCCTGCTGCAGCTCCCCCCACAGCCTCCAGATCTCAGCCTGCCTAGAGTACGGGAACCTCCAGAGATTAGATCCAAGAGGGCCAGGAAGTACAGGGCTTCTGTAGCCCAGGTTAACTTCCAATTTGCTATGTAGCAAAGGATGACCGTGAACTCTTGATTCTCCTGCTGCCACCTCCCAAAGGCTGGGATTACTGTGTCCTGTTTTGTGTGGTGCTGAGGAGGGAACCCATGTATGGGTTCACATATGTTAGGCAAGCATATTCTATCATATCCTCGCCCCTGGTCCCCTGAAGACAACACTGCCAGAGACTTGAGGACCTGGAACAAAATACTGCAAAGCTTAACTCGAGTAAATGCCACCTCCTCCTGGGACACTTCTCTATGTGAGCTGGCCCTTCTTGAACCCCCCGTACCACTTGTTTCCCTGTGTGTCAGTGGTTAATGGGGGTAGGGTGGGGTAGACGCGGGATAGCTCAAGGCTTCCATCCATCTCCTCTCTTCTCCCATTCTGGAGTTGTGTGGTTTCTGCCTTTACCCTCCCTGTGCTCACTGGGAAAATACAAAGGCTGATACTTGCCAAGCAAGATTGTTTGGGGAATGAGAGACATGCCAAGTGTGAGTGCCAGCCTGGGGCCCTGCCCACGGTTGGCACTCAGTACATACTACTTTCACATGGACTTAATTAAGTCATGAAGACAGAGGCCCAGAGGGTGAGGGAGCAGGGCCAAGCTGCCAAGTGGGTAAATGGCTCCCTGCTTCACCTGCTCTGCCAGCCTACACCCAGGTCCCTCCCAGACTGTCCCACAGCAGTAACCCCACCCTCTGAGCCAGATGGGAGCAATCTTATCCTTCAGAAGCCTGTGGGTGGAGGAGCAAGTGGGGAGAGTCACTGAGGGGGAGTCCCTGGCTGGCTCCAGCAGGCCTCGAGGCTATGACAACTCAGGAAGGGCCACTTTTCTCAGCACATAAGACAACCCACATACACTCAGAGCCTGAGCCCAACATGCTTGCCTGGTAGGAATTGATCTCCTGTCTCAAACCCACCTAGCCCAGACCACCACCATGTCTGAAGTCATCCCACTGAGGGACCCTTTGGGAGTCTCCAGGTCCCTCTCAGAGGTGATGATTCAGCTGGCTGATCTTTCTAGGGAGTGTGGAGAGAGGGGACCCTCTGGGCATGCTGCAGCAAGGAACAGAGGTCATACACTATCAAGTGGCCAAGCTGGGGTCTGCACCCAGCCCTACCCTGAGCCCTCACCCCTACCAACTGTCAGAGCCTTACTCAGAAAGGGAGTGGCCGGTCCCCATTTGCCCTACAAGGGCCAGGAAGGCCTCCTTCTCCTTGGCATCGGCCTCCTCAAGGGCAGGCAAGCTGAAGGTCACAGATACTGGTTGAGAGGGCACTGGTCGTTTTCTGCGAAGCCTGTGGGTCCTGGGGCTGGAGCCAAAGACATTTTCTAGGGGGCAGAAGGGAACAAAGGGGCGATGAGGCTCTGACTTCCCTTGAACCCCACCCCCACGTTTACACTGGGACACATTCATGCACGCCTCAGGTCAGCTTTGGGAGTCTCATAAAGTGGGAGTGCCCTCTTCACACATCACCTGAGGCCCAGAGATGCCTAGACACTCTCTGGGAGTCCCACAGCAGCTCCAGGGTAGCTGACAGGGTTTTCACCCACTCAGGAAGGAGTCATTGAGCTTTCGCTGCAAGCTGGTGACAGCATTCACACCCAAGTCCCAGGCCGTGGGGAGCTGACATTCTAGCTCAACGGTTGAAGATGACATGTCTTCTCCCACGTATGTGTGTGTGTGTGTGTGTGTGTGTGTGCACGTAAGCACACACATGCACCACAGCATGCATAAGGAGGTCAGAGGACAACTTTCAGGAGTTGGTTCTCTCCTACCAAGTGGATTCTGAGATTGAACTCAAATCATCAGGCTTGGCAGCAATCACCCCTAACCACTAAGCCATCTTACAGGCCCTTTCTCTTCTTCTTTTTCATAAAACAAATTTAAGTAACTTCAAAAAATAAACTAGAACCTAGGAGCCAGAGGCAGGAGGATTTCTGTGAGTTCAAGGCTAACCTCGTCTACATAGGGAGTTCTAGACCAGCCAAGGCTATACCATGAGGCCTCATTTCAAAAAAACAAAATGAAACCAATAACATTAATAAAATAAAATAAACCAATCATTTCCACTGAGATGGGGGTGGGGCTTTGTGAGAAGGGGAGCCTAGAAGTGTCCTGAGGTGATGGCAGGAACATTGAGATGTGACCTGTAAGCAGGACCCAGAGTGGGATTCCAGAGGAGGACACTTTGGGCAGAGAGAACCCCACATACAGGCCTGAGTGAGAAACAAGGCTGGTATGGCAGAGAGGCAGATGGTGGTGGGTGAGCTCAAAAGGCTGGCAGGATCTGCGTGGTGTGCTTGCTCTGTGGTCCCAGGAAGGGGCAGAGGGAAATCAACGGGGTGGGAGCAAGACTGGCTTCTTCGAGATGGCACTTGGGGACTC
>JAQHUG010000229.1:2794453-2807811 GCA_028555095.1 Dicrostonyx torquatus | reverse complement strand
AAAATTAAATTGAAATATTTCTGGGGTCAGTGAGATAGCTCAATGAGTGGTTGCCACTGATTCTGACTAGCTGAATTTGATACAGAACCCCCTATGAGAACCACCTGCTGTAGCACATGTGTGTATGTGCACATGTGCACACAAAAATAAAATATAATTTACAAAAATCTTGAAAGAACCATTTCTGTAAAGTTAAATTAAAGATAAGAACATTCCTTTTCCCAAATGGGAAAAAAAAAAAACCAAAAACAAAAACCTATGTACCTTGTCCTAAAATGAAAAACGAAGGGGCGGGGTTACAGCTCAGGGGCAGAGTGAGTTCCTGCCTGTCAGGCTAAAGGATGCAGGTTCAATTCCCATCACTGGGGGAAAATATGATTGCATGAGTGTGCCCTTGAGTTGGAGCTGGACACCACACACACACACACACACACAGCAAACCGCCCCCACAAGTTCTAATGACAAATCATCACAAGTCATCAAGAAATATTTATTGAGCACCTGCTTTGGGGTGTGGGGTGGGACTGGGAACAGTGCAGGACATGGTCCCTGCTCTTGGAAGGTTGAAAGTCTGAGTGGAAACAGGGAGGTGACCAAAATACATGTCCGGGGGGGGGTAGGGCTAAGGGCAAACAGTCAGACCAGGATGTTACAGAAACAGGGTGTTGGGGGTCAGACTTTGTAAGTGCTTTGGCACCCATGGGGATTCAGCCCTGGGTAAGGGTCAGCCACCATTCTTGGTCTCCTGTTAGCTTGCTTAGCCTTGAGGCGCCATGTTGGTTGCTGCTCAAAGTACTAAGAGATGGGAGAGGTCCCCACCACGTACTGTTACCACAGGGTGCTCACTGCTCTGGGAGGCCTGGCCTATCTCACCACCCTAGAACCACAAGGAAGGTGGTTATCACTGGAGTTGCCTGAGGTAGAACCAGGGAACTTAGTGTACCCCCTTTCCCTTCCAGGTGCCTGCTTACTTGGGGGTATTGGGGAGGGGGCGAGGATCTGGAGAGGGGAGAGCAGCAGAGTGCCAGTCGAACCCCCAAAACTAGAGGGGCAACTGGCAGAGAGACCCACAGGGGAGGCAAAGGGGACCCAGAGTGGGAGGCATTCCCTGTCTTCGTAAGTCTGAGTGGTGTCAAGGGTCAGGACATTACAGCTGGATTCCAACCAGGCTAAGTTCTCATTCCTGTTCTAGGCTGTGACCACTTCACCGTCACCCTGGCCAGCCTTAGAGGTAACAAGGAAACCCCACAGTCCCACTCAGCTGGCCCTCCTTCAAAGTGCTATTCGGGTCTGAGGATCACCCTCTTGAGACAGGTGGCAGGGAACCCAGACAGGGGATGGAGGTGGGACTGGGGGTGGGTGGAGGGTAGTGCAGCTGGCATGAAGCCAGTCCCTTCAGGATAGGGAACACGGAGTTTGGGTTGAAAAGGGTTTAAATAATAGTCTACATAATAAAAATCCCTGTACTAAGGGGCTACCATCCTACCATTTTAGTTCTTTTTAAATAACGCTAAGGTTGGAGGCTGGGGGAGGGCAGGCAGGGTATATACAGGAGAAGTTTAAATTAAAACACAAATAATAATTAAGACACACATAGTGAAGGAAAGCCTAAGGCAGAAGGTGGGGAAGGGGCCTCCCGGCACACTGCAGAAGAGGGTGAGGCCTCCCGTGGGCACTTCAGGGTTTCCTCTTGCAGAAGACCAGCCGGCGTTTAGAATGATAGAAATCTGTGGAGAGAAAACAAGTGTCAGGTCCGAGGCAGAGGGGGAAGGACACCCTTCCCCAGAGCCCAAGGGGAGGCCGCACTGGCTACACTGGGAGGTGGGGAGAGCCCAGAGAACTGCACCTCCCACAGTCAGAGAGCCTCTTCCATCTGCCCAGATCACAAAGCTTGAGGGTGTAAGATTGCGAGCCACGTGGGTGCTGTGAATCAAACTCGGGGCCTAGCAAGAACAGCAAGTGCTCTTATCTGCTGAGTCATCTCTCTAGCCCCGCCCCTTATTTACTTATTTGGCAGTGTGTGGGGGGGATGGAACCTGTGGTGTGAACTGGCTACTCCAGCATGCTATTGCAAAGGCACATCCCCAGTGCTTCCCGAGTGGATTCTAGGCCAGTGCTCTACCGTCAAACCCCACCCACCCCTGAGCCTTCCCGGCACTGCAGAGAAAATGCCTGGGTCGTGTGACTGTAAAATGCCTAGGTCATGTGACTGTCAGCTTAGTTGTTATTGTGTCCTCTTTATCACCTCTCAGCCCGGGTTCCCTCACCTACAGAAGGAAGGCAAGAATGGATTGGTGCTGGGAATGACTGGAATGTTCTCTGAGAAGGCTTTGATCTAGAGCGCACTGTTCTCAAGAGTATTAGTACCCACCCATCCCCATCAGCCGGCTGGGCGGCTGGGCTCGGCTGCAGACTTGTGTGACCCTCGGCAGGGGGCCTCCCCTCTCCAGCTCTCCTGCAGGATCCTTCCTCCCTATACCCATCCTTACCTGTCAGGCTGGTCTGCCTCCGTTTTCGGCCCTGAGAGGTCCCAGGGCCACCCGGGGAGTCCTCAGGCCGCTCAGGAGCATGAGACACCAGAGTGCAGGACAGCGACACGGCCATGTGGTCCTCCGGAGCTGACCCCTGCAGCAGGGCAGAGGAGGTACTGGGCCGCTTGTCCCCTCCCAGGTCATCACGGCCGCGGGACCCAGGACTCAGGTAAAACTTGGGCAGCCCTAGTCCCCGAACTCGCTCCCAGGCGTAGTTGCCCTCCAGCGGCGTCTCGGTGACGAAGTCGAAGTTCCACCGTTCTCGGGCCTCCTGGAGGCAGCCGGCCATGAGCGCCTCACAGTCTCGGCTTAACTGCTCGCTGTCCACGGGACCGAAGAGACGGCGGCACACCTTGCTCCTGCGTGGGACCGGTCGGACATCACTGGGGTCGGACATGGTGGTGCCTGTGGCTGAAACACAAGAAGAGCCAGGTCACCGTGGGAACCGCACAACTTCCTGACTGCTCTCTTTCCTCCCAGGTGCTTTCCCACCGCCTTGTAGAACCCGCCTCACCAAGAGACCCAAAGTGGGCAGCTGAGTTCAGCCAGCCCTGCATGTCAAGGTCACAGCTGATGTCCACAGAGGCCAACGCATTGCAGAAGTAGGGGTCACAGTCCTGTTTACACCAGGGCTACTAACAGCTAAAAATCAATGTCTTGTGCTAAAGTGTCCTTCATGGGTGTGAACACCCCAAATATGATGGTTTCCCAAACACACACCCCCACACACACCATTGGCAGCTGGGCCAGCCCTCAGTCCCCTATCCTGCTGCTGGTAATTCCATCCAGCCAATCCCAAGTGCCTACCAGCCAATCCCAAGTGCCTGGACTTTGGGATAAGACACATAAACCAGCATTGGCGCTGCTATTCAGCACCACAGCTAAAAAGCGGCTTAAGCCGGGCGGTGGTGGCACACGCCTGTAATCCCAGCACTCGGGAGGCAGAGACAGGCGGATCTTTGTGAGTTCGAGACCAGCTTTGGCTACAAGAGCTAGTTCCGGGATAGGCTCCAAAGCTACAGAGAAACCCTGTTTCGAAAAACCAAAAAAAAAAAAAAAAAAAAAAAAAGCGGCTTGGTGTCTCCCGAAAACACTGGGGCCAGACTGCCTGAGTCAGAATCAAGGCTTTGCTGGGTGGCCCCAAATATGTATCTTAACATCTCTCGGCTCTATTTGAGAGCAGATACAAGGAGGAACTGAATTAGTGTAGGCGACCCTGGGAAATGGAAGCAATAGATAGATAACATGACTCTCTGGCCCCGTTCTGACAGAGCTGCCTCCTCACTCCTCCCTGGGCACCTCCTCCTCCAGACTGCAATTGACAGGTGTTACCTGCTGGAGGCCTTTCCTAAGGATGCCAGGGCTCTCTCCCAGGCTAAGCTACATCCTGCCAGGCAGATCGTACAATCTATAGTCTAGACACCTCCCAGACCTGCTTACTGCCTGTGCCCAAGGAACTTGTTTTACAGGCACAGAAAATCAAAGGTGGCATGGTTGAGGGAACGAGGGATACCCGAGATACCCCAGGGGCCCAGGCCGCCCCTGCCTGCTCTGGCTTGACTCCAATACTAGGGGATGTGGGTCCTAATGAGGGACTGGATTCTCCTGGGCACCCGTCCAGCCCTCCAGCCTTTGAGCTTGCAAAGTCTACCCCGTAGCCTACTTCCTAGGTTCTCACCACCTATACCCTCAGCTCCTCAGGATGAGTTTGCCCAGGGCTGGAAGAACTGTAGGCACTCAGATCAAAATAAGGTAGGAAGTGAGAAGAGATGAAGACACTCAGCCCCAAAGGTCGGGGGCTGGGATGGTAAAACCTGTGCCTAGCAAGCAAGACACTCTCTGTAAAACCGGGTGTGGCAACGCACCCTGTAATCATAGTTCTCCGGAGGAAGAGGCAAAGCAGAGGTTCAAGGTCAACTTTGGCTAGGGGAATGAGGCCAGCATTGTAGGCTAGAGACTCTTTCAAAATATAAGCAAAATGCAGTGCCTCCCCCAAAACACAGGACTACAGCACATGGGAGGCAGAGGCAAGAGGATCTCTGTGAGTTCAAGACCAGGCAGGCTGGACTATATAGCGAGACCCTGTTCTCAAAAACAAACAAACAAACAAAAACAAAACCCAGGACCAAGACAGATGCCCACTGCCCGTGAAAGGGGTTCCGTGGCACTGTGGAAAGAGCCTCAGATGGCCTCTGCCTACAGGCCGGATTTGGGGTATATTTACCTTGTTAGTGCAAGGGTTGCTAAGTGGTTTACGACTGTCAGTCCTGCTAAAGTATGGCTGTATTTATTAGTTCTTTTTCCTTTCTGTCTCCCCCAACCCCTTTGATGTATTTGAGGTAAGGTCTCACTATGTAGGCCAAGCTGGCCTGAACTCACAGTTGCCCCCCAGGGATGGCAGATGTGAGCCTCCACACCTATTGTTTTTTGTTTTTGTTTTTTGTTTTTCAAGACAGGGTTTCTCTGTGGCTTTGGAGCCTGTCCTGTAACTAGCTCTTGTAGACCAGGTTGGTCTCAAACTCACAGAGATCCACCTGCCTCTGCCTTCCGAGTGCTGGGATTAAAGGCGTGCGCCACCACCGCCCAGCTCCACACCTATTGTTAATAGAGGGCACTTTCACCTCCTTTTAGGCAGAGGCTAAGGAGCCTAACTCCAAGGCTCAGGAGTTAAATAAGGTGTCCCAAAGTCGTAGGGCTCACAAGTGGCGTAGCTGTGGTTTGAACCCACTTCCATTTGTTCTAGTATTGAACCGTTCTCTCTTCCTCTCATTTTGAGGGCCATAACCACGGAGATCCAGCTGAGTCACTTGGGAAAGACTTTTTAAAAACATTAGTCAGGCTCCTTGTTACAGGGCACACCTTTAATCCCAACGCTCCAGCCAGAGGCAGGAGGACCTCTGTGAGTCAAGGGCAGCCGGAGGCCATATAGTAAAAACCTGTCTCACGCCACGTGTGCGTGCGTGTGTTTGCGTGTGTGTGTGTGTGTGTGTGTGTGTGTGTGTGTGAGAGAGAGAGAGAGAGAGAGAGAGAGAGAGAGAGAGAGAGAGAGATTGATTCCTGGAAACAGGGCTTTTCCCCAGACAAACGGAGTCCAAACCCAAGTTTTGTGCCCTTCCCCGAGGGCAACTCATAGGGGCCAGAGAAGGAAAAGAACACCAATAGTCTCAGTGCTCTTTAGGCACGAGGACGAGCCCAGCTAACGCTCTGTCGGGCATCCGCATAGTCCCCTGCTTCTAAGAGCAAAATCTCTTACAGGGGCCACTCCCCAAGTTGACTCTCAGGGGCCACGCCTCCCACAAAGTCCGCTCCGCACCCTGTTCAAAATCACTTCTTTCATAAGCCCTCATTTTACAAAGGCAACGTCTTCCCTCACTGGCCATCGTCCATATTTTAATTCCCTAAACACAATCCAGTCAGTGAAGGCCTCTCTTTAAGCCGCGGTGAGGATGGCAGCGGCGGGTGGCACTGGGACCCACGCACAGCCGTGCACAGCCGGCCTTGCTGCTCCCATCGCAGCCGGGAGGGGGCGATGTGCTCCCGGGAAACGGCGCGCGGTGGGCGGTGCGTAGGCAGAGCCAGGCATGGTGAGTCAGTTTCCTGCCCAGTGCTGCCCGCCCGCCAAAACTGCATGGGCACCGGAGCTGCACGTCACCCTGGGGTAGGGAGGGGAGAGGAAAGGAGGGGGACCCTGGGCCGCAAAACACGTCACGATGAGCCTGGGCTTTCTAAACTCCCGCCTATGTTGGGAAACCAGTGCGCGCACACACGAGCGCGCGCGCATACACACACACACACACACACACAACACACACACACACACACACATACACACACACACCACGAACACCCGAAAGAGCGAGGAGAAAGAGAGAGAGAGAGGAGGGGAAGGGAGGGGAGGGGAGAGCAAAGTAAGTACTCTTAGCTCTGGCCCCCTCCACCTTGATCTCCACGCCCAAAGCACGCGATGAGTCAGATCCCTGGAAAATAAAAATAGATGAGGGCGAGGACAACAAAAACCTCTCGAGTGTCCTCGCTGAAACGCTACGTAGAGGAATGGGAAGAGAGGAAGCTGCCAGTGTGCCCCCAAATGCCAAACCAAAGCCCGAGTCTATACCGCAGGACCAGGGCAAGTGTGGCCCTCGTTCCCATGGGCTCCAAGTGGGATGGATGCGCCCTACTGGGTACACTCAGCCTAGCCCGGCCCAGTCATCTTCCTACACCGGGTGTGACTAGGTCTGGGGACGCCTGTCAGGGACGTCTGATACACGGCACCCTGCAAGCCTCCCCGGAGATCCCCGCTGCTCTGCAATGCGGTAGCCTCTCGAACCCCGCTGTGGTGGGTGCGGTGGGTGGGACCCTTTGCGCTTCCCGGACTGGCAGTGTAGACAGGGACCGCCCAAATTCCCTGTCCCCGAGGGCGCGCCACTCACTGAGCGGGGACCGGACACCGCGTCCAGGATCTCCCGGTGTCCCGTGTTCCCTGGGAACATACTGTGCCCGCCAAATAGGTCACTGTGCCGCGCGGGGGAGGGGACACGGATAGGGACCAGGCTGTGCCCAGGCAGAGAAGGGGGCTTCTGGGCTGCCACTGATCCATCCCCAGCTGGGGTGCGGTTCTGATCTCAATCCGGTGCCCGGGGGTCTCCTTGTCACAATGAGTCACCTCTTCGCCTGTCCTCCAGGACGTGCCCAGGCACGTTCCCGAGGGCGGAGGACACAGCCAGCGCTGACCTCAGCGCCCAGCGGGGTAGTGGCTACTGCAGAACAGGACACCTGGACCACACCGACCCGGGACCGGGCGGTACCCGTGGGATCAGAAAACCAACCCCTCTGTTCCGGACCCCAGATGGACTCCCCGCAGCTTGTCCCAGCCACCCAGGACCTCTATCGGGACACCGGCTACGTTCTCACGCCTTTGGCGAGCCGCACCTGGAATCCCTAAAACCACTGGCAGCAAGAAGCGAGCTCTGAGCAGTGGGTTCCCGCCAGCCAGGTCGGGCCGGGTCTCCAAGAACTGGGAAGGTGACTGCCATCTCTGGTCCTGGAACTCGGATTCTGAATGCCGAGTTTGCGACACAGCCCGACCCTCGCTACACTTAAAACATACAAAGGCGGTGGCCATCACGGACGCGCTCAGACCCACACCCATCATCCACCTGCCGCGAACACACCTGTGAATCTGGCGGGCACACACAGACACACACACACCAGGGACACACCCATCCCTGCACACAACCGCACACAAACACTTCTAGGGACGTGTGGGATTCAGCGCAGAGCTGTCCCCGGGAAACCACTGTTCCCTGCCGCTTCGCCCTCACCTCCGAATGTCTTGATATCGCGGTGACTCTGTGCCTGGCGCCTGGCTCCGATTCTTCTCGACTGTGACACTGCTGCAGCTCACACCGCTCGACTGGTGCGGTTGGCTTCCAGCAACCCTCTTAAAGCATCGGTCCCCGCCCCGCCCAGGCCCGCCTCCGAGGCAGGACCAGCCGCTCCTTCACCCATCCCCGGGACGCGCTGGCCCGCCCTCCCCTCCGGGAATCTAAGCCCGCGCCTGACTAGGCTCCAGACAGCCCGAACCCCGCGCGCGGCAAGAGGGCGCGCCCTCCCTTCCCCCCACACCTGACTGTTTGCTGGTCGCGTATCCCACAACGGAACCATAGATATGTGTTAAGGCTGAGCGTGTACAGTCTGTCCCTGACTATGGGAAGGGTTTAGATGATGCCAGTAAATAAAAACCTGAGTCTGGGGAGGTGGGTCAGTAGGTACAGTGCTTGCCCAGCTTACTGGAAGCCCTAGGTGGGATCCCCAGTACCTCATAAACTGGACATGCGGGTCCGTGTCTGTAATAACATCGCTGGGGAGGTGTAGACAGGAGGATTGGGAGTTCAACGTCATTGTTGACAGCTACTTAGCCAAATGGAGGCCAGCCTGAGATATATGTGACACTCTGTCTCAAATATAAATAGATAAATCAATATCCAAGCTGAGTTATGATGGCAAAGGACAGAAATGCTCGCACTTGGGAGACTGAGGCAGGAAGAGTATGACGGGTTCAAGGCCAGCCTGGGCTACACAGTGAGACCATCTCAGAACAACAAAATCCATACATAATAAAAATGATGAGACTTTCTTTGAAATTCCCAGAAATCCCACTATTCCTGGAGCTCTTCCCTTGGTAGGCCCCCTTTCCCAGAAGCATCTGAGGTTCTCAGACACCCCAACAGAGCATCTTTGGGTTCAGAACACACTCTTATCTTCTCAGAGATAAGGAAAGCGGGTCTAAAGAAGGGAAGGATGCCGAGCTTTTGCTGTCACTGCCTCAGAAAGGGAGGAGACTGGGTCCAGTTCTCAGAAAGGGGCACTAGTTACCAGGGAAAACTGCAGCCCCCCCCCCCCCCCGTGGAAGTCAGCATGTGGATTTTTTTCACACAGCCAACACATAACCTCAATGGAGAAACAAAGGCTCAAAGAGGCTCAGAACTCATTCAGATCACACAGCCAAGAAATGGCTCCTGCTTGGTCTCCAGGGCGCTACCCAGAGCTCTCTTTATTTCTGGGTGTCTTATTTCTGGATCCAAGACAAGGAAAATGCCCAATAGCCCTCCGTTCCAGACAGTTTACGGATATGACATCCAAAAAGGACATTTCCGAAATACCTACTGTTGCTCCTGACAGACCAGGTGTCATCAGGTCCCGCCTCCCGCCTTGTTTTTTTTTTTTTTTCTTCCTAATCAGTTTTATTTGCTCTGCTTTGGCATTTTTGAGACAACGTCTTGCTATGTAGCCCAAGGTAGCCTTAAACTCAAAGCAATTCTCCTGCCTTAACCTCCTACCTGAGAATTGGGACTGTAGATCTGAGCCATCCCGCACAACTGTTGGGGATTTTCTTCAGACAGTCTTGTTATGTGGTCCAACCTGACCACATGGGCTACTCAGCAAGACCACCATCTCAGCTGGGCATGATGAGACACGTCTGTAATCCCAGCATTTGGGGGGCAGGGATTACAAAATCAGCCTGAGCTCCATGAGACCCCATCACAACCAATCAGATCTGGGGATGTAGCTCCCTGATGTTGCCTAATGTTGATGAAGCCCTGAGTTCAATTCCCCAGTACTGCATTAACTGGAAGTGGTGCCATGTGCCCGTCATCCCAGCCCTCAGGTGATCGGGGGCAGGAGGATCAATAATTCATCAGGGCCATCCTCAGCTACTGCATAGCAAGTCTGAGGCTGGCCTAGATTGCAAAAGACCCTGCCTCAAAAACAAAAACAGACCCCTCTCTCAAAACAAAAGAACAAAAAGAAAAAATTCAAAGGCAGGGAATGGAGTCTTAATCTCAACAGAAATCTGTTAAAAGAATCGAATCCTGCTTTGGAGTAGCTATGAATTCTCTCATCTCCTGCTGTTGGATGCTAGAAATCACTGCCCAGACATGCCCGTCTTCCTCTTCTGATTTAGCTGACCTAAGGAGGACAGGCCTCTCCTCTATGGTGGGGGATGAAAGTCTGAGAAGGACACAGGGCACCCTTCCAATCTCCTCGACAGCCTGGCTCTGAATTGAAGCCAGGGCTGGAATTGGTCCTCAGGACCTCTCCCAAACATCCCAGCTCCTGAACCATCTCTACCCTGCACCCAGGTCTTCCCAGGGCTGGGCTGTCACAGACCAGCACAGGATGTCCAACTGCTCAAATCCCTCTGGCCTCCAGGGATTTCAGATAGACGCGACATTGTCTGTCTGTTTACTTTTGGGAGAACACAGTTTTAATAAAGGCCTGTAGTGAATTGCTGAGCGCAGTGACCTCCTGTGCCTTTGTCCTGTTGACGCTGGGGAGATTTTTAAAATAACTTCTGGCTTCCCAGAGCACCATAGAAGTACTCAACAAATATTTATTAAGTCTAGGATAACTCGGGCTCTCACACTTGAACTCAGGCACACGGTTGGAGAATCCCTTCAGCCCCTACAAATGGATAAAGTCGTATGCACAGTACCTGACCCCCAAGCACACACAGACACACAAACAAAAGCACTCATCACCTGATACATGTCACAAGATACATGCCATCTTCTAGTCTGCTGTCATCTCAAGCTTGCAGGGTAGGGTATCCCTAGGCTGTCTGGGGTCTCTGTCGCCTTCCATGTCCCTCCACAGCAAGTAGTGTGTGTGCCATCACGTCCCCACCTCCCTGCATGAAGCAGCCCCACCTCTCCAGTTCCAGGGCTGGGCATGTTAAGACATGTTCCTGAAGACTAGAAAACTAGTCCCGGCCCACCGCGGCCGGCTGCTGAGATCTGCTGCTGGGCTCAGAGAGAGGACAGCCAGGGATCCAACCTTGCAGGACCCTCTCCGGCTGATAGAAAGGAAATGTGGGACCAAGGCTGAAGGAGGATGTAGAGAAGGTTCCACGTCAGCTGCTGGAGCTACCCAGGAAGAGAGAGGAAGTGTGGGGACCCATATCACCAATTTCTCAGAAAAGGACTGGGGAGTCCCACACAGGAACGGTCAGATTTCAGAAGAATTCACTTCCACACGGACTCCCAAGAAGTGCGACCCCAGAGCAAAGACAGAACAGAAAATAACCTAAGCACCAGTGTCAGAGTGGAGTGGATAAGATCCCTGAGAAATCCAAGACGGAAATGATGATTCTAAAACTCAGCCAGCCTGCCACAACCGGAGTTCTATCATTAGAAATGTATTCCATTGGGCTTTGGTTGGTAAAGTCCCTTGCCTTGCAAGTGCAGAACCTGAGTTCAGTCCCCTGCACCCACAGGAAGGGCTCAGGCCTGGCCACGCTCTTATAATTCCATCACTGAGGAGCTGGAGGCAGGAGGATTGCTGGGACTCTCTGTCCTAGTCTAGTCAGCAAGATCCAGGCTAATATCAGCCTCTCTTAAAAAGCAAGGTGGTAGGCAGGCCAGCCGGCCAGCAGAACAATGCTGTGAATGTCTTAGGGTTTCTGTTCCTGGGAGAAAGCACTGGCTAAAAGTGACCTGGAAAAGAAAGGGTTTGCTTGGCCGGGCGGTGGTGGCTCACGCCTTTAATCCCAGCACTTGGGAGGCAGAGGCAGGCAGATCTCTGTGAGTTCGAGACCAGCCTGGTCTACAAGAACTAGTTCCATGACAGGCTCCAAAGCTACAGAGAAACCCTGCCTCAAAAAAACCAAAAAAAAAAAAAAAAGAAAGGGTTTGCCTCATCTTCCGTTTCCAGGTCACAGACCAGCATTGGGGGAAGGAATCTGGGCAGGAACTAGAGACAGGAACCATAGCGGGGACTTTGGAGGAACACTATTGTTCTCCCTGGCTCCCTCAGCTCGCTTTTTCATACAACTCAGGATCACTTATCCAGCGGTGGCCCCACTGTAGTGAGCTGGGCCCTCCCACAACAACCATTAACCCAGAAAATGCCCCCCACAGACTTGCCTTCAGACCAACCTGTTAGAGGCCGTTCCCCAACTGAGGCGCCTTCATCCAGGTGACTCCAGTTTCTGCCAAGCTGACAAAAACAAAACCAGTTATCACAGGTTACTTTTCAATTGTTTATGCAAAATAAGTCGTGGGACACTCTACTCCATATGGTCTTTCAGGGATTTAGGCTTCAGGATGACCGCAGCTCAACCATACTGTAATGACAGCACCAGACTGTGAGTCCTTGCTTTTGCCCGAACTGTAGAGGACAAGAAAGCTGGAGACTGATTTCATTGTTTGGAGTCGAGAACATTATCTTGTCTAATCTGCAGCGGGGGAGGGCATTGTTGTCTAGGCCAGGTGTGGTACAATGATGGCTTTATTTATTTGTTTATTTTTGGTTTTCCATGACAGGATTTCTCAGTGTAGTCTTGACTGTCCTAGAACTCACTCTGTAGACAATGCGGGCCTCCAACTCAGAGTTTTGCCTGCCTCTGCCTCACCAGTGCCAGAATTAAAGTTGTGCGCCACCACAGCCCAGCCAATGGCTGCTTTAAATAGTTACACATATGAGCCCAGCACAGAACGGGGAAGACGGACTGACAGTGTGGTCCTGCTTTTTAGTCCAAACAGTACAGCTCAGGGTGCTACTTCTGTAAACAAACCAGTGAATGTCTGAAGAAATCAACAGGGGTATGGCGAGGTCTGGAAGCTAGAAATGGGCAGCGCATAACCATCCATGGGCTTCAGGTGGACGATGCTTGACCTCACAGGTGCAATGATGAATAAAACATGGATCTCTTCATGGGACTTGCTCCCACGGTACAGCAGCAGGAACAGAAAAAAAAAAAGGCAGGACAGTAGAGTCCGTGACAGGCTTGCTCTCTAGGAGACTGGGAGCAAGGGGAAACTCTTACGGAGGCCCCACCTCAGAAGGGTATGCAGGGTGGTTTGAATGAGAATGGCCCCATAGGCTCCTCTGTTGACTACTTGGTCCTCATTTGGGGGAACTGTTTGGGAAGGATTAGGAGGTGTGGCCTTGGAGGAGGCGGTATCTACTGTGTGCCAGTTTTGAGGTTTCTGAGAGTGCACACCATTCCCTGTTAGCTCTGTCTGTCTCATAAGTATGTCTCAAAACGTGAGCTCCCAGCTACTGCTCCAGCGCTTGCCTGCCTGCCTGCTGCCATGGTTCCCGCCATGATGGTCATGGGCTTGACCCCTAAACTCTGCTTCTGTATGTTGCCTCAGCCATGGTGATTATCACAGCAATTAAGGTGGGCATGCGGGGTGGGGTGTGAAGGGTCGGTAGGAGTTTGACAGAGAGTAGATTAGAGATGGAGAAAGTTGGTCAAGGAGCCTGGGTCCAGGAAGAAGGAATGGTATGTGGACAGGCTGGAAGGCTGTTGGAGGAGGGGCC
>JAQHUG010000229.1:2764614-2774707 GCA_028555095.1 Dicrostonyx torquatus | reverse complement strand
AAAAAAAAAAATCCCTGATCTAGGCAGGTGGTGGTAGTGCTCTGTGAGTTCAAGGCCAGCCTAGGCTACAGAGTGTTCCAGGCCAGCCCCTGGGCTACACAGTGAGACCCTGTCTCAAAAAAAAAAAAAAAAAAAAAAAAAAAAACAAAAACCACGAAAATCAAACAAACCACAAGAAATTCCTTGCCTAAAGTTAAAGATGCAGTCCGTGGTGCAGCATTTGGCTAGCGCTGGTTCAGTCCCCAGCACTGCAGGAAGAGGGAAGAGAAAAGGAAGAAGAGGAGGATGAGTCATGATCTTACAAGAGTCCCTACACAGTCATACCTGTGGCAAGAACTCGGAAGCACTTCCAGTTGGCTGGGGAACAGCGTGAAACAGGAAGGTGGGAGTATTCATCTCCCCCCCCCCCAAGAGATCACAAGAGCAACCAGATTAAAGGGTGAGCCCACACAAGGCTTTGAAACGTCCTAGTCAGCATCCTTTTGACTCTGCCATTCTTCTCCTTGGTCACTGCCGCCCTGGGAGGAACTGACTGGACCTGTTCGTGAGGCTATGCACATGTCTGAGGGGAGTTGCTTCCTTCCCCTCACTCTGTCCTGGCTCAGAGTGAGCTCTGAAATTCTGCACCCTAATCCTTCTGATTGCTAATTGTGGCAGCAGTCTGATGAAGCTGCTCCTGAGACAGGGTCTCACTATGGAACCTTGGCTGGACCAAAACAACGGGAGGAGTGGGGCTGGAGACACAGGGCCAGCATTTAGATCCTAGCACCCTTGTCAAGCAACTCACAACTGCCTGGAAGCCCAGCTCCAGAGGATCTGATACCTTCCAGTGGCCTCTGAAGGAACAGCATGAATTTGTTGTACATACATATATACACAGGTAAACACTCATATACACACACAAAACATTTCAATCATGTGCACACACCACACAGACATATACATAAAAATAATTTTTAAAATGTTGAAAAGTCTAAAGGAAACCCTCTATCCATTCTCCTTATCCTCCTCCTCTTCCCAGCCACTCACCTGTTTGCCATCTCTGTGGATTCGCCTATTCTGGACATGACACACAAATGGTGTCATACAGTACTTTGTCTTTGTATCTGGCTTGGTTCTCGTATACTAGCATGTTCTGGCTTCATCCATGTTGCCGTGTGTATACTTTAGTCCTTTTTTTATGGCTGAATAATAGCATATTGTATGGCTATACCATGTTTTAATTTTTTTATCCATTTTGCTTTTTTATTTCTGCATGTATGTCTATATGAGTGTCTACGCGTGGGAGGGGCTGCCTGTGGAGACAAAAATGGGTATCAGAGCCCCTGGTGTTGGAGCTATAGGCAGTTATGAGCTGTCTGGTGTGGGTGCTGGGCCTCTGGAGAAACAGGAAATGCTCTGAATTGCTGAGCCATCTCTCTAGTCCCAGTAGATATACTGTTCCTTGGAAAGCTCACCGTTGCCTCCAGGATTGGACCTGACTCCTCTTGGGTCTCCTTGGGGATTCCCTGAGCATCTTACAATGCATCTCACCTTGAAATGCCACGGAGATAGAGCCAAAGCCTGGGTAAGGTTAGGATCTTTTCTTCCAGCACACAGACCAGCCGTGGGAGCTCTATAAATGTCTGCAGGGGAAGGTGTTTTTCAGGGTAGAGTATTCTAGTATATTCTTTTCAGGACGAGCAGCCCAAACTTGCCCTGAACTCCCTGTGTAACCAGCGATGACCTTGAACTTCTGACCTTCCCTGCTTCCATCTCCTAGGAGCTGGGATCACAGATGTGCACCACCACGGGAAAGGACCCACAGCCTCAGCGGGCTAGGCGAACGCTCTAGCAACTAAGCCGAATCTTTGGCCCCTCTAATGTTTTCCTTTCTCACCATGACATGTCACCAGTAGCAATCTGCCGGTGTCCAAGCAGCCCCTTGGGCCCTGTTAAGTCGTTGGGATCATTGGCTCTTTATCTGCCTATGGTGGAGCTGGTTTTATTCTGAATAAAATAACATCAAAATCATGTAATGAGAAGTTCGGAAAACTGAACAAAGCAACAGAAATGACCCCTAATCTTGCTCCCTAACACAACTGAGGAGCACACTTGGCCACTCGCCCCCTTCTGTCACTTTAGTGTTAGACCCACCTATTACCTCACTTTACAGGCAGTTGCTGAAGATTTTGGATATTTCCCCCTAATCTGATCCTTTTTTTTTTCTTTAGAGACAGGCTCTCAGGTATCGCAAGCTGGCTGTGACCTCCCTGTGGAGCCGAGAATGGCTCTACAGCCCAAGCTTTTGATCCCCGCTTCTAAGATTCCACCCCCCACCCAGCCCGGGGTCTCATTGTGTAGCCCTTGTATAGTGAACACTCGGAACACAGACTAAAGAAAGTAAAGACGGCGGATTGAGACCCTCTGGCTCAGGGTCCCTAACATCAGAAAGTGTTGGTATCAGAGTGAGCACCTGACCTGGCTGTAATCAGCAACATTTGAGGGGGATGCGGGGGGGGAGGAGCAGGGGGAGGGGGCTGTTCATACCAATTGGGAGCAGAGACTAAAAGGTCTGCAAGGGTGAGATAAGCCTCCCAGGGGCCATAAAAACCCAGGTTCCAGGCAACTCAGTAGACACTGGTCTCTAACATACCTCAACACACGCACACAGATAGAGACACACACACACACACACCCTGTACACTGCCAACAAGAGACCCTTTCAGTAACCACAACTCTCACCAGGATCTCCTGCTTCTGGTCTGGCTCTGACTTGGCCATCAGGTGCCCTGCACCCTGGTTGACTTAAGCCTAAGTCAGGCGGAGAGCAGCTAGCCTCCCTCACTCTCAAGAGCGCCTGGTGGAGAACCAGCAGCCCCTAACTTTCCTTCCCCCACCGGGGCCATGGGCTCCATGCTTGCTGAGCACTGAGCAGAGGTTGCATCCTACCCGTGAGTCAACCCTGCCCCCGTTTATCATGGCATCACTTGGAACTGGAACTGGGTCATAATGTTTATCAGGTTCAGGAACTGGCAGTTGTCCCCTTTCCCTGATGTGTGACCAATAAACCACCACTCAGACTGGGTGTGTAGCCCTGGCTGTCCTGGAGCTCACTCTGAAGACCAGGCTGGCCTCAAACTCACAGAGATCTGCCTGTCTCTGCTTCCCAAATGCTGGCTTTTAATCCCACTATGCCCAGCTTATTTAAAGACTTTTAATTTTTTTTTTTTCGAGACAGGGTTTCTCTGTGGCTTTGGGGCCTGTCCTGGAACTAGCTCTTGTAAACCAGGCTGGTCTCGAACTCACAAAGATCCGCCTGCCTCTGCCTCCCAAGTGCTGGGATTAAAGGCATGCACCACCACCGCCCGGCAAGACTTTTAATTTTTTATTTTAGTGGACAAGAGAGATGTCTGAGCTGTGAAGAGCATGGCTGCTCCTGCAGAGGACCTGGATTCAAGTCCCAGCACCCACATGGTGGCTCCCAACCATCTATAACTACAGTCCCAGTGGATAGAATCCAACACCCTCAGACACTGCCCCCCTTTATATTTTATCTCGAGACAGGGCCCCTCACTGGTCTGAAAGTCTCTGATTAGGCTAGGCTAGCTGGTTAGAGCACCTCAAGAATCTACCTGTCTCTACCTCCCACAGCTACGAGATTGCAAGCATGCAACACGTGCCCAGCTGGGTTCTGGAGGTGACCTTAGGTCCTCCTGCTTGCAAGCCAAGCACTTCACCCATGGAGCCATTTATCCAGTGTCGTTTTCCTATCCTGCCACTCCCCCTTCTCACCTCTTGGTGTGTCATTGAGACAGCCCTGTGTAGCCCAGACTGATCTCAAATTCACCACACAGCTGTTGTTCAAGATGGCCTTGAACAGCCCCTCCTGCCTCCACCTCCCAAGAGCTGGTTGACACGTTCCAGAACCTCACCCAGCCTGGCTTTCAACCTTTCCACCCAGTTCCCGTGACTTCATAGCAGAGCGTTCGCGCTCACTTTCTGAGTGTGGGGAAGAAAAAAATCACATAATGTCTCCTACTGGAACCTCCCCGGGGTCAGGGAGAGTGTGTGGTGTGTTTGTTTAACCAGTGTGCAGGTTTGCTTAAGTTTGTTTATTTTAGAGATAGGGTCTCACTCTGTTGCCTAAACCTGAAACTCCTGGGCTCAAGTAATCCTCCTGCTCTAGCCCCGGGAGCAGCCGGGAGTGCAGGCATGTGCCACCTCGGCACCTGGCTAAAGCATGAATGAATGAATGAATGAATGAATGAATGAATGAATGAATGAATGCATGAATGAATGAGTTACTGCCTTCCAGGCACTCTCCCCTTGGCCTTCTCAACTCTGTGCTCTAATCAGCTTCTCTGTGCCTCAGTTTTCCCACCTGTCATAGTGAGTTCACAGGCATGACGTGCTTGGAGCAAGACGGAAACCATCCTGGCATAAGCATAGATATTCGACAGGGACACTTGTGCCCCTCCCTTTGGCTATCAGACTATTGAGATAAAACTTTCCTAGGAGTTGGAATTTCCCCCAAAGAGTCTTGCACTTGGAGAAGAAAAAGGCTGAAGTCTGGTGACAGTCGGAGGGGAAATTTGTCTCCCAGGAAGAAGTTTCCATCTACGAAGAGATTGCAGCAGAGACGGTGCTGGGTCCCGGCACTACAGAAGCGCTGGGTCCGTGGTGGGCGGCATGGCAGACTGCGCTGGGTCCGTGGTGGGCGGCACTGCAGAGGGCGCTGGGTCCCTGATGGGCAGCACTGCAGAAGCGCTGGGTCTGTGGTGGGCGACACTGCAGAGGGCGCTGGGTCCCTGATGGGCAGCACTGCAGAAGCGCTGGGTCCATGGTGGGCGGCACTGCAGAGGGCGCTGGGTCCCTAACAGGCGGCATGACAGACTGCGCTGGATCCCTGATGGGGGTCACTGCACCTTGGTAGGACTGCCAGACTGCACACATCTGTATTAAGCTTCAATCTCAGCTTAAAAGTGGATGGGGTGGGGGTAACTGGACCTCTTCATTTGCTGACCTTCCCAATGCGGCCACATTGAATATGTCTGCTTTGCACTACTTAGCTCCTCCATTGGCTTCTTGGGAATGGTGTCTGCCAGGGCCTCTGATAACAAGAAGGGGCAGTTTCGATTTCCAGAGAACTGCAGTGTCTCCACGGCCTTCAACAAAGGCTTATTGATTGAGCCAACAACCCCGGACTGGAGACACAGCAATGTCAGCCTGCAGGTGAGGACAGAGGGTGGGCAGAACTGGGGCAGCCTCCGCCTCTCCTTCCCAACCCTAGCAATCCCAGCAGCAGTCCTGGAGAGGGGCGCAGTTGAACCAACTGAGAGAACCAGCCTCTGGCTTCCCTTTAGAGCACAGCACCTGCTGAGCCATCCAGAAGGCAGCTCACAGGCCCAGTCTCAAGTTCTGGGATTCAACACTAGCCTTTTCCCTTTCTTCTCTTGCTCTTGGGTACCCTTCAAAGCATCCTGTGTCCAGGACTTCCACGACACATCAGCATCTCTCGCGTGCCCCACCCCTGTGTCTAAGCAATTCTTCTGGTTAATGTCTCTCTGATAAAATAACTGATTCAGCTTCTGTCCCTGACTCCTTAAGCTTGAGGCTCAGAGATGCGCACAGTGAGAAGCAGGAGCCTGATCCCAGGCCCTGGCTTGCCTGAGCGAAGGAAACTATTGCTTCGGCCACTCTGTCAGGAGTCCCTCAGAGATGATGTGGTATGTACGGTGACACCTAATCAGGCTTGGAAACTGGACCAACAGTTAAGCCACACAAAGGAACTAACCACAGCTCTACTTACAACTGCCTACTTGGCAAGTGCCAAGACAAACATCTGTGGTGTCAGGGCCTCCCCTGGGCTGCAGTCTTCCCGGGCCTTGCTGGAGGCCACTGGAGAAGGAGGTACCTGGGTCTTTCAGTTGGTAGGGCACTTGCTTAGCTTGCATGAAGCCCCGGGTTCCAGCTGCAGCGCAGAATAAAACCAGATATGGCCTGCTGCACCACACAACTGTCCCAGTGAAGGATTGGAAGTTCAAGGCCGTCCTCACTGTGGGATCTAAGTCAGCCTGTGACACATACGCCTTGCCTCCAGAAAGAAAAGGATCTTGAACTACCTGGTGTTTTCTTCCCAGACTTCAAGTCTCTCCCTCATTCCTTCTAGGAGTCTCTGAATCTGGCTACTTTCTGGCTATATTCTAGAACATTCTAGTCCGGGTATGGAGTATAAAGGTTCTCTGCCTTTCATACATGTCAAAGGCAATGGATGTGTGTTAGATTGATGGCGGACGATCTAAACATGCTGACTCTGGGCTGGAGAGATGGCTCAGCAGTTGAGAGTACCGGCTGCTTTTGCAGAGGGCCTGCAACTCCATTTCCATTGTCCTCTTCTGACCTCTGTGGGCACCAGGCAAGCGCAGGATGCACAGACATGCATGCAGGCAAAAGAACCAGACATATAAAATTTGTGAATCTGTGAAATAAAAAGACGGTCCAAAAATCTCTTCCTCAGCCAGGGCTACAAACAGAGAAACCCTGTCTCAAAACCCTCCCTCCCAAAAATACCTTTTCCTACATAAAGAGTTCAAAATCAGCCTTGACTACATAAAACCCTAAGGCTCAGAAAACAATCTGGAAGAGGAGGCGGAGGGAGGGGGATGCTCTGAACCGCTGTCTTCTAGACCTGGCATGAATGGCACACTCACGGTGGTGCACAGTCAGGCCAATGACATCGGCCAGCATGGCAGACAGCACCGACTGAATTTAGTAGATGACCACGGGGAGAAAGGAGAATGCAAAAGTGTAACAGGGGAGGGGACTGCTGTGTGACACAGAAGTGAGAGGGAGGAACTGGAATAAATAAATAAAGAATAACAAATAAACAATGTATTCAAAGAATAAAGATGCAATAAAATAAATCAGTAAAAGATGTAATAAAAATCCAGGGGTCAATAAAATAGCCAGTTGGTGAAAGGCACCTCTCATCATGTCTGAAACCTAAGTTTGATCCCTGGGATCCACAAGGTGGGAAAGAACAAACTCTACAAAGTTTGTCTTCTAAACTACACACGCACACACACACACACCTACACATGCACACACACACCTACACACACACACCTACACATGCACACACACCTACACACGCACACACACACCTACACACGCACACCTACACACACATATACACTGTGGGTGGCCTTCCCATAAATAAATAAAAATATTTTTAAAGATTTATCTGCTGCCAGGCATAGCAGCACACACCTTTAATCCCAGCACTCAGGAGGCAGAGGCTGCGGGACTTCTGAGTTCAAAGCCAGCCTGGTTGGTCTACAGAACAAGTTCTAGGACAGTCAGGGCTACACAGAGAAACCCTGTCTCAAAAAAACCACCCCCACACACACAAAAAAAGATGTATTTGTTTTCTGTTGTGTGTATGAGAAGTTGTCTACATATATTATGTTCATCACATGCATGCCTGGTGCCTGTGGAGGTCAGAGGAGGGAGCTGACCCCTGGAATGGGTGGTGGGAGATACCATGTGGGTGCTGGGAATCAAACCCAGCTCTCGTGCAATAGCAACAAATGCTACTATTAACCACTGAGCCATCCTTCCAGTTCCCAAATAAAAATATTGTAAGAAAAAACAGCCAGGTGGCGGTGTCGCACGCCTTTAACCCCAGCACTTGGGAGACAGAGGCAGGTGGATTTCTCTTAGCTTGAGACCAGCCTGGTCTACAAAAGCTAGTTCCAGGACAGGCTCCAAAGCCACACAGAGAACCCTGTCTCAAAAGGGTTCAAGCAAACAAAACAACTTTTGAGACACAGTGTCACTATGCAGCCTGGCTTAACACTCGCTCCGCAGACCAGGCTGACCTTGAATTTACAGAGATCCACCTGTCCCTGCCTCCCCAGTGCTGGGATTACAAGTGTGTATCACCACACCTGGCTGATAAAAGAAAAATTTAAAACAAAATCACAAAAAACGTGATCTCAGGCAATCATCCATTAAGAATCCCTGGACCACCCCAGTTCCAATTCCAGCTCTGTAGGGAAGCTGATTTGCTAGCTGAGACCTGTAAGCTGGACTGAGCCTCCGCCCACCCGTGCCTGGATGGTGGGGGTGGGGGGGGGGAGCCGGGGGAGCAGTGGACTCACTCCCTTGAATAGAGTGGGAGTGGCTGCCAAGAGGTTGGCAATCTTGGATTAGAGGTGACCTGGAACCCTTAGTGGTCTCAGCTCGGAAGCTCAAAGGGAGGTGTGAGGTGTGAGGAGGAAAGCCTCGCAGCCCAGGAAAGAGCAGTGGTAACTAGGAAGGATCATGGTGGGGCACCCTGCTAGTCCCAGCAGAGGTGGGAGGATCTCTATGAGTTCCAGGTCAGCCTGGTCTACACAGAGAGTTCCGGAACAGGCTGATCTACATAGAAGGGTCCCAGGCAAGCTGGGGCTACGAACAAAGAAAAGGAAAGGGAAAACACAGCTGGCTCTCAGAGCCTAACATCTGACTTAGCTGACATTGGTGCCCCAGGAACATGGGACACAGCTGCTACCCACGTTCTTGAGAGGGGACCCCAGCACCCCCCTCCAGCTGCCCACCAGGCTCCTGCGGACCCCAAGCAATAGAAACATCAACTTGACTTGGAGTGACTGGCTAGCTCTGCAAACATCTAAAGAAAGAGATGAGAGGGCTGCCCATCCCCCAGTCGTCCCCCGCTCCCCGGGGTTATTTCTGCAGGGAAAAGAAAAGGCTATGGTTGAAGGGACCAAAGCTGAGTGATCAAAGCTTGCCTCCCCAGCCCCCCCCCCGCACCAGCTCCCCACCAGGTGCCCCTTCATCCTTGATCTGTCCTTCTCTTCCCAGCTGCCACCCATACTCTCCTCCGCCCACCAGTTCCAGGGAGGTGGGCAGGCAGCAGCTGCCACCCACAAAGCCAGAGGAAACAGCTGTTCTGCAGAGTCAGGCGCTCAGCTGAGTTTCAAATGGCCCCAGTTCGTCTCCCAGCACACACAGCAGGACCGCGTGCCAGCTCCCCAGGCTCAGGAGTTTAACGACTTTTGCATTTAAAAGGTTTGGAGAAGGCTGTAGATTCAAAAGCACAGCCAAACAAACTTGTGTCTGCAGCGCTGGGGAGTGTGGAAATAGAAATGCAAGGCCATCCTTGCCAACCTAGTGAGTTTGAAGCTAGCACTGGATTACGTGAGGCCCCGTCTCAAACCTCAGCACCTAACCAGGAGGCTGGAGTCATGAGCACATACTGTTCGTGCAGGGGTCCCAAGTTCGGTTCCCAGGACCCACTTCAGGGAGCTCACAACCAGCTGTAACTCTAGCCCCCCAGGAATCCAACACTTCTGACCTTTTTGGGCACCTGCAGTCGTGTGCACATACCCAGACTCAGAGACACACGCGTGGAATTACAGGTAATGCAAATATCTGGGTGTGGTGGCGCATGCCTTCAATCCCAGCCCTTGGGAGGCAGAAGCAGGAGGATCTCTGCGTTTGAGGCCAGCCTGGACTACAGAGTGAATTTCAGGCCAGCCAGGGCTACACAGAGAGACCCTGTCTCAACAATAATAGAATAAAACAAATCTTTAAAAAATGATAAGGTATGTGGAAGAACTTAAAGTATCCAAGAGGATTACAATAAAAACAAAACCAGATCAAGTGCGTGCGCGGCCCGCCAGAAGGCCTGGGTTTGAAAGGCTGAGAGTCCTTGGCCTTAGGGGCTTGACTCAGGCACCAGTGGGCTGGGTAGAGGTAACAAGTTTGACCCAACACAGAGACATTTTGGTTCAGTGAGTTAAAAAGTTTGAGCCAGGCGGTGATGATGCACACCTTTAATCCCAGCATTCCGGAGGCAGAGACAGGCAGATCTATGTGAGTTCGAGGCCAGCCTGATCTATAAGAGCTAGTTCCAGCACAGGCTCTAAAAGCTACAGAGAGGGCTGGAGAAATGGCTCAGTGATTAAGGGCATTGCCTGCTCTTCCAGAGGTCCTGAGTTCAATTCCCAGCAACCACATGGTGGCTCACAACCATCTGATGCCCTCTTCTGGCCTGCAGGCAGACACACAGACAGAATGTTGTATACATAATAAATAAATAAATAAA
>JAQHUG010000229.1:2733781-2750107 GCA_028555095.1 Dicrostonyx torquatus | reverse complement strand
ATGTCAAAACGCTCTCGGCATCTCCGACTCCATTTAGCATTGTTGTCTGCCAACACAATTCATTCCCTTGGGCTGGTTCCTTTCCACTCCGCTAGCAGCTCTCCTTGGCAGGTATCCCATAACTCTGGCATCTCTAACATCTGGGATCCACTCATGATCTGCAGGACTCGGTCACTTCTCTGGCTCTTCCTCCTGCAGTACACACAGCTCCTCTTCCAGGCTCTGGCTGGCTCCACTCCATGGCTACTGCTGTTCTTAGTGATCATCCCATGGCACTGGCATCTCCAAAACACTGGGGTCTTCTGCAACTTGTCTGCACTTTCACCAATAGCCTCTTGTAGGCTCTCGTGGTGCTGAGCCTCAACTTCTTTGCATGACCCTTAGTCCTGAGCCTTCAACTGTCAGTGAGGTTGCACCTTCACTAATGGCCTTTCCAGGCCTCAGCGGCTTTCCGTGACCCCTTCATGCCTTCAAAACCAGTACCACCTGACCCTTTCTTCTGTCCTTATCTCTAAAGACAGAACTACATGGCCAAAGCTGCCAAGTTCTGCCACTTGCTGCGGCTGAAACATGGCCGTCTTGTCTGTCTTTCACTGCCTAAGCTTGACTGTCCTGACACCTGCTCTGTAGACCAGGCTGGCTGCTTGCCTCTGCCTCCGGCGTGCTAACATTAATCATGCGCCATTATTGTCTGAGGTCGCCACTACCTCTATTCCAATTCTTGATCGGTTTATCTCCTTCAACAGAGGATTTGGCTGCATTCCACCTTCTGGTGCCCCTTTTCTCCTCAGATATTTTTCCTTGCTCAGCTTGCTTCTTTCATTATGTATCTTCATTAGAGTGACCACTAATATCCATCACCGCTTGACCAGGGCAACTCTTGAAGAAAACATTTAATTGAGGGGACTGGCTTACAGTTTCACAGGTTCAGTAGATTATCTTCATGGCGGGGAATATGGTGGCATGCAGGCAGAGGTGATGCTGGAACTGAGTGCTACAACTTGCAGGCAACAGGAAGTCAACTAACACACTGGGTGGTATCCTGAGCCTAGGAAACCTCGAAGCCCTCCCCAAAATGACACTTTCTCTACAAGGCCATACCCACTCCAACAAAGCCAAACCTAATAGTGCCACTCTGAGATTATGGAAGCCAAAAACATTCAAGCTACCACATATGCTAAAAAACGAAACAAAACACAAGTGGGGTGATACATGCCTTTAACCCCAGCTCTTGGGAGGTAGAAGCAGGGGGATCATTTAGTTTGTGGCCAGCCTGGTCTACAAAGCAATTTTCAGGACAGCCATGGCTACACAGTGAAATTGAAAGCCTGTCTCAGAAAACCAAACCAAAGTTAAATTTTCTAAGAGTCCTGCCATCTGCAAGTTGATGGTCTCTCTCAAGACCAGATGATGACACTTGTGAAGCCCTGCGGGTGGGCAGCCACCTGTTCCTGTGCCTCAGAGGCAACACCTGTTGGCAAGGAATCTGCTGCTGACGAGGGCCAACCCTGGCATTGCTGCAGCCAGCTCTGTGCAGGCTCCACCCTCACGCTGAAACTGCAATGATGGGAATTGCTGTGTGTGCCTGTCCTGGGGGACGGTCAGGCCAGTCTGGGTCTGAACAGACTCTTTATAATCAGTGTAGGTCACAGGCTCACAGGAGTCCCAACCTGGCCACAGGAACGGGAGTAAAAAAGGGGCAGAGGATGAGAAGGCACCCTCAGGGCTGGCACAGGCACAAACCATGGGCTGAATCAGACCTGTGTTTACTCTTGGAGACAGCACTGTTTGCCATCTGTCTGAAGCTTTATCTGCCAGGGTAGCTGGCAAGCTGCCAGCACCCTCTTACGGTGAAGGGTTGATCGGCCAGAAAACTGAACCCTGGCCCAGCAAGGAGTTGACCCCAGCTGGGCTGCACACACATACACACATAAATATAAACCCTTTTTATCTTTATCTTTTTGAAATAGGGTTTCTCTGTGTAGTCCTGGATGTCCTGTAACTCACTCTGTAAAGCGTGGTGGCCTTGAACTCAGAGAGCCACCTGTTTCTGCCTCTTGAGACTGGGATTAAAGGTATGCATCACTACATCCAGCTTGCTTTTCGATTATCAAGTTGGAAAATTACCATCTCTAGCCATCCCTAAGGTCTCTTTAGTCACTAGACCCTCAGCAAAGTAACAGGGCTGTGGATTTATCAGTTCCCACAGGGCACTTCTGTCCGTGCGATTCTAAGCACAGGGCTTTAGGTTCTGGAGGTGAAACACGGAAGTCAAAACTCTTCCACACAAACTGCTAAGAGTCTCAACATATATGACAAGGACCCACCTCAGTCAGTGAAGCTCCAGACCTTGCAGGAACAGAAGTAAAATTGATTCCAATACTCACACTTCAGTAACTCCTGTCAATGCCTTTACTGTCAAAGACCTGGTCTCTGGATTCTCAGCAGGGTAGCACTGCCTCCTAGTGGGTAGCTGGGCAACTGAATCTTCAGAGGTATGTGAAATTGTCAGCAGGCTCTAGGGCAGTTAAGCTTGGGGAAATGGTGCAGGTATTAACTGCCTGGCATGCTAGAAATTACTGCCATTCAAGGGACTGAATCCACCACGTATGAAATAAAAACATATGGGAAAGCTTGGACACTAGGGGGTGCGTGGTGGCACACATCTGCAATCCCAGGTATCCTATCAGGTAGGGAGGAGAAGAAAGGCCATCCCACCCCAGGTTCCAGTACTGTAATTATCTGCACGTTAGCTGGGAGGACCTGCATGCTGATGAAAATAGTGGGCTCGCCATCCTCCAGTTCAGCATGTTTGCCCGCCATGTCGTTACCTTCCTGTCACAGTTAACATCAGTGTGGGTGCACTGGATCTTCGCGTGTGCTTTGAGCACCTATGACCACTCAGACTTATAAACTGTTTATTATTAAGGCCTCACATACACCCCCAGCACTGAGGATCAAGCCTAGGGTATGAAGGATGCAAGGGGATTGTCACTGAGCTACACACCTCCATTTCATAGCTACAGTTCAGTGCTAGGTGGAGCAAACACTTGGGGCTAGTGCACTCAAGGACCTGGACTGATGCTCCTTCAGTAGGGGAGTATTTGTTACCCTCACAAGGCCCTTGGATTCAATCTCAAACACCACAAAAATGACTGCCACAAAATAGTGAAGGATTGGTACCATTTTTTTAAAAAGGGTTCAAGGGGATTATCTGGATTTCAGTTAAGAGTACTTACTTGCATGTATGTCTAGCATGCATGAAGCCGTGCTTTTGATTGCCCAGCACTGAACACTCTTAAGCATGCTAATAACCCCTCTAAAGAGGTAGACAGGTCATCCTTGGCTATGTAACCAGGTAAAGCCAATCTGTGATACCTGAGACTCTTGCCTTTAAAAAAAATAAGCTGGGGTGCCACACAGCTAGTGCACCCTCAATGTCAGAGTTCACATTAAAAAAACACACACAGGAGCTAAGCATTTCAGTTTTCTATTTCTCTTGGAAACCCTGCCAAGGGTCTCCCCCACCAATGGGAACTACTAAATGCTGAAGAAATGCCATCACTCCAGAGTAACCCTAGAATCAGATGCCCCCTCTGGTCTCCATGGGCACCTTGCACTCATACATGGAAACATATTTTAGAACTTGTCCTCCCCACCACAGGTGATGGGAATTGAACTTGGCAGGGGGCTCAGGCCTGCTAACCCTGGCATACTAGCTCCAAAAGCCATTTCAAAAGAGGCAGCTACTGTCCTTTAAACACTATTTCCCAACTGCCAATCTCTGGCACTTGGGAAGATCCTTAAATATTTGGGGATGGAAAGATGGCTCAGCAGTGAGGCACACCAACTGCTCTTCTAAGGTCCCAAGTTAAATTCCCAGTAACCACATGGTGGCTCACAACCATCTGTAATGGGGTCTGGTGCCCTCTTCTGGCCTGCAGACATTACACAGACAGAATATTGTATACATAATAAATGAATATTTAAAAAATACTTGCTGCTTAAAAAAAAAATATTTTACTTGCAGCTGGGTGGTGGTGGCACAGTTAAGCTAACCTCAGAGGCCAGCCTGTTCTACAGGACAGCCACTGGGAAAAAAACCAAAACAATTAACATTTTATTTAAGACTCAAGTACAAGAGGTGTAAAAACCGAAAATCTGCTGGGAGGTAATGGCACACAGCCTTAATCCCAGCACTTGGAAGGCCGAGAAAAGGCCTTTCAATAACCCCGACCCCCAGCAAAGATCCAAGACAAACCTTTCTATCGGCAGACTTGATCATACACACAGAACTGGGCCTGTGTGTGTGAAGGGTGTGCAAGCCCCCATGGAGAGAAAGCCTGAGCATCTGCAGCTGGACCAATGGCTGAGGTATTCATTGTGGGTGTCAAAAAGGCAGCAATACTTCTGAAGACTAAGCCATCTTCTTCAGCCCTTATCCAAACTAAGAAAACCCTGATTATTATTACTTAATAACACAGGTCTTACAAAACCTGTCCAAACTGCTAAGACCATTACCCTATAACCAAAATGTAGTACAATTGCCTAGTAGCCAAGGCTAGCCAAAGTTCAGGACCTCTCCCTCCTGACAGGAATCCATCTAATCTGCAGGAAGCTTAGAATCAGGTGTGCCACTGTCCCAGCGTGCTCACCTAATACAAATTGAATATACATATTCCATATGACTTGTCCCAATTTTATTATTTCTAGCCTATCGTGTGCAAATCCAACCAGAAAAGCCATCTTAGTTCAGTGTGCTACTCCCATACAAGCAGAACTACACTGTCTATGTGGAGATGACTTCATGGCTTTCCCAGAAAAGCTGGACAATATGCCTGCAAAGCATAAAACCATTAGACTGTCATTCAAGACTAGCGGTTGCCAGGAATACCACCAGCACAACCCAAACCAAAGGTTCTGGAGGCTAGGGATGTCTCTGTGCGCTCCACCCTTGATGCTGGCTGGCTACGCTTTATTTTTCATTTTATTTTTTCAAGACAGGGTTTCTCTGTGGCTTTGGAGCCTGTGCTGGAACTAGCTCTTATAGACCAGGCTGGTCTCAAACTCAGAGATCCACCTGCCTCTGCCTCCCGAGTGCTGGGATTAAAAGCGTGTGCCACCACCGCCCAGCCTGGCTACACTTTATACAACACTTGTCCACCCAACTCAGTTCAAGCCCCCTGACATTAAAACTATATCTGCAGAAGTATTGGCTTCCTTATATGTGCATACACCTTGTCCACACTGGTAAAAGATTATCAGATCCCTTGGAGATGGACATTAAGGAGGTCTGGGTACTAGAAAAGAAACCAGTCTTGTGAGAGAATGGTTACTGCTTTATA
Organism: Dicrostonyx torquatus; assembly: GCA_028555095.1. Taxonomy (NCBI): domain Eukaryota; kingdom Metazoa; phylum Chordata; class Mammalia; order Rodentia; family Cricetidae; genus Dicrostonyx; species Dicrostonyx torquatus. Next base: position 2,744,762 of record JAQHUG010000229.1, on the reverse strand, counting down.
AAGTTCATGAGCATCGGTTGGTGTTTTGGATGTGAGGTTCTCAGATCCCCTGAAACTGTAGGAACATGGAAACAGACAATGTTCATGAACATTAAGCCATCTCTCCAGCCCTCAATTCCCTGTTAGAGTCTTGTTCCCACCTCACACCAGTGCTGAGATTCTGTGGAACCACACGCATTTGTATTATGTTGTAGATGAAGCCAGGCCATGTGTATACTAGGAAAGAAATCTTACCAACTCATGTTATTAAAAAAAAACTCTAGGATGGGCAGTGGTGGTGCACACCTTTAATCCCAGCACTTGGGAGACAGAGGCAGGTGGATCTCTGAGTTTGAGGTCATCCTGGTCTACAAGTGCTAGTTGCAGGACAGCCAAAGCTAGAGAGAAAGAAACCTTGTCTCAAAACAAACAAAACCTCTATAATAAAGTTGAAAGCCACCTCAAAAATAGCCTAATCCCAACCACATTCCTTAGAATCTGGGGAGCTTATGAGAGGGCTTACTCAAAGGGAACATGGCTAGCAGGTAAGTTGCCTTTACCTGTGTGAAGCCTGGGTTCAACACCCAGTCTCCTTTGAAGCAGTAATAAAGTATGGGCTAGAAGCAGAATGAATGGCAGTGTTGGGGGACAATTCTGTATTTTGTCAATCATGTTTTAAACAAACACTCATTCATTGGCCAGGCAAGAAGTATAGGCGGGAAAACCAGATAGGAAGTAAAGATGAGAACAGGAGAGTTCTGGGAAGAAGGAAGCTCTTCCCACATTCCTGTGCAGACCATCTACGAAGCAGGATGTAAGCTGTCCCGCTGAGAAAAGGTACCAGCCATATGGCTAACATAGATAAGAACAATGGGTTAATATAAGTTACAAGAGCTAATAAGAAGACTGAGATAATGGGCCAATCAGTTTATAACCTAATGTAGACTCTCTGTGATTTTCTTTGGGGCTTGCTGGCTGTGGGGTACCAAGTGGGACAGAAACCCCAACAAGCAGGACCCGGCAGTGGCATTTACTCACACTAAGTGATAAACCTAAAATGCTATGTGTGAGAATCCAGCCAAGGAAATGCTGCATGTACGACATAGTAGACTATCACAGCGTGCATCAAGAACCCTTCAGCGTCACTTCACTCAGCAGATGTGCAGTAAATACCATACAAGACAGGCTAAGTATTGACCTAAGAACATAATATAAAACATTACCGGATTGTTAAGATAAAAATATACTCCAACCCAGTTTTTTGTCAGTGTCTTTAATCATAAAAATCTTCATGGCCCTCGCCCAAAGGAAAACGAGAAGGCAACAGTCTGGCAGTATAAGAATAGACAACTGGAAGAGAGTACCGACAACTAAATCCCACCTGGGATTCTGAAAAGAAAAGCACATTTTGACAAGGCACTAAAGCAATGATTCTTAGAACTATGGATGTTTATTACCTGTAAGTCTTCCATATTAACAGTGCTAGGGTCACTCTGGAAATCCTGAGTACCTAAATGGTACATGAAGGCTAACTACAACACACCTAAGTATGTACATCAGAGGTAACCTATAATAAAATGAGAAACCCACAACTCCCAATTCTCACTTTTCTTGATTATCTCAAAGTACTACTAAAATGACCACTTGTAGCCACTGTAACTTTTAGTATCACACTCAAGAAAGTGATCAAGACTGGCTAATTTAACCTACAATTACAGAAATTACAAGAGCATTTCTAAATAGCCACAATCTAAATGTCAGTTCCGTTTTAAATGTCCACATTTGGTATTTCCTATTAAGCCAATTTGTGCTAGGGCTTCCTGTCTACTGATCCAATTAATGATCAAAGGCCAGTTAGGTTGATGCCAACTAGGAGTAGATTGCTCAGTTCTATCATGGAGGACAAAAAAGGGTCCAATCTTCTAACATGTTAACAGGAATCCTAAATTTAAAAGTATCTTCTTTGAACATGGGCACTTCTTTCAAAGGCTCATGTTGAAACCTTCTGGACACAATTCTCTTCTTTTACTGAGATTTATTGTTAAAAGCAAACACAATTAGGGTGAGGGACCTCATAAAAACAAAGTCAGTACAGCATCCAAAAACTATCTCAAAAGAGCACATTTAAGAAAACTTAAGCCACAAGACTGTTGCATTATGATTTAATCTAATTGCGCGCACACACACAAAAAAAATCTGAAACCACAACTCCTCCAGATTTCTAAGAGACAGGGTATGCATGCCTCCATATTCAACTGTGCATCATTACATTTAGCCATATGGTAGATTTTACATCATGATCAATTTGGAATCCCATGCAAGACCTCAAGTTAGCAAATGAAATCAATTTTTAAACTTTGTTGAATGTTTTCATGCTGAAGATAAAAGCTACTTTTTATGGGCAACTTAAAGAGTTACAATACCACACTGGTGCTACTTTACAATGTTAGTGACATCATCTTGAATTGGCTTCAACTCCTAAAAAAATGACTAAATTTTAGTTAGGTGACAGCCAAAGGGGGGAAAAAAAATTCTCCACTAATCCAGTGCCTCTCAGTTATGTTTCTTACAAAGAAAGAACTGGGTAACCAAATGCTTTCCCAGAGATAACAATGGTAACAGTGGGTTTGCTCAACTGACTACTACACAATTAGGCTATTTTATTAATCCAAAAGTACTTTACAAGAAAATATAAGTATGGCTTCCAATAGGAATGTTATACTTGGACTTGATACCAAGCTCACAGATTTGAGTGTGTAAGGAAAAACAGGCTTTTGAGTTAAACAATTTGTAACCAAAACTTTAATCCCAAGGACTCTCACAAACATATTACAAATGACAGCATGAAAAAGAAATCTTGCACAGTAACTCAAAGGTTCAGCTCTACAATGTACCCTTAAACCAACTGGTAACTTAAGTCTTCCATTTCCAAATAAAGAATGTTAAATACAAACAGCTTCCTCCACAGATAGCAATCAGCGAGGAACCTCTTTGAAAGCCTTCAGAGTGCAGTTCCCACCCTTTCCCTGTTAACTTGTGTTAACAGCAGCTCTTAAAGACTGCTTATCATCTCGCCCACAGCTCCAGACTGTATTCCAGCTACTAAAGAAACTAGTTTTTTCAATTTCCATCAGTGGTTTATCATTAGTACATCACACTTTAACTGGGCAGGATCTAAGTTTATTTCAGTCTATGAAAAACTAAAGTTGAAAGCAAATTCAATCTTGCTTAAGGGAACATGAACAGCTAAAACATCTTAAAAATGCACCAAGCTTATGAAGTCTCAAACAAAACTTGAATTTCCTGTACATACTCCTGTCAAATGAAGTTACTTCCTGTACACCACTTCTTTTGCAAACTGGTCTTCTACTTCCTTTCATTTGACCTAGATCGGCTTTAAAAAAAAAAAATTTAGGCATTACTATCTTGTTAGTACATAGAATAAAAAGATCATATATGTATCTTCAACAGTTCAGTCATTAGTGAGCTTACCTACGAGACCTAGAGAAAGATCGAGACGGCTTGTGGTTTCTCTCACGAGACAGAGACCTCTCTCTTCTCCTGTCTCTAGAAAGTGACCTAAAAATCAACAAAAAGCACATTTGCCAATGATGTTAGACATTTACCTCATAAAAACACTGGTCCATTCTAACTTAACACTGACTATAAACTACCCAAGACACTACCGCTATTAGGGTTATCTAAATCTCATTAAACAAGTACTTTGGAAAGCAGCTTAGGGCTCTCAGAAGCTGCCATTTCTGAAACTGGGGCACATTTACCTGCTCCGGCTTCGAGAGAAGCTTCTCCTTCTTGGAGATCTAAAAGCAGAAACAGCAAAATTAGCCTAATTGTCAATTAGTATATATGGCGTGAGGCATTTCCCAACTTTTCAATCTCACTGTTGGGCCCAGTGAATGTGCCGAAGAACTGGCACTCATCGTCCAAAAATAAAAAAAGAAAAGAAAAAAAAAGGCACAGAAGGATTAAGGAACCAAAAGCTCAAGTGAAAGCAGGTATTCCAACCATGGATTTAACAAAGAATGCTTCACAGCAGATCTGTCCAATGCAAAACTTCATGTCAAACTAACTCCACTACCCAAACACCACACCAAATGTAGTCCCCCAAGTAGTTCCAAAAATAGTACCGTAAACCAGTATTTGGAACCCATGCAAACCTTTAAGTCTGTAACAAGACTTAAGTACCAGGTGGATAGTGTCATTTTGTGAAAAGGCGATAGGTGTAAACATCGATGCCATTTAGTGCTACATTAGAACTGCATTTGTGATGTCACATTTCAGAGTGTGTTTAGGCTCATCAAAATTACCGTAGCTTGGCCCACACTTCACCCCCAAATTTTTTAAATTTTGAAAACTGTTAGTAAAACCATTTAAAGGTGATAGGATTCAACAAATTTTTGCTAGGAAGAAAAAGCTAAAATCTTTGTTAGAGTTATTAAAATTTTAGTCTGGCATCTCACACATGCACATAAGTTCACTTGAAGGTCTAGTCACATTATGAGTTCCCTATCACCCTTAAAAGTTGTTTCAAGCAATATATTGTACGTTACCATTCAATTATGCACAGCCAGCCTTTGATCCAGAAAAAAGAATTACTTAAGCCGCTTACTCCTTATTTTTAACCAGCAGTAAACTGTATAAGCAGGAAAAACTTACTAGTTTTGGGTTTCAACAAGCTAGAAATGGTGAGGTGAGGCTGCCGGACTGACGGCCAGGAAGAATTTGCTGAAAAGGTTTTGCCAGATGTTGCGTTGGATTTAGTTGGTTGGCGAAGGGGGTGTTGTGGATTTTTCCTGCTTTTTTGTTAGCCGAAGGCTGCTGCTGTAGTTGTTGTGAAGACATTTGGTAAATAAACAGCTGAGCTGATTGGCCAGGAATGTGTGGGCGGTCGAGGTGGCTGCTGCCGATTTGGTTAAGGTTGGAGAGAAGGCTGAGAGAAAACAGCATGCTCGGGAACCAAAGGGCGGTGCAACCTGACGACTGGCCAGCCTGGGTCATGTGAAACGACACCAGCCAAGCTGAATGGGGCGCGCTGGTCACATGACGCTGAAAGGGCTAGTTGACTGGCTAATGCAGACTCAGAGGGTGGTGAGAAGAGACATGATGGTGACTCTGTAACGGGGTTCATTTTTATTAATAGATGGACCAAAAAGCACAAAAAAAAATGAAAAACAAGCCATCAGTACAACCATCTATTAGCTAACAAATACTCTTTATTATGATGGGCAACAGTGTGTTGTTTTTCAAAATAGCAAAAGGGGCAAGATTTTGAACTCCTATCTCCTAGGACTTCACTCACCTGTAAGAGGTAAATTCAGTCCTACAGAAACTATTTTGGAGACTTGATTTGAGGAGATGAGGAGTTTGCACCCAGGCAATACTGCCTGGTCCAAGAATGATGCCATTTCAATCATTAAAAAAAAAAAAACTGAATTCTCTCCTATTGGGGAATCAAGAACGGATGACTGGGAATACTTTTTCGGCCCCTTTATTGGTTAGTGACTTAAGTTTGTTTCAGAAAGATTTCTACTTTACCGGTTGTAACACTAAAACAGCTGCCTGTTTTGATAAATACTACAGTTGTGCTAGTAGAAACCACATCTGTGAAGAGCTAGTTGAATGTAATGTTGATCATTATGGAGTCAAGAAATGGAAAAAGGCCTAAACTGAAGTAAAAGGGAAGACTTGGAAAGATGCAACTAGAAGATGAACTAGAAGACAGATCCAAGACAGAAGTTACTAACTACCAACATGAATAATACACCTACAGACAAAAGCCAACACTCAGCACAACTCACATACCCCAAACTACACCCAGCAAACATTTCGTAGAAACCTCGGATGTTCTCAGTAAGTTAAAAACCCACCAACAAACTTAGGCAGAAGTACCTGCTCCTACTAGCTACTCCATTACACCAATGCCTCTCTCTAAAACGTGCTCTCTCAAGTACCTTCGACGAGGTGGAGGACTCCTCCTGCGGTAATCATCTCGAGGGTGTCGACCCCAAGAGGGAGGGGGGCCACGATTCCGACTTCTTTTCTCACCGTTCGACAGCTCCACTCTTACTCGGCAGCCACATAGTGTTCTAAGGAGAAGGGGCACTAGTCACAAAACTGCTCATAGCAGGCATTCCAGCACTAGGCAGAGAGGAAGCCTCTTTCTTTGCCAGTCTAGGCTAGAAATTCACTTCAAGCCTGGCGGTGGTGGCGCACGCCTTTAATCCCAGCACTCGGAAGGCAGAGGCAGACGGATCTTTGTGAGTTCGAGACCAGCCTGGTCTACAAGAACTAGTTCCAGGACAGGCTCCAAAGACACAGAGAAACCCTGTCTCGACAAACCAAAAAAAAAAAAAAAAATCCACTTCAAAATAAAGGCTACAAAAAGGGCTCAGTAGTTAAAAACACTGGCCGCTCTCATAGAGGACCCAGGCTTGGCTCCCAGCACCCCCAAAGTGGCTCACAACGACAACCTACAAATTCTAGTTCCAGGGGATGAAACACCTTGTGGCCTGTGACTGGTAGGAATGCACATAGTGAAGACATACAGGTAAAGCACATACAGTACAAATTTTAGAGACAGGGCTCATTGTGTAGCCTTGGCTGTCCTGAAACTTGAATTCAAATTAGCTGTTAGTAGCTTTAATTATGAAGGACCTTGATTTTTGCCTTTGTATTTCTCATATTATTTCCATTATAACTTTTTCCCTTCAATTTTCCATTCTCCTATATACTTCTCTAAAGGCTTAAAGATACGCTACAAATATTTTAGCTGTTTCATATCAACCCCCCCCCGGCATACAAAAAATTCTACCTAATAACAGAAAAGTTCAGATATGGTTGATATTTTTCCTTCATTTGTCCAGAGCCATCACAGAATTAAGCCAGCACAATCAGACAGTTGATAAGAGACTCTTGCAAACTTTTACTATTGCAACTTGTAGGAACACATAATCTAACCTACACATTCAGGCAATGTGGCCTATCAAGATAGAAAATTATCCTTCTGTTCCACTTGTTATGAAAGGAAGGCTGGCTTTGAACCCCCGTCTGTCAAGTGCTGGGAATTCGGGTTTAAGACACATCTGGCTCTAAGTCACATCTGGCTCAAAGCAGGAATGTTATGACAATCACATGTCCTAGAAAACTGAAACACTAAGAACCAGATTCACTATTTGCCATTAACATTACCTTCCATCTAGCTCTCGGACAGCGTCAGCAGCATCTCGGGGATCCTCAAATTCAACGAAAGCAAAGCCAGGAGGGTTTCGAGCAACCCACACACTTCGGAGCGGTCCATAATAGCCAAATGCCCGTTCTAATTCAGTCTTGTTCCCATTGTTTCCAAGATTACCTACATACACCTTACAATCTAATGGACAGGAATCACGATGCATTTCTGTAAGAAAAAAAAAAACGACAACATTTATCAAAGCAGTCTAGTTAAAAACAAATCCTATAAATTTAAAAAGAGCCTCGGAAATATAGATCAGTGGTATTTGTCTAGCATACACAAGTTTCTGGACTCAAGCCTAGAAGCAAACATGACATTTAAAACAAAACAAACTAAAAAGGGCAACACACAACTACAAACCCTACTGTCAAAGCACCCATGCTAATATTTATCCCCCACCCCATACTCTTCCTCCATAATCCCTAGGAAACAAAAAAAAATTTAATGTCAGTAGCCAGAGGCAGGCAATCTCTGAGTTTGAGGCTAACCTGGTCTTTACATGGAGTTCCAAGCCAGACAGGGCTACAGAATAAATATATTCTAGTACTTGGGGAGGCAGGGGGATCTCCGAGTCAGATGCCAGCCTCATCTCACTCTTTTAAAGCTATCACGGAACTGAGAAAACACCCAAGGATCAATTAGATCAATTAACACAATATGAACTGTGAGTTAGGAAGTTTTTTTAAAATATTTATTTATTATGTACACAATATTCTCTCCGTGTGTATGCCTGCAGACCCCATTACAGATGGTTGTGAGACACCATGTGATTGCTGGGAATTGAACTCAGGACCTTTGGAAGAGCAGGCAATACTCTTAACCTCTGAGCCATCTCTCCAGCCTGGAAGTTTGTTTTTCCAAGAAAGTTATTTGTCTTACAGTCCTGACCATCCTAGAATTTACTAAGAGATCTGCCTGCCTCGGCCTCCCAATACTAGTGTGCTGGATTAAAGGTATGCCGCCACAGCCAGGCCCAACTTTTAACTTTTTAACATTTTAATATGCAGACTAGACGAGGCTTAACTGTTTAACTTCAAATTAAACCCAACAACCAACAGGAGGTGGGGTGACAGTGCTCAGAGATGGAGCTAGGAGTTCAAGACCAGCTTCCACTACCAACACAGGAAATCCCCTTAAACATTTAAAAAAGTAGTGTACTCCTTTAATCCCAGCACTTGAGAGGCAGGGGCAGGGGGATCTCAGTGAGTTGATTGATGGCCAACCTCCTCTACAGAGCTAGTGCCTGGTCAATCAAGGTACTCAAAAGTCCTGTCTCAAAAATCTAACAAAAAGCTGGGCCGTGGTGTCGCATGCATTTGATCCCAGCACTTGGGAGGCAAAGGCAGTAAGATCTCTGCGAATTCGAGGCCTACAGTCTGGTCTACAGAGTGCCAGGATTCAAAGCTACACAGAGAAGCCCTGTCATCACACAATAGTTGACAAGGAAGAAATTACAGCAGAAAATAGAAAGATGGATATACCTTCAATCACAGCCATTCCACTAAATTTAGGTGAACTATCACTTTTGATCTAAACAAGCAATATATAAACGCTTCAATAATGCCAAAACTTACAAGTTTTAATTAAGTTGCAAAACCTTCACTTAAGCTTCCTTAGGAGGGCTGTGGAGATGGCATAGTGAGTAAAGGCTGCCCACTTAGGATGAGCTACAGGACACTGAAAAACTCCTGCAGTCACCTCAAATGTCTTAAGTTTATTTTGGTCTTGAATTGTAAAGAGCTCCACCTGCCTCTGCCTCCCTGTGCTGGGACCATCACCATGCATTACCAACACTAAAATGTTTTTTAAAAGGCTTCCCAGGCCGGGCAGTGGTGGCGAACACCTTTAATCCCAGCACTCAGGAGGCAGAGGCAGGAGGAACTCTGAGTTCGAGACCAGCCTGGACTACAAGAGCTAGTTCCAGTGCAGGCTCCAAAGCCACAGAGAAACCCTGTCTCGAAGGAGAAAAAAAGGCTTCCCAGCCAGGTAGTGGCAGCCCACGCCTTTAATCTCAGCACTCAGGAAGGCAGCAGGCCTCTCTGTGTGTTGGAGGCTAGCCTGGTCTACAAGAGCTAGTTGCAGGACAGGTCCCAAAACTACAGTGGAACTGTCTCAGGGAAAAGAGCCACAACCAAAAACTTACAAGATACATCACCACAAAACTTCCTGCGCTACTAGAATACTTATATCACCTCAAGTGAGACTCTTATGCAAGCAAAATTCTTCATGCAGGCAAACCACGTGCTGATTTTTCAATTTTCTGAGAAAGAGGATTTGAAAGTGTTCATCACCACCTGGCTCTCCATGTGTATGAGTCTGGATATAGCTCAGTGGTAGGGACTAGCCTAGAATGCACTACAGAGACAGAGACTATACATCTCCCTACAGCACTATTCCTAAGAACAATGGCGACCTAAGTAGTTACCAGGAAAGTTATTCCAAATGTAGNGAGACAGGGTTTCTCTGTGTAACAGCCTTTGCTGTCCTGGAACTAGCTCTGTAGACCAGGCTGACCTCGAACTCACAAAGATCCGCCTGCCTCTGCCTCCCGAGTGCTGGGATTAAAGGCGTGCGCCACCACCGCCTGGCTGTAATACAGTTTTTAGCATAGTGCTAGCTAACATGTAAGAGTCCATGGCAAGTCATGGTGGAGTATAATTTAATCCCTGCACCCCATAGGCAGAGTCAGGCAGACCTCTGTGTCTGAGGCCAGGCTGGTCTACATAGCAAATTTCAGGCAAGCCAAGGCTACATAGTGAAACCCTACCTCAAAAAAAATTTTTTTAAGCTGTGGGGGGAGGTTGCTGAAGAGATGGTTTTTTTTTTTTTGGTCAAGAACACTAGAAGAGAACCTAGGTTTGGCTCCCAGCACCCACATGGTAGTTCACAGCTGTCTGTAACCCCAATTTCAGAGGATCTGAGGCCCTCTTCTCCAAAGGCATCACACACACATACTGCAGGTAAGACACACATCACACAAAACAAAAGTGAAGCTGAAAAAAAAGAAGAGTTTATGACACCAGGTACTATTTTTATTTTCCCCCAGCTAAGTCAGCGTGGCTTCCACTGTTGAGTGACACCCAGCCAAGGCGCCACTTTGCGTCTCTTCCCCCATCATCAGCGCACAAACTCAATGTGTCCCTTATTGTCCCTGCTCTGCCCATGGGCTTTCCTGTTCCACAGCCTTCGAGAGAACAGAACGGGTCTGGCTGGACCGCGGAGGGAGCAGGGAGCTGGTGTTTTAGGAAGATGAATCTGGGGAGGGCAGCTGGGGAGACAAGAGGCCTCATGGGACGGGGGAGGACTGAAAAACTAGATAACAGTAGACAGGGCAGAGGGACATTCCTCAGGCCGGGCCCTGGCTGGAATTAGCGAGCATGTAAGGAATCCTCCTTCCTTGGTGGAGGACGGACAGCTCATGTCTCTCTGCAAAGCAGTCTCCTCGCAGAGCTGTAGTCCAGGAGTGCAGAGAGGAGGGCATCCAGGCTGAGCCAGAGGACAAGGTAACACCCTGCGAGAGATGTCCCTCAGCCAAACTCAAACTTGGTAGTTTTTGTTTTGCTTTTTAAAAAAAATCTTGTTATTGGGCTGGAGAGACGGCTCAGCAGTTAAGAGCACTGGCTGCTCTTCCAGAATATCCAGATTCAATTCCCAGCACCCACAGGGTGGCTCAGAACCATCTGTAACTTCAGTTCCAGGGGATCCAACTCCCTCTTCCGCTCTCCTTGGGCACCAGGCACAGACATACAT